>JAMJFZ010004177.1:30000-417500 GCA_026225945.1 Cricetomys ansorgei
CTTCCTGGAAGGGTGACTTTGTCAGTCACCTAAGTGCCTAGGACTTCAGGTTTCCATCTTGCGGTGAGAGGCCACAGACAGTTAGAGTCGGTGGGGGTGGTATGTCCCTCATTCACAGAGTGCAAAGCACAGGTCTTGCTATATAGAGAGGCAGGCAATCACTGGCTTAATGTGTACTTTAAACGGCTCCAGGAGCAGTGTGTACACATGCTTCTGGTGTCTGGACTTGAGAGCCTGGTTTTGTACTGTCTGTGTACACAGGTGTCTGTCCATATTTCTGCATGAGCAAGCAGGTACCTGAGGCCTGTGTGCTTGCATTCAGGGTGGGGAAAGGGATCTGTCTGTGCATGTGTACATGGTGTGGCTGCACCTCTCTCTAGAATGCTGGGTATGGGCCTGCACAAGAAGGGTAACCCACCCAAGCCAGCACAGCGACTCAGAGTCAAGGGATGAACACCCTGGCCTGTCTCCCAGCTCTGTCCAAATCCCCTGAGATTTGCAAAATTGCTCCTGTGAATCCTGCCCAATCCTGAGCCTGTCTGGAGCTGAGTTGGAGTCTCTGGAATGGATGTCATTTTGACCCCTCTTTCCAGACACTGGCACAAGGGCATGTAGACTCTCCCTGAGATCCCCTTCCCGGGGTTCAGGTCCAGGAAGCCCAGGCACGGAGGTGCTGTACCCCTTCAGCCTTCTCCCTAGTTGTCTCTACATTTCATGCCAGTGGGAGCACTCCATAGCGACTTGTCAAACCCCGGCGTCTAAAATAGCAAATGCACCCCAAGATTTGGTGAGCAATCCCTTCTTACCACTCCCTTGCTGGGCTGGGAAGGAACTTGATTTCTGTCTCATTCCACACCCCCTACAGGACACAGCACTGTCAACCAGTATAGAGTTTAAAGTCCTAAAAACACCCCAAGGTGTTTGGCCCAAGGTTCAGAATGCAAATCAGATTTGGATTCTGGTTTGGAGCAAGATGAAAGTGTGCATCTCTGTAGAGAGGCCCAGACAGGACAAGGCCCAGGGGCAGATCTGGGCCCCCTCCTGCCCTAACTCTGCTGGGGCTGCGCAGTTAAGCACCCACCCAGACCAGGAACTGAGGGTCCCTGGAAGCACCCACACCCACCCGGGGCTGTGCTGGGGAGGGGGTCGGGGGGAGGTGGGGAGAAGACCCAGCAGAGTGCAGTGGTCCAGGCCCAGGAGGGCGTTACCATGGTGATGCTCCTCTGGTCTCTGCGCTGCGTCCTGTGTCCTGCGTAGTTCTGGCTCTCCTAGCCTCGGAATAAGTGGGGCGGACAGCAAAGGACTCCCAACCCGTCCTCCTCCCGAGGGGCAGCCAGCCCGGGACAGGGAAGAGGGAGAGGGGACCCAGACTGAAGAGGCGAGAGAGGGAGTGGGGGGAGAGGCGGGCCACCCGCGGGGGGCGGGGCGGCGGCGGGACAGCGGCCCTTTGTGCGACTCCTAGCCCTGAGCCCGCCCCGCCGCCGCCGCTGGCCTCCACCGCCAGCGGGTGATGGAAGCTCGACGTTCCGCCCACCCTGCACCCCCTGCCGAGGCCACAGGAACCCATCTCGGGGTGCCTGACGCTGCCCGCTGCCCCCTGCCCGCTGCCCGCTGCTCCCTCCAGAGTCTCCACCCAGGATTGCCGAGTCAGAGCTGGCTTCTTGTCCCCAGCTGCCTAAGCCTCAGTTTCCTCATCTGTAAAATGGGAAGGTGGCAGAGATAATTCTGGTGAGGATAGCATCCCCTCCTGGAATTGAGAACAGGGATCAGCATCGGTCCTGACAGTCCAGTCTCAGGCTTGGGATGGTGGCTAACCCACATAGCCTTCAAGAACGTTAAGTCCCCGTGACAGAGGCAGAGCTGTGAGGCAGAGCACAGGACGCCCCAGACACCTGCTCCACCCGTGTCTTGACCTAGGACTTCCCGGCTCTGGAACCAACCACCAAGGGAAAAGGGGTGTCGTTGTGTTTCCAGTGGGGTGACTCTGGAGTTGATCCGTTTATTACAAATTCTGTGCCATGTGCTGAGCCAAAACAACACAGAGATGCCCTGTCCTGGGGCGGGGCGGGGAGTGGGGGAGTGTCATCTGCTGGGAAGGAAGGGAACAGAAAAAATAACTAAGAAGGAACGGAGTTGATCAGGAACTGAGGGGATCAACATAGGGCCCTGGGGTGAAGAGAGAGGATGAGACACCTGGATCTGAAATGATGAAGAGGCTGGAGAGATTTGGCTGCTCTTCTAGAGGACCTGGGTTCGATTCCCAGCACCCATATGGCAGTTCACAACCATCTGTGGCTACTAGTCCTAGGGGCTCCAACGCCCTCCTTTGGCCTCAGAGGACACCAGGAGGTACACACCAGGAACACACATGGTACACAGATACACATGCAGGCAAAACACCCACACGTGGTTTTTTAAAAGACTGGCCATGACTGAGTGTCTGGAGTTGGGGCGGCAGTAAAACGGAGTTCTGGGCAGCGAGAAGAGCACATGCAAAGCCTCCAAGACAGCCAGGGCTGAGCTTAACAAATGGGGACAAGGAAGCGGAGAAAGGAAATGTTGTGTGTGGCGGTAAAGGCTTCCATTTGAGCCTTAGCCATGGCCGTGTCCCAGCTCATGCTGGTTATGGAGTCTCTTCAAAGCAACCTGAGTCAGGAGCCATCACGAGTTTTGACTAACTCCTTCACATCCCTAGGGCCTCTATTTATTGCTGTTGGATTAGTAATCCCCCACCCCCACCCTGTAGTTTCAGGATGCTGTGAAGCTCTGAGGGGCCTCTTGGGGATGTTACTGAAACATCAGATAACCCCTCCCTAATAGGCTGGAGGCCGGCTGGACAGGGATGGAGTTGTTGTTGTTTGGTTTTTTGAGACAGGACCTTGTGTAGCTCAGTCCGGGCTACAATTCTATATGCATCTGAGGCTGACCTTGAACTTCTGATCCTTCTGCCTCTGCCTCCCAAGTTCTGGGATTACAGGCTTGTCCCACCACTTTGTGTTTTATGTGGTTCTGGGGCTTTATGCACATCAGGCAAACTCTACCAATAACCTCATGCTAGGAATTCATTGGTTTAGGAGAAAACAGTCTTTGGTTTGCGGTGCAGAATTCAGCTAAGAGGTGAGGTCTGTGAGTTCCGGACAGCAACGAGACAGAATGAACACAGTTGTCAGATTTCTGGGATTACAGGAGGAAGAAAGGATTCTGAATTAGGTAAGCAGAGAAAAAGAGATTGAAAGGCCTCAGGTGCTCACAAAGTCTGTAAGAAAGTGGGGTCTGTCCTCTGGGAAGCACAGGAGCAAGGGTACCCCAGAAGGCTCACTGGAGGCCCCCTG
Source organism: Cricetomys ansorgei (assembly GCA_026225945.1). Classification (NCBI taxonomy): domain Eukaryota; kingdom Metazoa; phylum Chordata; class Mammalia; order Rodentia; family Nesomyidae; genus Cricetomys; species Cricetomys ansorgei. The sequence goes on from JAMJFZ010004177.1 coordinate 33,333, forward strand.
AAAACCAGCGGGATTACTTCAAGCAGTGAGCACACTAAAATGGAGCTTTCTGCACTCGGACACTTTTGTGAGTAAGCGATGGGTGGGTCCAACCACAGGCATCCCTTTACAGATGGAGCTCGAGGCAGAGTCAGGTGGGGTAGGAAGCTGGATTCCTGGACTGAACAAGGTCGTGCATTCTAGAACTTATGCCTTTAACTACCTTGGTGTGCTGCCTGAGTGAATCCCAAACATTCCTCCTGCCTGGGTCACTGTTCTAAAGCCTTACAAGGACAATCTAATCAGGCCATGCCTCTGTGTCCCCAGGAATCCATAGGGCTATCCATAGGAAGAAGAGTTGATCACCCAAGAGGAGGTCAGACTGTGTAGGAAGGAGGGGGAGGGACATGAAATGGCCTCTAAATGACAAGTGCCAGCCACTCCACCCCTGGGCCTTCAGACTCTATGCCCATGTACGTTCTTTCAAGAATATGCATGCTGATATGGCATAACAATTTTACAGACGCTCAAGAGTGTGTCTGTTCACAGGTACACCCCCCCCACACACACACACACACACACACACACACACACTATGTGGTCTGAGCCCATAGAATGCCCTTCTGAGCCTCATATCTCTCTTTTGTGTTCAGAATACCACTTCTCACAGGACTGCTGTGGGGGCTTCATCAATCCAACAAACATTAAGGGCTCTGTCTAGTGCCAGGGACATAGAATAATCCAGTATTAAGGCACAAAGCTTATGCTGGGACCAGTGGCTGTAAATATCAGCCCCCAAATATCCAGGCTCAACTCTTGGGCTGGACGTGGTCTCTCTGGACTTTCCAGCGCATTCCCACGAGCTGGTTAAGTATTCACATCCTCTCCCTTTAGCTAGTAAGTAACTGAACCATGTCCAATTGCTAGGCTAGACTTAGCGAATCAAACCCAACCCCCTCCCTTGTCTACATCTGTTAGAGAGAGGATGGGACATGACATGGGAAGAGTTTCTGCTGGTGATTCCTTGGGTGGTCCTGAGCAGATTGCATCCCTCTGGGAGTCAGAGTTTCCTTAGCGGGAAACTAAGGAGGTTCTAGACGTTCCTGGCAGAGGACTGTGGGAATCTCCTTAGATGATTCATTGGAAGGGTAAAAACCAAGCCTGGATTATGACAGGTCTTAAGCAACTGGTAACTCTGCCTGTGACCTTGAGACTTTTGGGGCCAGTTCTTAGGATACCTCATCAAGGGGGGTGGGCAGGCTCATCTTGGGAAAAGGGAGTTGCCAAATTTAGGAAGAATGTCACAGGATTCAGAATTCATTAACTCCTTTACTAAATATGTGTTCCTATGGTAAGGATGCCAGATACTTGGCACTCATGTACACACCTTTCCCTGTCCATAACAGACATTACTAATCAATCACAGAACTTCCAGTAGAACCTAGAGGCAGCCTCAGAATTCTCAATGCACAGTTGTTGTAGAAACTTATTTTTAGTAATGTATTAAATAATTGTTTTCTGCACTGTTGGGTGAGGGGCTGCCTAGGTCTTGGCATTTTGTATTGTGTGCAGGTGTTGGATTTATGTGGGAGATGAGTTCTGAACCAATAAAAACACCTGAGTTAAGATGCTCAGGGTTCTACTGTCCAGTATGGTGCTTCCCTCTGCTGAGGTCTAGAAGGATTTGCACCTGTGATTATGCCTCCTTGTCTTCTTTACTAAGCCACCACAGCAGCATACAACTACACACAGAACAAGCATCTGTCAGCTGTCAGCACAGGTGATCCTGAATCTGACGATCATTTGCTATCTGCGATCTGAAATGTTAGTGGTTGGCATGGAGGAAGACACAAGCTCCCAAGGCTGAGGATTTGCCTCTGAGTCTTGCCTTAAAACTCCAGACAGGATGGGAGTGTGACTCACGGTAGAGCATTTGACTGGCATGTGTGAAGAAGCCCTGTGTTCTATCTCTAGCACGGCAAAAGTAGACACAAATCGTACCTCTGTGGCCCTTGTGAAAATGAGTAGATGCTAGATCAGTGGAAATCATAATTCATGGAGACCTCCTCAAGTGAAAGTTAGAGCTGTGGGAACCTTCCGTATCGGCTTCCTGGACAGCCCACTATGAACATGTGCTTGGGTATGTTTTCTATGGCTGTAACACAATACCCTGATGCAGAACAATTTATGAAGAAAAGAGGTCTATTCAGCTCTTCAGGAGCTGGAGTCGAGATTTTAAGATAATGGAAGTGTTGACTAGTAACAGGCACCAGAGAAAAGCATGACAGACAGGTGGCACAGCACATGTCATAAGGGAAGTAATGGAGTGTGTGTGTGTGTGTGTGTGTGTGTGTGTGCACGCGCACGCGTGCGCTCTGAGATCCCTCTAACTGCTGAGTGAGGTAGCATTGGAAGGCAGCTGGGGCTGCCCTGGGACCAGAGACCAGAACTTCCTCAGGCTCTACCCTTGGGGTCTATCTATATCCCGCAACTCTCTTTCCTTTTCAGCTCAGCCCTGCCTTGTTATCACAGGACAGACTCCATGGCTGGTTCACAGGATGGCCACAGACTCCTTGGGCCTGCAGGCTGAGCCCCTCTTCATCTGGAGGGGGGGCGGGGCTGGGGATGGAGGGCAGCTATGAGCTGCCACTTGGGGGGGAGGCAAGGGAGAAGGGGCTGCTGCTCCTCCACAGTCCTGGGCACTGCTCAGGGCTTTTTGCTTACCACCCCTGCCCTCCCCTGCCCTCCCCTGCCCTCCCCTGCCCCGAGGAGTTCACCTTCTGTTGTGGGAGGTGACATCACATGGGTGAGCTGTGGACACCAGCGTGGTTGGAATCTAGAGAAGGGAACCCAATCACACCCTTAGGGGGTCAAGGCAGAGGAGGTTTCTCAGAGAAGGGACACTTGCACCAGGGTGTTGAAGGAGAAATAAAGGTTCACTATGGGAAAAAGAGATGAGAAGACATGAGAACCCAAGGACACAAGGTATGCAGCTGGTCATTGCAAGTCACTTCCGTAAGGTTGGAAAGCGGCTCTATGCCCATAAATGTTTGTCGAGTGAAAGTTTGAGGGGAACACAGAACTCCGGCTGCATCAGAGTTTCAAGACTGGCAGCGGATCAAACCAGGCAGACAGAGAGTTAAAAAGACTATCAACCCAGTGGGTCGAGGTCTAAAACTTGGAGCGCCCGCTCTCCAGCTCACCAGAGCTCAGAGCCGCTTCGCCTGCTCATTCACGTGGGCCCTGCTCCCAGTGGACATCAGAATCCGCACAACTGACTCCACGTGATCTGCTCTTACAGATTCTGGACTATGAACTGTTCTCAGGGCCAGACAAACAGCAGGTGCTCAATAAATGTTTATCTACTAAGTGAGTGGGCAGCATGGTGATTTTAAACCATGCTCACAAATTTCTTACTCCTCTCATTGAGGGCACAGACCCCTCGATGCGGGCTAGACTTTGAGACTCGGGTGGAGAACTGGACAAGGAGGAAGGTGGGGTGTGACTTCCCAGATAACGTCACCAAAGACAACGTGGCGGTCTCGCTGCTTCTTGGGTGCTGTGCCATGGGGACGCCAGCAGCCGCTAGGAAACTCGAGCATCTCTGTGGGCACGCTCGATCCTCAGGCCTGAGGGCTGCTGCTATTGGCCAGCACCCAAGGAGCCATCTTCACATGGGCCCTCCTCCTAGGCCAGCCTTGGAGTGGCTGCGTCCCAGGCTGGCAACCTGACTGGCACTCCAGGCATGACCCTGGGCCAGGGCCACCCCATGACGCTGCTCCAGAAAGCCCAGTCCACAGAAACCCCAGGAAACAAGGAAAGTTTTCTGTTGTTCTACGTTGAGCTGTAGGAGAGCTTGTTAGGCACCCACAGATAAGCAGTGAGGTTGGGTGGGAGGGTGGGTGGGAGGGTGGGTAGTAGATGGGTGTGTACATTGATAGGTGGGTAGATAGTGGATGAGTGGCCGGGTGGGAAGAAGGGTGGATGAACGAACAGATTGGCTTGTGGGTGGGTGGATGGATGAGTAGTAGACAGATGGGTGGGTAGCTGGGTGGATAGGTGGACGGATGGGCGGGCAGACAGGTTGGTGGATGAACGAGTGGGTGGGTTAGTGGATAATAGGGAGATGGGTAGGAGGATGGGTGGCTGATGGGTGGAAAGATGGGTAGTGACTGGGTGAGTACGTAAGATGGGTGGACGTGTGAGCATCTGGATGCAGACAAACAGGCTGGTGAATAGGTGAACAGTGGATGGATAGGTGGATGGGTAAGAGAGCGCTAGGTAGAGGTAGCGGTTCCATTGGGAAAGTAGGGAGTTCAGATCCCAACAAGTTTATTCCCCTGGAATCCGGAAGAAGTTTGTCATCCTGGAAAGCCACGGTCACCTCCGAGTTTCAGGCGGGTCACCCAGGCAGCCAAGCAGGGAAGGACAGCTGGTGACCTGGAGCCAAGAGGTCCACAAGAAACCCTGTGTCTCCCTCCCCTGCCCTCTCCAGCAGCCCCACCCCTCCTCCTCCTCATTCCTCATCCAGGCTGGCCTCTGAACCGCACAGGAAGTCAGAGCTCCAGTTTTTCTCGGAGGCTGCGTCATGCTCCATGCTCAGAGACATCTGTTGTGTGTGTGTGTGTGTGTGTGTGTGTGTGTGTGTGTGTATGCGCGCACGCGTGCACAATGGGAAAGAAGCTTCCTCTCTGTGAGGAGAGGAGTCAGGATGACTCAGCACAGGACCAGTAGTAGCCTTCAAGGGCCAAAAGGAAGGAGAGTGAGAAGCTGTGACCTTGTGCAGAGACTCTGCTGACATCAAATGATGGACAGCCACAGCTGCCGGCCTCCGAAGGGCTAGAGAGCAAGGCCCAGCCCCCGGCTGTTGGCACTAATTGGGATTAGCCAGCATGTGCCCTGGGCACAGACACAGAGAGAAGGCTTAATGTAAACCCAGACCGCACTGACAAAGGTTCCAAATCCTGGCGTTGGGCACCATCACACTGTGTTGGGGGTGTGGTAGGCTGTGTGAAAGACTTGGCCTCCATCTCGGTGCTGTTATGTGTGATAGATGAGTCTTTAGGAAATGGAGTGGTTTGAATGAGAATGACCTCCATAGGCTCATATAGTTGAATTGTTGGTCTCTAGTTGGTGGGACTGTTTGGGGAAGGAGGTGTGGCCTTGTTGGAGGAGGAGTGTTACTGGAGGGAGTGGACTTTGAGGTTTCAAAAGCCCTTGCCAGGCCCAGGCCCAGTCTCTCTCTTTCCCTTCCCCCTTCCCCCCCCCCTCTATCTATGTCTTTTACTCTCCTCCTCCTCCCCCCACCCCTCTTTCTCTGCCTCCAACTTTTGAATCAGGACGTGAGCTCTCAGCTACTGCTCAAGCACCAAGCCTGCCTGCCTGCCTGCCACCATGCCCCGCCTCCCAGGATGCTCATGGTCTCCTGAAACTGTAAGAAAGTCTACCAATTAAATGCTCTCCTTTGCAACTTGCCTTGGTCATGGCATCTCTTCACAGCAATGGGACAGTGACTAAGGTGTGAGGTGAGGCTCTGGGAAGTCTGGGATGCAGAAGGCATCCCCTGGAAGGGACCACAGCCTCCTCTCCCTCCCCTGCTCCCCCCCCTTTTATTCTCATGATATGAGCAGCTTGCCTTCACCATGCGCCCTCTGCCATGAGGTTCCACTTCACTACAACCTGGAGGCAGCCAGGCCAGATGACTGTGGACTGGAATTCTGAAAACATGAGCCAAATGAAGCTTCTCTCTACAAGTTCCTCGGCTCTGATTTTGTTTCCGTAGTCGAAGCCTGACTCAAGTCCTGGGGATGCCTCATACAGGGAACACACGTTTACCCCCTAGCGTGGGTCTTTTACCTCTGGGAATATTCTAACAAAATAATTCTGCAAATATATAAAAAAAAAGTCTGACACACGGTTTATTCCCTGAATTTATAACAGCGCCATGTTGGGAATACTCAAATATCCACTTGTTAGTACTTTTCTCATCGCCGTGGTCAGACACACTTAAGAAGCCACTTGTGGACGGAAGGACTCATCTGCTTAACGACTTCATGGGACACGGCCCGCGGTGTAGGGGAAGCCTGGTGGCCAAAGGTTGGGGCATGCAGCTGATGCTTCTTATGTGGCACCAAGCGGATAAGAAGAGAGAGAGATGTGTGTCAAGACTCAGCTTGCTGTTTCCTTTTTATTCCTATATTTCCACCCAGGCCCTCAGGCCCTGCATGGGCCAGGGCAGCCCATGTGCAAGGCAAGTCTTCCCCCCATGCTGTTCCTCTCCAAAACGCCCTCAAAGACACATTCCAGTCAAGTTGACAATGGAGAGTAGCTGTGACACTATGATAGAGCCAGAAAGGCAAGGGGCTCTCTATACACTCATGTTGAGTGACTACCAGTGGGTATCATTAAGCATATGTCACCTTTCATTTAAGAAAGCACGAGAGAAGTCTGGAGAGATGGCCCAGAAGTTAAGAGCACTTGCCGCTCTTCCAGAGGATCCAAGTTCATTCCCAGCACTCACATTAGGCAGCTCACAAGCACCTGTAACTCCAGCTCCAGGAGATCTGATGCCCTCTTCTGGCCTCCACAGGCATTGCACTCATATGGTGTGCACATGTGCGCGCGCGTGCGCGCGCGCACACACACACACACACACACAAGCTCACAGGAATAAAAATCCCTTAAAGAAAAAAATGCAAAAAGAAGACAGACACATATTAACTTAATTATACAAAAGAAAGAAGAAGGATAAACCAGAAACTTATTGAGAAGGGCCGCTCTTACAGATCCAAGGGAATGCACCGGGGAAGAAAAAGCTGGGAATGAGTTTTCTCTGGGAATATTTTTGTATGTCCCTGAGTTTTAACCATACAAGCATTTTACACAGTCCAGGAAACTAGACGAGGAGGTAAAAGCATAAACCTTGAACTTGTAAACAAAGAGACAGAGAACTGCACTTCTCTGAACATCAAATTGATGATATCAATGAGTTAGGCTTTAAGGCAGATGTGCCTGAAATACCAGAACCTATTGGTGGAGGCAGGAAGACTGAGAATTCAAGGTCAGCTTGAGCTAGGTAGCAAGGTCCTCTTTCTAGAACCAGAACAGTAACAAAAGAGTATTAATTAATTAATTGCCTTTCTGTGACCCAATTGCCTGGCAGAATCAACGGATGAGAGGAAGGGTTTATTTTAGCTCACAGGTTCACGGGATTGCAGGACATTATGGTGGAGAAGGTATGGCTTTAGAACCACTCCAGACACCCCAGGTCTCTTCCCCGTAGTGTTGAGAGCTGGTCTGATGCTGTTGATGCTGGGGCCTCAGGATGGGAGCAGAGTGGGGGCAGCACATGCTGAGGCCTCCGCCTCCCACACTGAGAGCTCCACTCCACGTGGAGGGCTAACCTGTCTGTTCCAGCCTCAGCCTTGGTAGCCGTTGTTCCCCCTCCCTTCATCTACAGCCCAGGCAGGAAGGGCACTCACTCTCCTTCTGGTCTGTGTCTCCTCCATTGAATCTCCCCAACCCGGGGATGATCCTCCAGAGCCCTGGGTACTGCTTTCACCCTTGGGTCCTGATAAAGCAACATCTCAGAACTTCAGTTTAAGAAGGGGCCCGAGAAGCCACCCGCTGCTCACAGGAGTGAGCCGCAGGGTGCTCTACACGCACGCACTGCTCCCCAACAGGATTAGACCACAAGGCCCCAGACTGGAAACCAAAAGAGACTGGTTTTCATTTTTGGAGACAGGGTCTCACCAGATGCCTTGGGCTGGCTTCAGACTCACCTTATAGTTCAGGCTGGTCACTTTGTGATTCTCCTGCCTTAACTCCTCACGTGCTGGGCTTATAGACATACCCTGGCACCTTCGGCTGGGCACTGTAGTTGTAATAAACACTGATGGCCAGTTAGACTGTTGGTTACACAGACTGAGAAACCTTGGGCCCAGTGAAGGGCAGAAACCTGCTCAGGGCTGTGGACAGAGAGCTGCAGCTGGGCTTGGGATAATTCACATATTGATTCATTAACAGACTCATTCATTCATTCATTGATGAAAACCTTCCCTCGGTGTTTACTTCACCAGGCTCTTTACCAAGGGTGTCCAGAGAGGGGTGCAGAGATCCTGAGGGAAGAATGAAATGAGACGGAGGAGGGCCTGCAGGAGCAGGCTGCTGGGGCCCTTGGCTGAGAAGAAGGCTGTCTTTTCTGCCTTTTGTAAAGCATAAGAAGTTACCAAAGGCCTGTGTTTGGAAGGAACAGCGTCAAGTTCAGAATCCAAAATTCTCTGACTACCATGTGGAGGACAGAGCAGGCAGAAGCAGGAAGACCAAGGAGAAGGCTGCAGAGGTCCAAACGAAAGGTGGTGGCTCCCTAAACTGTAGACAGGGCCAAGGGGTAGGAAACGGAGCTAACTGCCTGGGTCCATATTCCCAGGGCCAGGCCACCTGCTCTTGCTGAGCAGAAGGCAGGGTGAGGAAGATACTGCTGAAGAGCAGCTCCACTCAGATCGGGGAGCAAGGCGGAAGGAGGGAAGTGATGCCTTGAGTTTTGGATCCCTGAGCGTGAGGCTTTTGCAGGATGTCTGTATCATGGGCATGATGAGCCAGGATGCTGGAGAGATCTGAGCTACAGCAAGGTGCCACCATGCTGGGTCTGGGAGAGCACCTGACCCCTATCTATTCTGGATAGCTATGACCTTTGGGAGGGAAGAGAGGGTGCCCAGACCAGAAATCCAGACTGCAGGAAGACACGGGGTTTAAATAGTGGAACAGGAGCCTACGGGAAAACAGAGAGGTCAATATCCTAAGCACAGTAACGAGAGCCCTTTGGGTGATGTCAAGGGGCGTGTTGGTGAAAGAGAGAGTTATGCCTCTCGTCAATCAGAGGCTGGGATGCATCCTAAGTACTTCATTGGCAGTGAGCAGACTTGGGTGGGGCTAATCTCCAGGCAGTATTAGGCGGGATGCTGGATGCCCAGTGACTCTCCAGTTCAGGAGCTTCCTGCAGCGGGGAGCTCAGCTTCCCACGGTTTCTAAGGGTGGGAGCTCAGGATCGGCTTGGCTGCGCGCTTCTGGCCGCAAGCCTCTCATGAGGTTGCAGTTAAGATGTTGGCGGACTGCACTGCCTGCAGACTTGACAGCTCACAGATCCTCTGCCAGCACGGCTCCCTCCACGACTTAGGAAGTGGGGGCTCTCTGGGCAGGAGGCCTCAGTTTCTCCACATAGACCTAGGACTAGTGGACTGCTTTACAATGTGACACTGACCTCCTCCCCAAGAGAGGGAGGCTGGAAGCTACAAGGGCGAGGACCTGACCTTTGATGTCACATTCTATATGTCTGAGGTGTACTAGCTGGCTGGCTTCAGTCAGTGTGAGGGGGACTGCCGGGACCTTTCCCTAGACAAGCGTACCGACACCTCTCTGTAGCTCAGATCCCGTCACGGCCCCAGATTATCACCCGATGAGGACAGGGAGGATAGGAGGCCATCTTGCACCCTGGCTTCCACAAAGAAAATACGAATTATGCCAGGCACAGAACAGTCCCTGGCAGAGTTACAAGGCCACCCAGCTTCTTTGCATCTGACAACCATGGGCTGATGTGGGAGGCCTAGCTTCTGCAGCTTTCCTCTCTGAATCTTCAACATCACCTCCACCCGACACACACACACACACACACACACACACAGACACACTTTTTTACACACACACACAGACACTTTTTTAAGTGTCAGCTGACCCAAAGCAGTAGCCTCGAAGTTTGGAAAGACACCCTCTTATGTTGCTCAAGCTACCGTTGTTTACTGAATTCTGTCTGTGGGGAAGGCAGGCTTTCTGGCTCAGGAAATGGAGAGATGAAGAGAGCAACACTCGGCCCCCCTCACATGCTGGGTCGGTTTGCCAAGGCAGCCAAACAAAACATCATGAATAGATATTTCTCCCAATAGGTCTACATTCTGTGGAATCGTGGGGTAGGGCTTCAGTGTATGGATTTTGAGAGAGCAGCAGTACAATTCTACCCCTAGGACGTGCCTTCCAGAAGCCAGGGTTAGCTAAGCAAAGCAGAGGGTCTTCAGGGTGAGGGCGGGGGGCTCACAGCGCTGGACCATCGAGGGAGCCTTTCGCCGGAAATGGACCACTGTGGGCCGGAAGTGGGCTCTACAGAGTGGAAGTTGGGTTAAGTGAGTCTGAGGAGGTTGGGCTGAAGAATAAATGTCAGCTGAGGGAGGTGTGGCACACAGGGGAGTCTACACCGACTGTAAGACAGAGAATCTCATAAAGTGGGAACACTCAGGGGCCAAGCAGGAAGGGCTAGACAGGGCTGGAGTCACGGCTCTCCTGGCCTTGAAGGGCCAGAGGGCAGAGGAGACAGGCCCGCCAGTGCTCCTGGTGGGATGAGGAGCTGGCTGAGAGCAGGAGCCTGTTGACTCACAGCTCCTGGGCCTTCCTTCTCTTTCATCCCTTCCCACTTCCCCAGAGCCCCTCCTAGGACACATCTGCAGGACTCTCCCCATGCCAGCTGCCCAGCTTGTCAATGGATGCTGGGTTTGTTCTCCCCAGCACCTCCTTCATGTCCTCACTGCCATCTATCAGGGCCAAGGCCTTCCCCATCTACCTCAGGGAAGTCCCCCCCCCCAATCTAGGACAATATTTGAGATTTTCGAGTCACATTGCCCCTTATTACACCCTGCTCCTCCCACCTTGCCCTTTGAACTTCCCCCTCCAGGGATGCCCAAGGCTCAAAGAACAGGGTTCAAAGCCAGCTTCCTGAGAACTTAAACACCAACAAACATTTTACTAGTGTACATCAACTGCACCCACCACTGGGCTTCACGGTGAGGTTTGCATAAGGCCTGTCATGTACTCGACCTGTACTCTGCCTGGTGACTCAGGCCTATGGTGTCAGCTACTCAGAGGGATGAAAAGTTCAAGGCTAGCTTTGGGCAACCTTGTAAGACCTTGTTCCAAAATTTAAAAAAAGTATTTTCCTGACACGGCTTGTCTACTCCACCCTCGACCCTGGGTTCCACCGCTGGTACCACATAACGTATACTTTTATACTAAATACAAATAATTATGGTGCTGAGGGTAATAACTCAGCTGGTAGAGTGCTTGCTTAGCATGCAGAAAGCCCTGAGTTCAACTCCCACCACTGCATGAACCAGGCATGGTGCCCCACACCTGCAGTCCCAGCATTTGGTGAAAGCAGGAGGAACAAGAAGTTCAAGGTCATTCCAAGCTACATGGCAAATCTGAGGCCAACTTGGGCTACACCAGGCCCTATTTAAAATGATTCTAGATGTTTCCCATTGTGCTGTGGACCACGCCACAGAGTGACATATAGGTACACGGATACAATAGGACATTATGTCAGTCAAAGCTTACAGTGTACCCTTCTCCTGCCTGCCCAGGGATTGTTCCCAGGAAGTTTATCTGTGGGAGTGACTGGGTGACAACTTAGAGACACTAAGGCCACAGAAGAAAGAATTTGTTGCCCACAGTGAGAGGGGTATGCCATGACACTCAGGGCCACCTGGGGGAGGCATGAGGTTGGTGAGGGCCAGCACTGTCATAAGGTTCCACAGGGCAGGGCAGGTGGGAGACGGGGCAGAGTAAGCCCCTGACAGCCACTAGAGGAAAGAGCATGCAGGCTCCAGGCTCCAGGCAGGTCTCTAGTTGTCTGCCCCTGGCCCTGGTATGGTGTCAGGCACGGGATAGTAAGTGGTATGAGTCTGAGCGAGGGTGGCTGTGGGGCTGCTTCTCTTGCAAGTGAAAGACTGACTCCAGCCAGGCTTCTTGTTATTCCAGCCCAGGAGCTCCCACCTTTGCCCAGCCAGCAAACAAAGTAAGCAAATTAAAACCGTGAGCCACACAGCCCCTCCCTCCAGGACTGTGCCCATCTATCCAGTCCTCTTCTCTATAGTAAGACGGTATATAGATATGAGCACACAACCAGAATGTTCTGTCACTGTCTGTCCTCAGGCTGACTGTAAATGGAGTCTGATGAGAAAACCCTTCTGTGGTTTACATTCTGCTTACCGCGCTGCTGTAAGATTCATCCACGTGGACACAGGCCTCGGCCTCATTCACGCACACTGCCATGTAGTGTTTCACTGCCTGCACGTGACAGCATGTCTACTTGCTGTCGTTAATGGCTTTGGGTTCCGTCGGGTGAGCAGAGCTTCCACGGATGTTTCTGCATGGGTTGCTGACACACAGCTGCGAGAACTCCTTTTGGGAAGTCTGAGAGTGGCGGTGCCTGTGTGCAGATGGTCAAATCCCAGCACAATGCTTACAGCTCTACTGATAGGTCAGGAAGTGTTTCCATCTTCTCCCAGGCTCTCGGTATGCCATGATGCAGTCTGACTTGACTTCCAGCGTGTTCGTGGTGGGCGGGTCTAGGATGGCGGGTCTAGGATGGCCTCTCCATGGTCTCCGTCTGCACTGCCCCAGTGGACAGTGAGGGGGCATCTTTCCTAGGAGACATGGATCTTCTCTGCTGTCAGTGTAGAAGCCACCCCTGGATTGGTTGTGTGAGGTGTAAACATCTAAGTGTGCATCGTAGCATCTTCCCATGATCCTGATGGAATCTTTTGATGTTTTTCTCCTTCCACATATGAGTCCTGAGGATGAAACCCAGGTTGTCAGGTTTGGCAGGAAGTGTCTTTATCCACTGAGCCCCCTTTGCCAGACATTTTCATTCCTGAAGAGTGCCCTCTAATACCTCATCAAAAGGTTGTAAAGTTGTACCACTTACATTTAAATCGATAATCCATAAGGAGTGGGTTTTAATGGGCAGTGTGACATGGAGTCATATTAACATGAAGGGCTAATTATTCTGGCATCATTGGTTAGAAAGACCATTTTCCTCTCCAGTCTGTGCAATAAGAATTGTGTGGAAGCCTTCCACACATGTGCAGAGAGAGGAGCTATAGCAATTTATTAAATCTGGTGATATATTAATAAGGACACACGAGACATTTTTAAAGGTACATGCCTGGCTCGGCAGAGAGCCCAACAAGTCATTTTCCTGCTCCAGCTGTTTCTCTGGTCCCAGAAGTTTATTCTTATCTCCAAAAGACCCTCCTTGCTCTCTCCTAGAAGACTATTTACATGATCAAAGAGATACAATGGTTTTACTCCTCCCAAACCACGTTTATAGCGGGGCGCCATCAACACAAAAGGGGCCAGGCCACACCCATCAGAGCTATGTCCACATTTACAGTGGGGTGACTACAGGACAATAGTAGAGACCAATCCACACCTAAAGTTGCCTCTGGCCTGGAGAGTGCCCAAGTGACTTCTTTATAAGCAACTCTGTTTATATTGAGCTAAGAGAGAGCAGCTTTTAGTTACATTAGAAAGCAGGCGTTCTCAGCTATAGAAATCACACATCCTGTCAGGCTTCAAGGCTGCCAACACAATGATACAAAATACTGGGGTGCATAAAGAAATCAGTGACTACAATATCTGGAGATATGATAAAATATACTGCAGCAAGGAGCATTAAGGGGATATGACGGAATGAGTGTCAGGTGACTCTCTGTCCCAGCTCATGTCTAGGAACGTAGCCTCAGGATGCAACTATAAATGCAAAGCAGACCCGACTCAAGGATCTGCTTTAATAGACAAAACTAGAAGACGTCCAAGAGCATATCCAACAGTACGGGATCATTTAATCATGTTTCATGTGTCCACACAACTGAACTCCGTGCATTTATCTAGAAAGAGGCAGAGGCTTCACCACAGTGATGTGGGGAAAACATTGAATGAGATCAGATGTGGGAGCCACACAGAGAGAGCAATCCTCTGTCCAGAGGCACAGTCATACAGCAACAGCAGAAGCTGAGAGCACTCCACGTGTTTGAATTTTTACGATATGTGTTCACCCTTAGGAAAGAAAGCTCAAGTCATGTTTTCCATGTATATATATATACACACACACACACACACATATATGTATATATACATATGCAAACATGTATATCCAGGAGCTGGGGAGATGACTCAGTTGATAACATGCTTGCCCACACAAGCATGAGCACCTTAGATGCAATCCCCAGGACCCAGTAAAAGTCAGGCACGACAGCATATGCTTGTAATCCCAGCATTGGGAACGCAAAGACAAATGGATCTCTGGGACTCACCAGTTGGTCAGCCAACCTAGTAGAATCAGTAAGCCTTAGGCCAATGAGAGTCCCTGTTGGAAAAAAAATAAGGTGAATGGTATCTGAGGAGGACTGGCCTCTGGCCTCTACACACATGTGCATATACATGCACACACTCCCTCAAACATACATGTGTAGCAGCCCGCACAGGAACACATGTGCGTGTACACACATGCACGTGCACACACACACAGTCTCACGCACACACGCCAACCAGGCATGGTATCTGTAATCCCAGCACTCAGAACCTGAGGCAGGAGGAGTAGGAGTTGAAGGCTATCCTAGACTCCATAAGGAGACCATGTCTCAACAAGAACGAAACAGCTCCTAGATGGTTTCCCAGTTCACCTTAATTCACCAGTATGTGGCTGCTAGTGAAGCAGTGTTTGCCAACAAGATGAACGCACAAGCAAACACTGTTGCCTCCACACAGCCGACTCTTACTCGGCAATGACAAGCAGCACCCCTGAGACAGAAGCCACAGATAAGCTCCAGTGTGTGCTATTAAATAGTAGAAGCCAGACCCAAAGGGATACTGGCTCCACGGTACGCTTATATGACATTCTGAAAAGCACAGACTCGTAGAAAAACAAAACGCGGACACGGTCTGAGGCGGAGGAAGTGGCGAACTCTAAAGCACGTGGAACATGTTTAGGGTGAAGGTCCTGCTCTGTGTCTGACTGTGACAGGGCTGCAAGTTTGGCAGAACCCACAGATACAGAATTCAGGGTGCCGTATGCAGTGCCTCTGTAAATTAAACTAAGCCAACAATGTGTGGCTGATCCTGGCAGAGAAACATGACAGCTAGCCTTTTGCGGAGTCTGAGGCAAGAAGATTGCAAGCTCGAGGTCAGCCTGGGCAACTTTGTGAAACGATTTCTTAAAATTATACACACACACACACATATATATGTATGTATATATATATACACATACACACACATATATACATATATTCACACACATTTGTGTATATACATATAGAGAGAGGGGGGTAGGGATATAGCTCAATGGTAGAATGCATGACTAGAATATGCAAGGGTCTGGGTTCAATCCCCAGCATGGAAAAAATAGATATAACAAAAGCCAAACCAAAAAAAATGTGGAAGCTCAAGAGAAACCGTGCCACGTAAGAACACTTCCTAACATGGAACACTTTCAACTGCTGCCAAGGAGGACCTGTGGCGCAGCCATGTGAGAGGCATGTGTGTGAACGCAGAGGTGTGCACACAGACGCGTACCTGGAAAGCAGCATCAGGACACACTGAGAAGGTGCCTGTGCGGACTGCAGAGGCCGTTGCTCTGCATTTTCTTGGTCCTTTGTGTTTTCCCACAATGGCCCCTGCTCTCGGGACTCATTAGAGTTCAGGACTGACTCAGGGAAGGTGCAGGAGGAGTTGCTGCTCCACAGCTGGGAAAACAGCAGCTGCAGAAGAACCCTGGGGTCCCAGGCTGTCAATATTTAGCTTCCTTCCTGGGCAGATAAGATGGAAGATCGAAAGCCCGGGCACGAACCCAGGCTGGGAAGGACCTTCAGATGTCCCCAGGCAGCTGAGCTTTCTGAACCTATGGTTTCTGATCAGTGGCCCATTCTTGTGAATGAGCAGAAGGTCAAGAGGGCGCTCTCTGGTGTCCACCAGATCAACTCCCCGCTAGTCAACTTAGCTGTGAGGCTCTCTGCCTTGTCTCCATCTGTAACTTTGAGACAGATATTGTGCCTGCCGTTTCGGGATGTCTTGTATATAGTTTGCGCATGAGCACATGTGCAAGGCCCTTAGAACAGCACCTGTCCTCACTTACAGGCTCATTAATGATTCCAAGCCACAGCTCATCATTTCCCGGAAGTCAAAATGGCAGGAACTAGAAACAGCTCGTTAGATCTGCAGTCAGGAGCTGATGGAATGAGCGTGTGTGTGCTTGTATTCAGCTCACTTTCTCCTTTTGCACACAGTTAAGGACCGAAGCCCAGGGAATAGTGCTGCCCACTTTTAGGCTGGGTATTCCCACATCAATTAATGTAGTTAAGACAACCCTGTACGCTACATATGCTCCTATCTAGACAACCCCTCACTGAGACTCATTTCCCAGGTAATTCTACATTGTGTCACGTTGTTAATTAAAACGAGCCACCATACTCCTAGCTCCACCTACAAGGGTAAGTCTCCCTCTCAGTCAGGGGTAGTACATGGACATGTTTTGTGGGTTTTCTCTGGAGAAGTGTGCTACCTAGTTTTATGTCAAGTTGACACAGTCTAGAGTCATTTGAGAGATGAGAACCTCGATGAGAAAATGCCTCCAAAAGCTCAGACTGTAGGCAAGACTGTAGGCCTTTTCTTAATTAGTGATTGGTGTGGAGGGCCATCCCTGGGCAGGTGGTCCTGGGTTCTATAAGAAAGCAGGCTGAGCAAGCCATGGGGAGCACGCCAGTAAGCAGCCTTGCTCCACGGCCTCTGCATCAGCTCCTGTCTCCAGGTTCCTGCCCTGTGTAAGTTCCTGTTCTGACTTGCTTCGGTGATGGTTTTTGATTCAGGATATGTAAGTCAGGTTGCTTTGGTCATGGTGTTTCATCACAGCAATAGTAACTCTAACCAGAACAGGAAGGAAGCCTCTGCCTTCAGACTAGCAAGCACCTGGGAAAAGACCCCTAGGACACTGTAGGTGGTGGTTCTCATGGAGTGGCTTTGTTGATTACTCAGCCACACCCATGCTCCTGTGTACCACACAGACGTTCATGGGCATTGTAGTCCCATCGGCAGCATCAGAAAGCAACAGTGCCTGAGCTAAAAAGTCATCAAGAGCATCTGCTTTGACTGGGCTCCCGGGAAAGGCAGGCTAGCCTTCATATTCACTGAGGTGTATACCACATCGTACTTTGCAGACATCAAAACACGTTACAGTAATAGTAAAATCGCACCTTATCATTACTGGCATTTGAGGGCAAAGGCCCTGCAGGATCCCAAGGGACTATGTTCTTCCACCTGTCCCAAGATGCCCATCAAGGAGAAGAGCAGTGGTAGAGGTGGGACGAGGACTACGATTGGCACAGCTGTGCTGGGAATGCAGAGGACCTGGCATCCTCAGTTCTGCCTTGGAGGATGAACCTACCTTTAAGGATACCAGGTCCTCAGCCTGTCTTTAGGGTACTGAGTCCTCAGCCTGTCTTTAGGGTTACTGAGTCCTCAGTCTGCCTTCAGGGGTACTGAGTCCTCAGCCTGTCTTCAGGGGTACTGAGTCCTCAGTCCATCTTCAGGGGTACTGATCCTCAGTCCATCTTCAAGGTGCAACCAAAAACATAAAAAGGAATGAAGTGGGAAGAAGCAGGCACAGCCATGCAGCCGTACTGAGATGGCCACAGCCCAGGCCTGCTTCTGCAATGCTTACTCAGTTCCCATGGAGACGTCTACCCCTGTGTGGGGCAGCCCTGTCCCCACCATGAGGCAACTGCTCCTCATGAAGGGTATCCTTCATTCCTGTCATGGGGTGGTTGCCCCACTTGCGAGTGTGCTAATTATTTTTGCTGTAATTAGCCAAAACAGCTGTCCTAACAACTGAAAGGAATTTGTTTGGGCCCATGGTTTCAGAGCTCTCTGTCTGAGGTCCTGTCCGCTATGGATGCCAGGCCTGTGTGAGGCACAGCATCATGGTGGCAGTAGAATGTGAAATGGAAGGCTGTGCACTGCTCAGACAGGAAGCAGAGGAAGAAGGAAGAACCGGGGACCGGGTATAACCTCCAGTGGCCCATCCCAGGACCTATTTCTCCAGGTGGCCCCCACCCCTTAAAGTTTCTAATACCTCCCAAAATTTGTGCCACCAGGGAGATCATGTGTTCAACATAAGCACCTGTTGGGGTGCTTCAGATTCAAACTGTACTAGGGAAGTATTAGCATGGTATGATCTGTTGCAAGGCCCTGCTGTGCTTGGAGACTCTGGGCTCTACTCTGCGTGTCTGGAACAGGACATTATAAGAGTTGGCAGTTGGTGAGGGGTTGATAATAACGTTCCTTGCAAACGTTGGAAACACTTTATTATTTGCCAATGGCATGTGAGAATTACAGCCAGCACTGGGGTCTGAGGAGTATGGCCCACTGGCTAGTATAGCCTCGATGGGTGTGTCTCACAGGGGGCGAGGCCCTGAGAACTATGCCTCCTGAATGTCTCCTGCTGTTGCTGGGCATCCTCATGCCTCTCCTGGTATGAGTGGAGTGAAATCTCAAAAGGGGTCTCCAGCCCCTCACTGGGCAGTGTAACTGGCACACATAATGACAATGGTGATTTTCGAGAAGGCAGTGCCACTCAGTTGGATTGGTAACTCTACTGAAACTTCAGAAAGAGTAACTAATTAATAACCTCAGATTAGGGTGTTTCACCAAGCTGCTTTGAAACAAGCAACCTAGGGACCTACACAGGAAAACACATTCTCCATAGCTGAAGACTTGGTCAGAGCTATTGAGCAAGAACAAAGGAAGCCTGGTTGCTAGGTCCCACGAGTTTCATCTATGACAGACAGGCCTAGGTATAACAAACGAGTTTCAGTGCCCGCTTCTAAGTTTAAACTTCCTTGACCATAATTAATTTGTATTTTCCTAGTTTTTACAATTACAAAATTACTGATGAAGCTGAGTGGTGGTGGTACACAATCACAGCACTCAGGAGGCAGAGGCAGACCGATCTCTGTGAGTCTGAGGCCAGCCTTGTCTACAGAGTGAGTTCCAGGACAGCTTACAACAGATAAAACTTGTCTCAAAAAAAAAAAAATCATTGATGAGTTTTTCTGTGCCTTGGGGGCACAGGGCTATATGGCATGTAGACCGGACAGGTTCTCCTCTACCTAAGAAAAACAGAAAGATCTCTGACTTAAAGTTTCTAATTAATAACAAACTTGTTTCACTGTGTCAACTAAATAAGAATTGTGTTAAGTTAGGATGCTTTTACGTGTACTTGTCTCCTTGTAACCATAAGACTGCTACCTACAAGCTATAATGGAAGCTGTCTGTGAGACTATGTGGCTTGCTTAAACTCTGTTAATCTATAACAAAAATATTGTTTGGAGGGTATAGATGTATTGTGGGGGGAAAGTACATGGAAAACTGGGTGTTTGTGTGTAATCCTGTATGGGTATGTGCTCTGGCCTGCTTTAGTTACGTCCCAGATGTCCACAGGCCCTGAGTGAAGAGTCTGTACCTTTACCCAATGCAGCTTTAAATTCTATCCCACTAATATGAGGCCTCTGCTCTGCATCCTTTAAGAGTTCTGGTGTTCCACCATAGCATCCCTGGCTTCTGGGGTGTGGACACATGGTGGGGACGGACACTTTGAATTCTTTAACAAGTGCACACATACCCCTACAAAGCTCCGCCCTCAGGCTCACCATCTTTCCACCTCTGCAGTGCTCTGTTCTCCTGGGAACAGAGCTTTCCTCTTCCCTGGGAACCTGGGACTGTGACACTGGTAGTGTTGGTTTTCTAGTGTTTATTTGGGTTTTTTGTTTTGTTTTGTTTTGAAACTCTGGGTGTCTAAAAGGCCATAGGCCTAGGGCCCCTCCCCCTCCTGCTTCTCCTAAGGTCATCTCACGCCCACTCTTCCCAAACTCCCCACATAAGGCAGCTAGTTGGAAATTAAGAGACTTGCAGGACACTAGGGCCGTGCTCACCTTCACAAACAGCAGCTGGTAAAGAATTGAGGACAAGACTTCTCTATTTATTATCGCTTATCTATGTATTATCGGGGGTGGGGTAGGGTTCCTGTCTTTATCTCCAAACTGTTTTCCCTCATGATAATTTTGACCCCCCATCCCACCCTCCTTTCCTGTTAGCTGGACTCCACCCAGTGTCCTCAGACATGTCTCTGGGCTTTTTGGTTCAGAGTTCAGAAGTCTGTACTGAGGACCAAAGGGACGCAAACGTGTTAAATTTGCAGTATCCCCTTCCTCACATCAGGGCTTAGCAAATCTAACTAGCACCCAGAAGGACCCTCATGCTTAAGATTTGTGGAGTCACCTGCCTCCGAGGACAAAGCTAAACATGCCCCTGTGGCCTCACCCCCTCTTCTGGTCTCACACTATATCCCCTAAGGACCACATCCTTGGTGCCTTTGTTTAAGGTTCCCTCCAGCAGACAGTCTGCCTTCCCCTCCAGGGCTGGTCCCACTCCACAGGGCAGGTACCAAATCAGAGGAGCCTTCCCGTGGGCAGCTGCACAGATCCCACCCGGGCTGTGGCATGGCCACCCTCACAGTTCCTGGTTCCCCTCCTCTGTCCACCCATCCATCCTGCATGTAGTCATCAGAACTGTTCTGGAAAGGTATATCTGTCACACTCTTGCCTCTCTTCTGAGTTCCCCACAGCATCCCCGCTGCTGGCCGGACACAGGCCCTAGCTGTTGGATGGTGCCAGATCTTCTAGAAACCTTCTAGGTTTCTGGGAATAAAGAGAGTTGAAGCTCCTGAGCCTCTACTGGCTGAATTCAGAGGATCCAAGGTGTAGCTTCTTGGCCGGAAGATCCACCTCACTCCCCCTACCAGGAGGTCACAGGTCAGCAGTACCCTCAGGAGGATTGGTCCCAGGACCCCCATGGAGAGCAGACTGTACAAAAGAGCAGACACTGCTGAGGCCAAGGCTGGAGAGTCAGGAGCCCTGACGGGGAGCTATAGCAGGGTACACGCACCCACTGCCCCTCACGTCCATTTAGCATGGACCGATTCAAGTTTTATGAAACTCTCTGGATTGTTTTTTTCCAAGTGTTTGACCCATGCTTGATTGAATTTGCAGATATGGAATCTAGATTATGGAAGTTCCTATCTTCCTTACTGCTCCAGTCATGGATACATCCAGAGATGGGGGAAGGAAGGAAAAAGCAAACCATATTCCCATCAGCATCCCCCATGTCCCCACCCAGCTGCCATGCACTGGGTACTGCCATCTCACTGAAGCTGACCCCATGAGGCAGGCATCACTGCCCCACCTAACAGGTGAGGAGAGCCAGGCTGGTTGAGGTGGTAGCTCTTGCTAAAACCTGTGACTTGGCCTGTACCTAACCTGACAGAGCAGTGCCTGCATTGTGACCCAGGCCTGGTACTTCTGGACAAACACAAGATGTCAAGAGAGGGTAGACAGGTAGCAGGAGACTGGCCTCATGTAAGGACTGGCACTGCACGCACAGGCTTGCAAATGTGATGCTGGCTGCCCAGGCTCTGCCTCTATTTACCCCCTGGCGTCTTTTTTACTCCTTGCCTCAGTGGCCCAAGCCAAGTACCCTGAGAACCTTGAGATTTGTCCTATGGGGTCACCCCGAGGGCAGGATCCTGATTCCAGGAGGACATCAAGATGAAAGCATGCCCACCAGCCAGGTCAGCATCAATCTTGAGGTGTCATGTGACTCTGGGGTGCCAGGATGACTCTTGAGTGACTCCAGAATATATGCCAGGGCTCTGCATACCCTGAGGACAGCCCTGAGTGTGACCACAGTAACTGCCACGCAGTTCTCTGACACTTCCCGGAAGCCCCCACCCTGCTTTTATGACTCCCTGGTCACCGGAGACTATAAACCTGTTGAGTTTCACAGGAAGAGCACGCTGACACCTGTGGGCTAGTGCCCCACCTGCCAGCACTCCTGATGCCTTCTCAACCCACCCGAATCACAGCCAACAGCAACATCCCCGGCCAGGGACAATTTAATGCCACAGGCTAATGCCACTTGGGAAGGCAGCTTCTCCACCAGGTCCTCTGCGGGAATGTGTGACCTAACTCCAACCCCCAGAAAACTCCAGACCATCCCAAACTGGCATTCTTCAGATAGTAGCTGGCTTGTTCTTCAGAAATGTCAAGGTCATAGAACACAAGGGAACACAGAGGAACTGTTTCAGCTCACTGGAGGTTTGAGGGACACGGGTGACGTCAGTGGCTGGATCCTGCATCCTGGCAGGACTGTATGGATACTGTACATGAGACCCAAATAGGTTCTGTGAGCTGGCTGCTGGTTCCGGACTGATGTCGGTGTAGTCTCTCCCTGGGAGAATGCCCTTGTTTCTAGGAAATACATGTTGCATTTATGCTCAAATAATTCTGAGAAAACATTTAATATGCACATCCATATGCATAGATTTATATGTGCATAAGACAAACGTACCGAAATGTTAATTACTCAGTCTGCCTGAAATCTTGTGTCTAGAAGTATGCGTGTGGAGATCATTGAGTGTCTTCCTCAGTTCCCCTCTGCATTTTAAAAACTTCTTTATTATTATTTTATGTGTATGAGTGTTTGTATGCATGCACACACATTCACCACATTCTGTCTGGTGCCCAGGGAAGCCAGAAAAGAGTATCCGACCCCCCAGAACTGTAATTGCACAGCTGTGAACCATGATGTGGGTACTAGCAACTGAACCAGGGTCCTCCCCAAGAGCAGTAAATGATCTTAACTGTTGAGCCTTTTTTTGGGACAGGGGCTCTCATTGAACCCAGAGGTCACTGATTCAGCTAGACTGGCTGGCCAGCAAGCCCCAGGGGCTTTCCTGTCTCCTCTCTCTGTCACTGGGGTTCCGTTGCCATATGTGGCTTTTGTATGTCATGCTGGGGATTCAAACTCGGCTCCTCATGCTTGCCTCTCCCTGAGTCATCTTGACAGCCCCGTGACTGAAACCTACTCGGAAACATTTAGTGCCGTTTGAGGAACTATTCTCTAAGTTTGGTATTATTTCATGATTAAAAAAAAAATAAACTAAGAGGATTTTATTTTATTATTTTGTTTTAAGATGGTGTCTGATGTAGGCCAGACTGTCCTTGAACTCACTATGAGGCTGAGGATGACCTTGAACTTTTGGCCCTCCTGCCTATACCTCCCCAGTACTTGACTGATAGGTGTGTGTAACCATATCCAGTTTTATGAAACCTAGCACTTTGTGCACACTATGTGCTGGGAGCAATGCAGGGGAACAGCAGCCAGCACTGGAGCTTCAGGAGCACAGCTCACCAGTTAGCACAACTACGATGAGTCTACCCCAGTTTGAAAAGTCGTGGGGGATTGTCTCCTGAATGCCCTTTGCCGCTGCTGGGTCTCATCATGCTTGTCGCTACCATGGGTTCCTTGTCTCTCTTGTATGAAAGTTCTATGGGGGTCTCTAACTCTCCTGGGCAGTGCTGCCGGCCTACATAATAATGGTGATGATTTTCCCTCGAGCGATACCACTTGGGCAAGGCAGTGCCACTCGGTTAAATGATGATTCAATCGAAACTCCAGAAAGATTAGAAGAAGAAAAAAAAGTATAGTTAGGAAAATTAGATGTTTTCCACTTTTTCATGTATAGTTACAGGATCAGATTAGGATGTTTTGCCAGCTGCCTCGCAATCGGTAACCTAGGGTTTCAATAGTAATTTAAGAAATAACATAAAAGTAAAAAAAACGTATTTTTGCTGTGGACCTCTTTGGTCAGGGTTAGGAAAGCAAGAACAAAGAAAGCTTAATTGCTAGGGCCCACGAGTTTTGCCTGTGAAAGGCAGGCCCATGATCAAGAAACAACAAATGAGTTTCAGTGCCCACTGTTAGGCCTGAACTTCCTTGACCACAAATAAAGTTGATTCTTTCCGGGTCTCTAGAATCGAAAGTTTGCAGTTGAGTTTGGAGCACCCCTTAAGGACATGGAGCTGTGCAGCAGATTCTCTTTTTACCTAAGGAAAGAAAAAAGACCCCTGACTTAAAGCTTTCCATTTATAATAAACTCGTTTCACTGTGTTAACTCAAGAAGAATTGTGCTAGGTTAGGATACTATGACGTGTACTTGGTTCCCTAGCACCCGCAAGACTGCTACCTGCCAGCTACAATAGAAGCTGGCTGTGAAGTTACCTGGCTTGCTTAAACCCCGTTAATCTATAGAAGAAAAACTATTGCTCCTAGGATATAGATATGTTGTGGGGAGAAAACATATGGGGAACTAGGTGTTCAGGTGTGGGTCTTAAGATAACTTGTTTTTGAAAAAATAGAGAATTAGTAATCACTTGAAATGTAAAACCTGTAATTGGTATGTGAAGTTAGAGTTTATGATTAAGATGTGATTGTAATGCAATCTCTCCCCATGAGGGGCTTTGGTTAAAAAAAACCTTAAGAGATATGGAAAAACAGATGGAAGAAAAAACAGACAGTGGGCACAGGAGGGGAGAGGAGAGGAGAGGGAAAAAGCCTGAATAAGAGAGAAGTCTGGTCCCATCTATAAGAGGTGTGGTTTTATTCACATCATCCACCAACTCTGCCTCTCTCTCCCGGGTCACTGAACTCTTTCTGGGGCTGGGGCTGGGGCGGGGCTGGGGCTGGGGCTGGGGCTGGGGCTGGGGCTGGGCTGGGGCTGGGGCTGGGGCTGGGCTGGGGCTGGGGCTGGGGCTGGGGCTGGGGCTGGGGCTGGGGCTGGGCTGGGGCTGGGGCTGGGGCTGGGGCTGGGGCTGGACCTCAGCAACTAGGCAATTGTGCACTCTACCAGTTGATCTCCGTCTGTTAGAATGGAGATCTTTAGACCAGATCTTTAGCCTTTAGACCAGACCCCACAACCTGCACTAGGCCACGGCTCCCTGACACTCTCCTGGGAAGGTAAGAAGCAGTCTTTCTGTGCCGTGAGGACTCTCAGTTTCTGGTCCCTGGCTCCACTGTGCTCTTTGCCATGTATGCTATGATGGACTCTATCGTGTGATATGAAACTTTCTAACCACCCCTAAAAGGGTATAAAAAGTCAGATCTCTCCTCTGCTCTAGGGATTGGTCTGAGACTCCCCAGAGAGACTGTTCAGAAGGTACTCTGAAGAGACCCCCCCCCACACACACACACTTTTAAAAAAATATTTTGTTTTTATTTCATGTGCACTGGTGTCTTGCCTGCACGCATGCCTGTGTGAGGGTATCAGATCCACTGGGACTGGATACAGATGGTTGTGAGCTGCCATGTCAGTGCTGGAAATTGGACCCTGGTCCCCTGGAAGGACAGCCAGTGCTCTTAACCACTGAGCCATCTATCCAGTCCCATCTCTCTTACCTTTTTTAAAGCAGGGTCTCACTTTGGCACCATGGCTAATCTGAAACTCTATGCAGTCTAGGCTGGTCTGGAACTCACAGAGATCTTCTGCTTCTGCCTCCTGGTGGACTCTCTTTCTCACTCTTAATGAGCAGGCTTTCGAGCAGTGGTCCTCACCCTTCCTAACGCTGAGACCCTTTAACGCAGTTCCTCATGTTGTGGTGACCCCCAACCACAAAATTATTCTCGTTGCTACTTCATATCTGTAATTTTGCTACTGTTTCGAACCGTAATGTAAACATCCAATATGCAGATGGTCTTAAGGGACCCCTATGAAGAGCGGTCCAACCCCCAAAGGTCACGACCCACAGGTTGAAAACACTGATGTAGAAGGAAGCACCTCCTTCCCTTTAGGTCTCCATCATGTTCAGATCGCCATATACTGTGTAGCTTCTGTCTAATGCAAAGTCTAATTCTCCCACCTCCAGGCCCAATCACAGGGCCCTAGGGCCCTGGTGGTCTAACAACCCTCATTGCAGAGAATCGCATCAGCTTCCTTTGTAGACCCACTCTCCAGCTCCTCGGCTCTTTTTAAAAACAAAACAAAACAACTTCCTAGTTCTAAATTCAGAACATTAACAACCGAAAATGACAATGAAATGGCTGCCATAATTGAGTGTCTATTTTATAATATAATATACTAACTCACTTAGTCTAACCCTGACCACACAAGGTCAATTCCTCCTTTCCAAGGTCACACAGTGTGTAAACAGCACAGTTGGTCAAGCTAGCTGGTAAACCTCAGCTCTCAACCCTTTGAGCCCAGTAAGCAGACAACAGTCACACAGAGCAACAGTGAAGGAGACAGGTCAGAAGGGAGCCAGGAGTATCTGGAGGGCTTCACATAGGAGGTGATGCTGGCTGGGTCTTGAAGCATGTGTAGGAGTTCTGGAAGGAAGCTATCTGGGTAGAAGAAAAGGCAAGGCCAGAGTGTTTGAAATTTGAACGGACAGGTGGCTGAGGTGTTTCTGGGCCATACCCACGTGAAGATGGAAACATGGGCTTTTTGTCACTGCCTGCAAACGTCTTTCTGTGGCTCTGAGAGTTCTAGCATCCCATAGTCTCTGTTCAATTTCCCAGTGTGACTGTGGACAGCGTAGGTATGAGCTGCCCTCCGACATTTAGCAACTGTCTGCCTCTGACTCTCTTCCTGTGTTCCTCCCAGGCCTTCTGGGATCCATGAAGTCTCTCCTTCCCCTCAGGAACCCTTGTATGCCTCTGGACCAACTCACTCTTTACAGTCCCCCATGAAGTCCTACTGTGAGCATGGGTTCTGTTTGTCACTTAAGCCATAGTCAGGATAGTAGAATGGAGGGTGGGTGATGATGAAGCAAATGTGCACTCTGAGCAGAATAGAAGTCCAGGCTAGAGAGGCCCAGAGGTAAAAGAATGTAGTATAGCTCCACGGTTAAAAGAATGTAGCATAGCTCGCACAGAGGCCTGGTCCAGCACCCACTCCAGACATCTTACAGCTGTCTGTAATTCCAGCTCAGGGGTATCTGACACCCTCTTCTGGCTTCTGAAGTCACCTGCACAACACACACAAACACACACACACACACACACACGCACGCACGCGCACACACACACGCACGCACACACACAGACACATAGGCATCTTCAAGATTTCATAAACATCTGTGTGTTTTCCCGTGTCACTCTACATTTTATTTTATTTTATTTTTAAAGATGCCTTTATTTTTATTTTATGAGCACGGATATTTTGCCTGAGTTATGTCTGTACTGTATGTGAAAGTGTCCAAATGGTATTTTGAGACAGGTCATGGGTCCTGCTGCCTGTGGGTGAAGAAGGAAGGTTCTGAATGAAACCCAGGGACACATCTTCCTGGCGTCTCACCCTCACCTCCTCCTGAAAGGCAGTGACCACTACCTGACTTGTATGGCTGAGTAGGAGAGTAGTCAGCCAGCCCTGAGCCTTGGCAAAGATTCCTGAGGAACATCTGGCAAGCCCTGTGTACACAGCCCTGTGTTTCTTCCTATGCAGGGCGGGAGACCCCAGCTGGGGCAGACAACAGGGAGGGGGTGGGCGACCGGCTTAGAACCAGGTGACGAGAAAAAAGGAAACCTTAGGAGGACCCGGACTTCTTAAGACTTCCATAAAATCTAGGGATTGAAAAACCATGAGCCTCTGCGACCCGGCCCCCTTTGGTCACCATGGAAACTAGGGAAGCCGGGCCACGCCCTCCCAGGACCTGAGGTGGCTGCTGCCTAAGGGCGGGGACTGCAGAGCTACACTGTCCCGCAGGCAGAGCTTTGGGGGTTTTGTGGTCCCTACCTCTCTGGCCAGGCGCCCTAGGCTCCAGCCGATGTTGGAGCATCCTGGCTCTGAGAGTAGCCCGCTGCCTTGGAAGCCTCAAGTCCTCATCCGTCAGAGGGAGGGGAAAAAATGTGTGAAAACACTTACCGGGTTAAGAAAACTGACGAAACAGTGGAATATTGAATGCTGGGCTGCTTATTAGTCAGAAAAGGGGAACTTGACAGGGCTACCCAGTGTGATCCCATTTCTAACAGAAAAACAAACAAGCAGGACCAACTTGATAGGAAAAAGAGGGGGGGAGGAGAAAGAGAGAGAGAGAGAGAGAGTGAGTATCAGGAAAAAATTAAAATATTGGTCTTGTTTCTTGGAGACCAGTCCACGTAACTTTTTCTCGTGTTTATTTCTGAAGCTCCGGTTAACGCTGCATCTGGGTTCTCTTCCCCTCGAGGCATGCTGTGCCTGCTTTCCCTGTGTAACCCCCACTCTGTGCCCAGGATAAGCTAGACGCGACAGTGACAGTCTCCTCACTTCACAGAAGAGGAAACGGAAACTCAAAGTAGCTCAGAAGCCCAGAGAGGCTGAGACTTGCTTCAAGCCAGCCTTAGAGAGTAGCAGAACCACCAAGGGCGTGACTCCAGAATTGGAGCATTTAAAAATCCCCCTGAGGCCTCGCGAGACAAAAAACAAAACTCCCAAGGTCCTGTTTTTCTCAAACATCTGACTAAGGAAAATACCAAACGAATAGAAAACAGATACAGTGAATCTCAGTGTGGTCACCAGCTGGCTTTGAAGAAAGCCTTAGATGAGGCAAGGAGAGGGGCTCCGGAAGGGATGGGGTGCTGAGGGGGAAGGGTCAGCCCCAGAGCCACAGGTATCAACAGGGTCACGCGTGCACGCACGCATGTGCGTGCGCACGTGCCCAGCACATGCGCACATGCCGATGCTCGCACAGATCTCCAGGCTCCACTGGGGCAGCCCCTGGACTGGTCCCCAACGTTGATGGGGAACCGCACCTGCCCTCCCCCTCACGCCCCCACGGGTGCCTTCCTTCTTCCTCTTTCTACTACTGCCCTGCCCTTCCCCAGACGGCACCTTTATAGGTCTCAGGCTCCCCTCCGAGGCCTTGAGGTTTGGGCTGCCCTGGAGGACATGGCCTGGGGCCCTGACAACGCGCGGAAATGGTCAACCCTGGCGCTGCTGGCCATCATGGGCACAGCCCTGACAGCGGCCACCAACCCTGGCTTCGTGGCCATCATCTCCCAGAAGGGTCTGAACTTCGGTAATTGGATGCCTTTCTTTCTTCTTCCCTTTCTCTGAGGGGCACTAATCGAGCACTTGGAGTGCACAGCCCTCTAAAATCTGGTGCCTGGAAGCTCGTAGCTTTGCTGGGGAGACCCCTTGCCCCATGTTTTACACAGGAAGAAACTTAGGCACAAGCTTATAGGGCTGGGAAGCGACAGAGCTGGGACTGGACCACTGTTCTGGAGGATTCCAAGTGCCCCGGGGCCTTGAGGGCCCTCATGGTCCCTTCTTTATACACTGTCCCCCCCAGTGTACGTTCTTAGGCCCTTTCTTTCCAAGGCCCTGTCTTGCCTCATTTACTAGAGGCTGAGCGGGCTGGGAGAGAGGTCTCTCTCTCTAGTGAGATTCCACACTCTGCTGGCAGACCCCGGGGAAGCTACCCCAGGCTACGCCCCCAAGCACAGGCAGGTAACAATCCCGCTCACCTGCTTCACTGCCAGGCGCCTCACAGAACCGCGGGTCCCGTTTCTTCCACTGCAGGACTGGGTGGGACACGCCATTCCTGTCCACCCTGCAGGTGAGCACCCCTGAGTCTCAGAGGCTCTGGGAAGAGCGCACCTACCTGCGTTTGAGCTCAGGTCCTCCTTAGCCCTCCGTCGGGCTGCCTGGTGCTGCCCCCCGGTGACAGAGAGAGGAACTGCAAAACTCAGAGCGATCTCAGCTCACACCAGACTGGGGGAAGGCAGGACCTCAAAAGCAGTGTGCACAGGCCCAGTGGGGATCTGCTTTCCTATCCAGAACTCATGATCCAGTCCAGGCATGACAGTTCAGAATCTCAGGGATGCAGACAGATTCTTCCATGAGCTCTGAGGAAGGATATACTTGTGTTTAAACCCAGAGCTAGTGTGTGTGTGTGTGTGTGTGTGTGTGTGTGTGTGTGTATGCCCTCACATGCGCTTTTGGGGAGCAGAAGCTCAGCCAGAAGTTCTCGTGCTGTTACAGCTGCCTCAGTTCTCCCTTCTGATGGTGTCCCATGTGACAACTGGAGTGAGTTTTGAAAGTGCAGCAAGCCTATCTTCATGTGTGCCTTCCTCCCCGTACCCACACCCAGAGGCTCATTAGTGCCCTTAGAAGCCATCTTGACCCTTCAGGCAGCTTTGATACCCTTCACAGCCTGACCCCCACAGACTGGCACCCCCTGGCTGTCCCCTCAGGTGGCGGAGCCCCTGAAAGGCTGGTCCCCTGAAAGGCTGACCCTGGGGTCTGAGTTCAGGGAACAAGAGGTCTGCATTCCCATCCTGCCTCTACCACAGGTCGTCTGTGAGCTCTAAAGCAAAGCATGGCCGTCTCCAGCCTGTTCTCTCTTGAGGGGATGGAGGTGGTGAAAGGACCCCCATCCTAGGGTTTCTCAGCTTTGCCAAGAACAGAGCCCGGTGGACAGTGAGAGCCCATGTATGTTTACTGTTACCATTGCTGGGTATGATTACTTCCCAGCTGATTCCTGGGAAAACGGAAGCCTGCTCAGCTCGCCTCTCACCTCCCTTCTCTCCCCTCTGGGCGACATGTTTGCCTGTTAATTGGATCCTTGATGCTGTTAGCCACATAATCACTGGTGGCAGAATTCCTGCCTTTGGGGCATTCATTTATTTACCCAACAAATAGTAAGTGCCAGGCACCGCAGTAAATACTGGAGACACATTAATACATAAAACTGGCATTGCAGACAACCTCTGCGGACTTCCATCTAGCAAAGGAGAGTGACATTAATCAGAATCATGTGAGTAGATGCCAGTTACAAAGGGAAATGGGTGCTCCTGCTGAGACCTTGGAGACTGTGAGGATGGTAGTTACGGAAGCTTCCTGAAGGATCTGGCAATGGGGCTGAGTCTAAGCTGAACTGGTGACTATGGGTAAATAGCAGATGCATGTGCAAAGGTCCTGTGGGGAGAGTCTGGAGGCTACAGAGGTGGATGTCAGTGGAAGCACAGTCCAGAGTAAGGCATGGAGAAAGACGCTTAACTGAATATCTGGGGCTGATACATCTAAAGCCCAAAGGTGCAGTGTGGCTTATTGTACATTTCTGTATAACCTGTGAGCTAGGAAGCCTTAAGGGGGCATGTACATGATCATGAGAGTAAACAGGTGTGTGGGTACATCTGGGAGCCAGAGGAAACCTCAGGTGTTGTCCCTCAGGCACCATGCACTGTGTGTGTGTGTTCACATTTTCTGGGCACACATGGTTGTGTGTAGGTGTGGGTGCTCATATACCTTGCCAGAGATTGACAATGGGTCTTCCTTGATCACTCTCCATTTTACACTCTGAGGCAGCTCTTCAATGCAGAGCTCACTGACACAGCTGTTCTGGCCAGTCAGCTTGCTCTAGCATCTCTGTCCCCACCCTCCTGAGCACCGGTACTACAGACAGGTCACTACACCATCCAGGGTTTATGTAGGCCCCGGGACTCTGCATTTTGGTCTTTATGCTTGTGTGACAGTCACTTTAACTACTGAGCCACCTCCCCAGTCCAGTTGCTTTGTGTTTTAGGGTTAGGGTATTGCTATTCTTCTGCCTCAGTGTTCCCAGTGCTGGGATTATAGGTGCCTGCACACACACACACACACACACACACACACACTTTAAGGTTGGTCTATGTGGTTTAAATGATTGAAAAATCGAAAGGATGGTGCACCGCAGGGAATGACCGTTCACAGTGCAGTGCTGGGACACGGTTGCCTTTGTGTCTTTGCCTCGGTGACATCAGAGCGGCACACTGTGTGGGAGGAGGGGGTGAGCCTCGGTGGGGGGGGGTCTCAGCTCCAGATCCTGCTCATCTGAAGACAGACCCCTACTTTCCACCTTGCCAGTCCCATGCTGTCACTGAGGTCAGGCCCGAGGGTCTGGAGCTGCCCGAGCCTCCAGCCCTGCTCGTGAGCCGAGGTCTGAGCTCCTCTCTCTCCTGCTCTGTCCTCCAGCGTGCCAGCAGGGCGCAGCCATGTTGCAGAAGGACCTAGAAACCATCCGTGTTCCCGACTACTCCGGAGTCTTTAAGGTGAAGCATCTGGGAAGAGGCTCCTATGACTTCTACAGGTGAGGCTTGCTGCGGCTCAGTCCTCCAGACTTGAGTCCTGCGGCCACCCAGTTCTCGGCTCACTGCTGAATTTAAGACTCCAAACCCAACGTGCAACACAAGCCCAAGGGGATAGTACACCTCAAGCTGAGCCTGGAGGAAGCTGCCAAATCTTGTCTTTCTAGCACCTTCCACCACTCCCACAAAACCCTGTGCCACGCCCATGTATCTCAGGGACAGAAAAATGGCCTGAATGCATTGCCTCTCATGACTGGGTAGTCCAGCCTCAGGGCCCACTTGAGCCAGGCTGAGTGACAACTGGACCATCCGTCTCTCTTGCCACCTCTCAGTGTCAGGTCTTCTCAGTCCTCCAGAGCCACCCGGGTAATTTAAGAGCACAATCCCGCTCAGCTCTCAGTCCAGGAAGAAGCCTTCTCCTAGGAAGACAAGCCAAAGCTCTGAAGCACACTTTGATTGACCCAGTTTAAATGATGCACCTGCTCCTGAACCAATCACTGTGCCAGGGGAGTAGGAAAAATAAAACCTAATTGGCTAAGTCCCAAGGTCCACTCCCACAAAGACAGGTGAGTTGACCTTTCCTAACATGGAACCGGAGAGAGGGGCTCCCCAAAGCGCACCTGCGAGTCGTCTGTCCCCAAGAAAGGGGGTGAGGCTGCTGGGCAGAAAACCCCCAAGTGTTTCCTGCAGAATATTATGCCCAGTCCCTTCAGCAGTCATCCGAAGCACCTGGTGTGCATCACAGCAGCAGATTGCACACTCGAACAGAACAGGAGGACACATTCCACCCCGCACAGAGCCAGAAATCCAGGCTCAGCATCTGCCATTGCTGTTGATAGTTACTTACCCAACAAGATGGAGACTGGCTGTCCATCGTGAACCCAAGGGGCCTGGGCTGGCACGTGGGTGAAGGGCCTTCTGGCGTAGGTACTGACTGGGACTATTTCCTCTGCAGCATGACAGTGGATGGATTTCATATTCCTAACCCCCAGATCAGTCTGCAGCCCAGTGAGAGCCTCCGGCTGTCCATCAAGGACACCAGCATCAAGATCAGCGGAAAATGGAAATCAAGGAAGAACTTCCTGTGAGTCTCAGGTGCAAGGTTTGCTGGGCGGACTGGTGGCATTTGGAGGCATCAGAGCCAGGGTGTTGGGAATGCCCAATTCTGCCTTGTTTGTAGACATGTTGCCACAAGGTTTCCGAAGGGTAGGGTTGGTGTGTGGGGGAGTGTTTCCACTTAAAAGAACTCTTCAGAACTCTGAATGAATAGCTGAGTTTGCTCACGTCCCAGTGCAGGACGTGACAAGGCTGAGCTGGTGTGTGTGGTTCAGAAGGGAAAGCTAAGTAGGACTTTCGGTTTCTTCCCTGTACTAGCCAGCTACTGCTGCTGTGTAACAAGCATCCCCATCTCAGTGGCTTGAGACAATAACCATGATGCATTATCTGTATTTGTGTATCAGTGAGGCCCAGCTGAGAGGTGTGGCTCCTTCTGGGGTCCTGTGTGTCACCCAGAGCACAGTCTTGGTGATAGAAAAAGTGTAAAAGGCAGAGCTGGTCATGCACATTTGTGTCCCCTGTCATACATAAATTCATTTAATTCCTACAGAGGCAGTTAATCGATTACTGGGTCAGTAATTGCTTAAAGTCTCAACACCAAACACTCAGAATTTTAGTGACAAAACTGAGATGCATAGACCCTGCCCCTTGTTCAGCTGCTGGGACAAAGTCTGGGTGAGAAAACAGAAGCTCAGAGAGGTTAAGAAATATGCACAAAGCCACACAGCAGGGTCTCTGGGAGACACAGAGTAACTACCAGGTGGAAGCAGCTTGGGATGTCAGGTTAGAAGCCTGAATCCAGTACTGTGAGGTTTGTATAGCTGCCTCTTCTCTTTGAAGCACCCCCCCAACCCCCATCCCTGGAGCAGGGCCTGCAGGGAACCTGAGGTCCCCGCTGATGGGAACTATGAAGAGGAAAGGGTTCGCTCCATGTCACTTCTGTCTCCCTTTCAGCAAAGCCAACGGTAAGTTTGGCCTGATCATTGAAGGAGTCTCCATTAGGGCCGACCTGCAGCTAGGCAACAGCCCCACAGGCCACATCACCATCGCCTGCATCGAATGCAACAGCCACATCGACAACATACGTGTCCAGATCTCAGGCAGCATGCTGGGGTAGGTCTCCTGAGGCTGGGGTCCCCAGAGGAGACCCCCCCCCTTCCTCAGAAAGTGTAGCTCTAGACTCGCCTTTTCAGAGTCTTGGGTGTGGGAGGGGCAGGGCCTCAGGTGGAGCAGGAGCCGTCTCAAGGCACAGCTCAGTACTGACAGGCGTCCATATTCCTGCCGCACAGTCACCCATGGGACTAGCCCTGCAGCAGGCCCCGGAAGCCTGCACAGCGTACGGCAGGCACCGATGAAACCTCACAACGACCCTCAGCAGCCAGAGCCTCGCAGGCACCTCTCCGCATATTCCTTCTCTCACACCATCTGCCCGGGGAACAAAGAAGGGGGGGGGTGTCTCCTGACCACCATTGAGTAGTCAAGGGCGGGGCTGTCTGACCCTAGGCTCTCAGGCAGCCCAGCAGTGAAGAGCTCACCTAGGGCAATAAGAACTTAGAAAAGGTACAGAGTGAGCCGGTCTGGGGGTGGGAGGAAGTGACATTTGAACTGAGATGAAAAGAGTGTGTAGGTAGACGTTGGCGATGGGGTGTTTTGGACCGTGGGGACCACGTGTGCAAACTGCAGGGAGAGAAAGCAGAGCTGCCAGGGAACGATCAGGCTGATGCGGCTGGTGTACAGAGAGGGAGGGCATGGGGGAGGGGCGGTGTGGGATGGAGCAGGGGTCTGTCACTCCTAAGAAAGTAGGCCAGCGAGCAGGTTGCTGCAAATGGGGAGAAATGTCCAAGGAAGGAAGCGTGGACAAGGGCCAGGTGCCAAGTTTCCCAGACACCTCTGAAAGTCTCCTGTACGTTTCCACATGTCAACCTCCAGGTGGCTGGTCAGAATGTTCCATAAGAAAATCGAGGCTTCCCTGAAAAACACCATTAACAAAAAGGTAGGCCGGTCAGGCGTCCGTGGTGGCAGAGAGGAGGGCTCAGAACCACGCGCCTTGGCCTTGCTGGGCACCTTGGCCTTCATCCCCAACCCCTTAGCATCCACAGAGCATTTGAATCCACAGCTTCATCCCCAGGCCCAGCTGTGTGCTTTACAGAGAGGCCCAGAGACCGTACAGTGGAGGACTGCCTCCTACCCAGCAAACCTTCCTCTAACTGCCAAGCAGCCTCTGTGCACTCGCCCCAGCTCCTGCACAGAGGAGCAACCAAGCTTCCTGCTGTCCTTTCTCCAGGTCACACACACACACACACACACACACACACACACATACCCCACTGCCCGCCGCCCTCCTCTCCCGAAGCCCTGCCTGGTGCTGTCCTGGAACACACAGTGCACCTATTATTCCCTGCTGCTACAATGAGGGACCCCTGTGGAGTGCAGAGCAGGGCGATTGTGGGGTACAGATGGCAGGATATCCTCCATGCTGAGGGCAGACACAGTTTAGCACAGTCCCAAGAACACTCTGTATGCACCCCAGCATCAGGTCCCCAAAGGTCATCACCAGCCCTGATAGCAGCCCTGGCCTAAGGAAGTGGGCGTGGGGAGGGGTGTCAGGTGCCAAGAAGATGCAAGTGGGCCTGAGCAGGCTGGAGCAGACTGAAGATTTGGCTAAGAGGGGAGCTGAGGTCCTGGGAGGCTGCAGAGACCCCGGGCTCCACAAGACTTACTGATTCGGAGCCCCTATCCTCCCACCCCCTCCCACCATGGCCTAGTGGATAAGCACCGGGGCAGTGGAGCACACAGTACCTGGGGGGGCAGCCCAGGTGCTCGGCATCCCTGCTGTCCCTCTCAGCCTGGGCTGAGAAGTGGCACGGGCCTCAGAAGGTGGCCCAGTTCCTTTTGGGGCTTCCAGGGCCTCCTGCCATAAAGCACATTCCAGAGGAAGCTTCTCCATCTCTTCCCCCTTCCCTTCTTCCTTCCCAGTGCCTCCCTCCCTCTCTCCCTACTTCACTGAGCCTCAGTCTGAAGCCTCAGGAGGCCCAGACAAACAAGAGGACTTTATTTCTTAGCCCATTCAGCCAGTCTGCATCTTTTAATTGGAGAGTTAAGACCATTTGCAGATGTGTGTGTGTGTGTGTGTGAGTGCACACTCGTGTGTGTGCGTGTGTGTGTGAACGCAGACACACTTGAGCCACTCTGCCTCTATGGAGATCAGAGGACAACTCAGGTGTGGGCCCTTGCTTTCCACCTCGTTTTTGCGATGTCGCTTTCCCGCTGCACACACCAGGCGAGGGGACCCTCAGGCTGCTGAGCATTTTTCTCCCTCTGCATTCCCGTAGGAAGCACGGAGGTTCCAGGTGCTCGTGCTACGTGCCCAGCTTCTGCACAGGTCCTGGGGATTTGAACCCAAGCCCTCACTCTTGCATGGCAAGCACGTCCACTGTGGGGCCCTGCATGTAGCGCTTATCACCGAGAGGTGCACACTAACTTCTTTTTCTTAAAGGTTTTCCGGTTTGCTGAGTTAACTCCTGAGTCTTACCTTCTTCTCACTGGTTATCCTTTTAATGAGATGTGTCTATGCCTGAGCTCTCGTGCTGGTGTGCGTCTCCACTGTATCACCCCACCACCTACGCTACCGTCCCCCACCCCGGGATACCTCTCTCCTGCAGCCGCTGGCTTAGTGGGGAAGGATTAGTTTGTGGTCAACCTGGAAGGTCTTTATTTCCCTTTGGTGTCCCAGGTTAGCTTTGCCTGGTGGAGCTCTTGGTTGACAGTACTTTGTTTCGAGGCTTGAAGTACAACAGACGTCTCGGTCAGGGCTTCTGCAGACAGGTGTGCAGTTACTCTGGTAGCTGCCTGCGTACTGGGCTTCTCTCCTGCTCCTCCAGCCTGGTCTTTCTTTGTTCTGCCCTCTTGGCTTTAGCTACAATATGACACAATGTGCCTACACGGGGTTCGGAATATCTAGTGCACTTAAATGCCATTTCTTTCTTCAGATAGGGGGAAATATGGTTCTAGAGAAATGGAGAGACTTCCTCAGCAACAAGGTCAGCCAGCCCTTAGGCCACTGTGCTTTCCCTTGTGAACTGCAGCATGGGGAAGCTGCCAGAAATGTCTTCTCCAGCCACAGGGCTAAGGCGCCTACTCAGACCTGAGCCTAGAGGTTACCCCCTATCAAAAGCACAGAGAAGGGAAGGCTCATCAAGGACCACCTTGTGTTTGTCTGTGACCTCATTCCATGAAGGATCTGACAGCATCATCATCATCAACAACAACAAACAGATAAACAGAAGAAAAACAGAACAACACCAGCGAACGGCACACTATAGCAGCACAGATCCAGTGAACTATAGCACAGACCGAGTAAATACCTACTAGGGAGGTTTTACGTGTAGGAAAGACGTCGGAATACAGATACGTAGGCAATGTAGTCTTATCCAGGTACTGGTTCTGAGCTTCCCGGTGGTCAGAGGAAAAAAAGGAAACTTGATTAGCTGCATGAAGGGAAAGCATGAGCTGAGGTTTTGATTTGTGTCCTCGGAGTTCGTGCGCTGGACACTTAAGCCCCGAGTTAATCCGCTAATAATATTTAGAGGTGCAGCCTGTGGAAGGCAATAAGGGTTAGATGAGCTGCCACGCTGGCCTTGGTGGCCATCCGGGACTTGGTAGTAGGACCCACGCTCGCACATGCCCCTCCATCTTGCCGTGTTCCACCCTCTACCATGTAACAACGCAGCAAGAAGTCTCTTCCCCTGACACCAGGCAGATCCCAGCTCCCTTGTCTTGGGACTTTAAAGAACCATGAGCTAAATAAACCCTTGTTCTCTGTAAATTACTCGATCCCTGGTGTTTTGCTAGAGCCACAGAGAAGGGCGAGAGCGTGCCTGGCCTTTGTGGAGGGCACCCCCACTTCTGAAGCTCACTGATGTTTCTTTGGTTGCCCCAGATCTGCAAGATCACGAACAGCTCCGTGTCCTCCAAGCTGCAGCCATATATCCAGACTATTCCAGGTGAGGGCTAGGGGTGGCTGAGGACAGATGGGGAAATTGGGAGCGGGAAGGGGGGCAGAGTGGATGTAACAGGCCTGAGCCTGCCGGGGAGGGGCAGAGCAGGCTGCGTTCCACCACCGCTGGCATTGAGCCAGGTTCTTGTGTGTCCAGAAGTGAGATGGAAGGGAACTCCGTCCTTCAGTCAGGCAGAAAGTAACACCCTGCACCCCAACACTCAAGCATCCCAGCACCCCGGATCCCTGGCACCCAGTACTCCAGTACCCTGGCCTCAACACCCTGGCCGCCAGCACCCTAGCACCTGACATCCCTGTACTCTAACATCCTAGCACCCAGCACCCTAGCACCCAGCATCTGGCACATCTGTACCCCAACACCCTGGCACCCAGCACCCTGGCACTCAGCACCCCAGTACCCCCCAAATCCAGCACCCTAGCACCCAGCTCTCTGAGGCCAGTGACACACACACAGCCTGACATGAGATGCTGCTCACTTCTCTCCGGACCTCAGTTTCCACACCCTGAAAAGGGGACAATATCTCCATACACAGCAGACGGTGAAGAGCAGCGGCTGCTGCTGTCAGGTGTCCTCCTGTCTCAGGAACTCAGGATGCCCCAGCCTCCTCACTTCACTCCTGGAGAAACGAAGGCTCAGAGAGGGGCAGACACTTGTTCGAGGTCCCAGAGCCATCCAGAAGAATCCAGATGCCAGTATGGAGTCAGGATTGTATTCTTTGGCAGTTTCATATATATATACGGTGTGTCGTAGTTGCATCCACCCGAAGTTGTGGTCTCACGAACTGCAGATAGGACTGGCAACATGGCCAGTCCATGGTGCAGCACCAAAGAAGAGCACCCCTCTCCAGGATCTCATTCTGCAGCCCAGGCTAGCTTTAAACCATCAGAGATATGGCTGGCTTCAAACTAAAAGCAATCCTCCTGTCTCTACCTCCCACATGATGGGATTGCAAGCAGGTTGCTCCCTCTCAGCCATTGCTGTGTGAATGTGCGTTTGTGTGTGTGTGTGTGTGTGCACGCGCGCGCGTGTGCGTGCACATGTGTGGATGAGGCTAGGGACTGAACCCAGGGCCTGGCATTGGCTCCAAGGTGCTCCAACCCTAACGCCATCGCCAGACTTCAGTTCTTTTAAGGGAATCTCAGGGACTCCCTGGAAGGGTAATGCAGAGAATCCACAGCTCCCCTGCAGCCGTGCTGGCTGCTGCCACTGGAACCTGCTCACAGTTCATCTTCCCTGTGTCTAGTGGTAGCTAGAGTGGATGCTGTGGCCGGGATTGACTACAGTCTGGTGGCACCGCTGACAACCACAGTCGAGTTCCTGGAGGGGCAGCTAAAGGTGAGGTTTCCATGGAGATGCGTACCTGCTCACATATGCGCCCTATAACCCCGGAAACTGACTTCTTCCTACTCGTTTTACCCCACTCCACACTCCCCTGCATCCCCTGCTCCAGCCATGCTGGCCCCCCAACATTCTAGAAACTCACTGTGCCTGCCCCCCTGCCCAGGCCTCTGCACTCATTCCGCTCTACCCAGGGTGCTCTGCAGCAGACATGTGCATAGATCTCCCTGCTTCCTTCCAGTTCTTGCTCAAATAGGCCTTCCTAGGGATGTCTTCCCAGTGAGGCCTTCCCCAGCTACTCTTGTGGGACTAGCCTCTCACTGTACCCCCAACATTGCTTTTATTTCAGCAGAATTAGTTACACACACACACACACACACACACACACACACACACAACATGATGAGACAGGGCAGGGACTGACTGCTTTGTTTGCTACTTTATGTATAGCACCTAGAAATATGTTTGGTGCAGAATAGGGGCTCAGGAAATTTGTTCGGTGGGAAGAAGGAAGGAAGGGAGGGAGGAAGGAAGGGAGGGAGGGAGGAAGGAAGGAAGGAAGGAAGGAAGGAAGGAAGAAAGGAAAGAAGAAAGGAAAGAAGGAAGGAAGGGAGGGCTAGCAAGGCAAGAGAAGAGGAGCTACATTGCTTAAATCATGCCGCCCAGACATAAGCATGCTCTCCATTACTTCTCTACACCAATACTACATTCGCCGAGCAAGAGAGGGGAACAAACGCAGACAGACACAAGAGAGACAGAGACACAACAGCACACGCAGAGGCGTAGAGACAGATCCACACAGCTCTGCCCTCACAGCACAGATGCAAATGCGCACACACTGCAGACACAGGCTTCGTGACCCTGCTGAGGGCGCTGCCATCCATCACTGAGCCAGAGGACCACAATGTGGTCAGCTCCCACGCTGCCCATGACGTGTCTCCTGTGGTCTCTCACTGGTGGCTCTGTCCTTCGGTGAACAGCCAGGGTAAGGCCCGTCCCGTGCCTCATGGGGACAGTTGGGCTCTTTCCAGTTGTCTTGTGCAACTAACCAGAGCCGCAGTTGGTTCTGAATCCGGCCCATTTTGCCCATGGTGTGGCATGCCAGTCACTAAAATGACAAGATTTATTCACATGATGGGTGAGCAGGCAGCCCAGGTTTCTAGTCCTCCCTAAGGATTGGGCTTGGGATATTTATGGGCTAGAACCTGGGGAGAGGTGGTAGGAGGTTAACCAGGGGCAGGCAGAAGATAGAAAAGTAAGGGACTTGGGGCAGGTGAAGCCTCGCAGTGATCTGGAAGAAAGAGCAGGCAGCTGCATCCACACAGATCATCCTGACAGCCCTCTGTCTACCCGTGACTACTTCTAAAGGAGCTGGACAAGACTGAACACTTAAAACACCTACATACACACAAGCAATGTATACATCTCCACATACACATGGACATACATGCATGCACACACACACACGTGCATATACCTGGATACATGTATATGTATACATGTATGCATACACGTGTACACACACATACACACAATGCACCTAGGGGGTACATACATGCACACGTACATACACACTTATACGCACATGTACATATACACAGATATGCTAATACATGAATTTACCTGTACCTATATAGAACCACGTACTCGCTCACACACAGAGGCACATATGATCTTGACTGGTAACCTGTTTTGCAGGTGGATGGCACTGTCCTGCTTGTGTTTCTCTCCTAAGGATGTGTATTGAAGATAGTTTCCACTATCTTTAAGAACTGCTTGGTCACCTGGGCGTGGTTGGTGCATGCCTTTAATCCCAGCACTCAGGTGGCAAAGGCTGGAGGTTCCTTGTGAGCTCAGCCTGGCTTACATAGCAAATTTCTGGTCAGCCAGAGGTATATAGAGACTCTATCTCAGAAGGAAAGGAAGGAAAGGGGGGGAAGGAAAGGACCTACAGGGTCTTCCATAGTGGAAGCACCTCTCCAGGTGCTCCAGGCTGCCCCTGGCAGTTCCTGCTCAGGTCTACAAGGCTCTCTCCCATCTTCTACCTGGCTAGAGAAGCTCACCTGCAATCCTGGAAGGACACCCAGACTCACTCTGCTCTTTCCACTCAGGGCAAGTTCTTCTGGCGGGGACACCGCAGCCCATTTTCCCATTGCCCCACGACATGGGCATTAACTTTAAAGGGCAGCTTGAGTCAGAGGTTCAGAGAGCGGGGCTGGGCTGTATCAGTGGTAGAGGGCCTGCCTGCATGAGTGACACCAAAGATTCAGGGACCGTCCCCCACCACCCTCCTGCCCACGCCAGGCACCACATTGACTGTGATGTTTGTCTTCTCGTGCACGTTTTAACTTCCTACGCTCTTTAAA
This sequence comes from Cricetomys ansorgei, assembly GCA_026225945.1. Classification (NCBI taxonomy): domain Eukaryota; kingdom Metazoa; phylum Chordata; class Mammalia; order Rodentia; family Nesomyidae; genus Cricetomys; species Cricetomys ansorgei. The sequence continues at coordinate 74,902 of JAMJFZ010004177.1, forward strand.
TCTTACATAAGTGGAATCCTACCATATGTATGTATGATTTGCTTTTCTGAGCTCAACATTATTTTTCTTTCTAAATAAGCAATCTGCTTTCATTGCACGTTGCCAGCTCGCTTTATAGAGACACAAGGAGCGTGTAATGCCTACCGAAACACACAAGATTCAGCCTTTCGGGTTCTGCTAATGGCAACCCGCAGGCGGCTGTTCTTTTGATGGTGGCTGAGCTAACTACAAGGAGGAGGTGGAGCGGTGCAGTGGGGAGGATGTGTTGGCTGGACCCCTCTGCCTCCACCCCTCACTGCTGTGTGACCTCCTCGGCCTCTCCAGGTGCTCCACGCTGCCCCTGGCAGTTCCTGCTCAGGTCTAGCAGGTCCTCTCCCTTCTACTACCGGGCTAGAGAAGCTCACCTGCAATCCTGGAAGGACACCCAGACTCCCTCTGCTCTTTCCACACGCAGGGCGAGTTCTTCTGGCGGGAACGTGGCAGGCAATCTCCCATTACCCCACCAGCAATGGTTTTCAACCCCAACAGCGAGCACATGGTGTCCCTGGGCATCTCCGAATACTTCTTCAACTCTGCAGGACTTACTTATCAAGAGTCTGGAACCTTGAAAATCACCGTGAGGGACCAAATGGTGAGTGTGGCTGAGCGTGAGCACGCAAGAGCAACGGACCACACGTCCAGCAGAACTCGGTGGAAGGCCTTGTCCACAAGGGTGGAGTTCAAGGTGCTGCGAGGGTCAGGAGTCATGGAGCCCCAAGTTCCAATGTTGGTCCCACTCCTTTCCAACCGAGGGGCCCTGGGCCCCTTACATATCCTTGGGGCTCAGGCTCCTCGTCTGTGAGCCACCAACACTAGTGTCCTCCCCAGAGGCCGCTGTGAAGATGAACTGAGATTGCACTATGGAAGGCTGAGGACTCAGGGCTCAGTGCATAGCACCCCCTCGCCATACATCACTCCCGCCCCTGCTCAGCATCGGCTCCCCCAATGCTGCCATCCATCTCACTGACCCTTACTATCCGTTCATGGCTGGGCTCACTCTGGTTCTCAGTTTCCCCATCTCTTACAGCATAGGAGGTACAGCCATCCCATCCTGGCCACCTACATCCTGGGTTCCTTTTACAGCAGTCCTCAAAACCATAAGGTTCTCATTTCCGTATAGGAAGGCATACAGAACACCCGCTACCCGCCGTGGAGGCAAGCGCAGACCACCCTGGGATCCCAGGCTGCTGACTCAGAGGGAGACTGGGGCCCCATGGTTGGTGTAGGTGGGGCAGGGGTGGGGCATCACAGGATGGGGAAGAGTGGGGTGGTCAGGCTGCTGTGATTGGAGGGTTAGCAAGGAGGCGGGCTGACTGAAGCGGGCATCCTGTGATTGGTTTGGCAGCAGATGGCGGTCACTGGCCACGCCTTCCTGGCTTGTTGCTACCCAAGTTGTAGTGCAGGTGGTATTGTCATCGTGTTTGTCATCGTGTGTGTGTGTGTGTGTGTGTGTGTGTGTGTGTGTGTGTGTGTGTGTGTGCGCGCGCGCGCGCGCGCGCACTGATATTCAGTGTCTCACCCCTGGCCTGGCATGCGCCTCTCCTCAGCCTGTAACAATCTCCCAAGATCCTTTTTTCTCCTCTCTGCAGTTGCCAAATGATTCCAAATTCCGACTGAACACCCAGTTCCTTGGAACCTTCCTGCCCAAGGTAGGAAAGACTTGCATCCTCACTCAGCTCACTAGAGTGCTGGGTTAGACTGGACCATCTTGATAGGATGAGGCTCTCCTCCAGGCCTACAGGCAGCAGAAGAGAGTAGGGGAGGCTCAGCACAGTCCAGCCCAGGGATAGCCCATGTGCCCCATCCATGCCCCGAGGGGGAGGCTGGGTACAGGGCTCACCCATCCATCAAATCTCTGCTGAGCTAGGGACTAGCAGGGCAGACCGCCTACCTGCCGTTCCCCCCACCTCTGTCTCCTCTGCCTCCCCTCCCCTGGCTGCTTCCTGCCTCTCCCAGTGGGTGGATGAGGCTGCAGTGGACAGGGTAGACAGGTGGGTTCCTGTTGCAGGCTGAACGGCTCAAGCCAGACATTTATTCTCAGAGTTCTGTGGACTGGAAGACCAAGATCCGGGTTCTGGGAGGACAGTCTGCCAGCCCTTAGTGCAAGTGAGGGGAGAGAGGCGCTGGTGTCTCTTCTTCTGAGCACACTTCTGTCAGCTCAGAGCCCTAGCTCGTGACCTCGTCAGCCTGGCTTCCGTAGAGACCCATCTCTAAGCCACGCTGCTCTAACACGAATTACAGAAAAGGAGCACAAGCGATCCATTTACAATAGTGTCTAGAAATCTCTATAAGGATGTGGTGACTAGGGAGGTGTGGCTGGTAGCAGAGCAGGGGTGGGGGCTGTCTTGAACATTGGACTTGTGGGCGTTGTTCTCACCTAAGCTGGGATTGCCTGGGGGAGAGTGGGAGACTTGCAGAGAGAAGGGAGGGTCAAGACTCTCCCAAGCTGGTCTTGAAGCCAACACTACTCTGTAAGGAGCCGACAGCTGAGCTGAGATTTGAAGAAAGGGAAAGAGCTCACCTGGGCAAGAATGGGCGGGCAAGCATTCAAGGAAAGGGGGACAGACAGCGGGAAGGGTTTTCCCTGACAAGGCGTGTGTCCCATGGGAGAGCAAAAGGAATGCTAGGCACCTGGGAGGGGGTGCTGATAGAGGCACGGCGCAGTTGGCAGGCTGGCAAGTCCAAATCCAGCCTGGTAGTCATTCAAGAGCAGCATCACAACCCTGAGGGGCCCTGTGTGCCAATGTGGTACGATGGGTCTCAGAAACTTGAAAATAAAAAAGGCCTCTTCCGTCACCTGTCCCCCCGGGAACCGCAGGTGTCAATGAAGTTCCCCAGCACAGAAGTACAGCTTCTGATCTCGGCCCTCAAGCCCCCACACCTGCTCATACAGTCCTACGGCCTCGCCTTCAGCCCTAACCTGGAGACCCAGGCCTCCGTGGTTTTCCCCAACTCCTCCCTGGTCCCTCTCTTCACACTTGACATGGTAAGCTGGGTGGGGTGTGGGTGGGAGGGAGCCCAGACTCAAGCCCAGGTACTGTTACTGCAGAGCCTGAGCCCAGAGACACACAGGCCGTAGGCACTCGCCACCGGTGTCCTTTGTGTGTTCGTTTACTTGCGTGTGGACAAGTCACTCCCTCGCCCTTTCATTCAGACAAGTCGTTCATTCCTCCACTCAAGGCGTAAAGCAGTTCCGGGCCACGCGTCTTTCGTGATTCAGATACGCGCATGTGTGGTTTTCCATCCATCCATTCACGTATTACGTCAATTGCTCATTCTTAGGTGAAATATGCTGTACCTTTTCTGGCCCCTCCTCCCATCATTTAATTCAGTTACTCACGAATTCATTTGCTTAATGAATTCATCCATTCATCACTCGTGCATCCATTCATGCCTCTGAGTATTTTTTCATTTACCCTTAATTTATTCAAGTTTTCATTCCATCGTCGATTTGTAGTCATTGGTTGGGTCACCCTGTTGGCTCCGGAGTGTGTCCAGCATCTCCCCCAGCAGGGGGCGCCAGAGGCCTGTGGAGCCCCTGCATGGGTCAACACTCTTCCCAACAGGGAGCGCTAGAGACCCGTGACAGGTCTGCCCAGTATGAAGCTGAAGCCCACTTTGCAGATGAAATGCGTTCTGATTCGCTTACTAAGGCCAATAGGTAGACCATAGGTATGGCCTCTCTGCCAGGCCTCTGAGAAGCTCACCCTCCCCTGCCTGGGAGTCAGGCCAGTTACCTGAGTCACTCGCCTTGCAGACCGCAGATGCCATTTTGGAATTGAATGCTGAGGGAAACAGGCTGGTTGGACAGATGAAGATAAATAGGTAAGCAGACCCGCGGGGAGAGGAGGAGGTGGGCGTCCATCCATCCCTGGGTCTGCAGGAGAGCAGCGGCCTCACCACACACTCAGCACCTGGTCCTTGCCTTGGCCCACCTGACCAATGTTCGGCTGGCATGCAGTGGGCATACCCTGCCCGTTTGCTCAAAGCCAGGGGCGGTGGTGACCCAGGACTGACCTAGATACTCAGGGGACATAAGGCCTGCCTGGACGACTTAGACCCTGTCTCAAAGAAAGCTGAAAAGGACTGAGAATGAGACTTGGTGGCAGCATGCTCGCCTGCCCTGTGTGGGGCCCTGGGTTTTCTCCCTGGCACTGCCAAACAAGACAAGAAACCAAAATGTTGGCTAGAGACAGACAACTCTCCCGGGCTCACACATAAGTGACCACATGTCCCAGTTTACCCAAAGTGACCTGGCTTTAGTGAAGCCCATACCTGAAAGCCAACTGCAGGTCCCAGGCCAACTCAGACAGAAATGCCCACTGAGGGTCCAGTCCAGCAGAACCAGAGTGGTACCCAGCATCCCTTGCCCCTGACCTTTGGCCCTTGGGAATTTTGCTTTGACCTCTGGGTCAACCCCTGGCACTGCAGCAGCCAGCACTGGAGGCTTCTGGGGCTCTGCAGGGGTGAAGCGCCCACCGTAGCAGGTAGGCCTGTATTTCCCTCTTGCTCCCCAAGCACTGTTAAAGGACATGCAGGCCACCAAGAACTGGGCTGTAGGTTCCAGGTAACTGACAAGCCAGATGCCCCAGTGATGTCCTTGGGAGCCAGAGTTACTCTTTCTCTTGGCTTTGACATGCCCTGGGCTCCCTTCACTCCCTGCAGGCTGTCCCCATGCACAGCCTCCCACATGGGCAGGAGGGAAACATCCACTCTAGATGCCTTGGGACCAGGCATCCCACTGGGCAGCCCAGTTCTCAACACAGAGCAGGGAGGTAGACTGTAAACCCGAGCTTAGGGTGTGGTCAGCAGCACTAAGCATGCTGGGAGAACCAGGGTCTAGCTGAGAAAGGACACTTTGTCCGAAGCCTGGGTGGTGGCCTCAGATGGGTTCTCAACCACTCAGGCCACTGGATGACCTCACCCCACCCCCACCCCCGCAGGCTGTCGCTGGAACTGAGGAGCTCTGAGTTTGGCTTCTTCCAGGTGAGTACTCTACCCAGGAAGCCCCTGGCTCACCTGCACATAGCTTGCTTTATGGACAGGCATCCTGAGCCAGAGTCCCTGTCCCTCGTAAACCGTGCAGCCTCAGGGCAGTCCCTTGCTCACCTGGGTTTGTGTGCTGGGATCCCATGAGACAAAACACACAGAAAAGAGCTGCTTGGTGTGTGCGTGTTGAATGGACACATTGATTACTGAGCACCCATTCCTAGAACTTAGAAGATGAGATCAAACTGAGCGTGTTCATCCCAGCCCTTGAGAAGCAGAGGCAGGCAGAAGCAGAGGCGGGCAGATAATCTATGAGTTCGAGACCAGCCTAGTATGCATAGTAAGTTCTAGGCCAGCCAAGGCTACATACAGAGACTCTGTCTCAAAGTGGGGAGGAGGGTGAAATCAGGGAAGGCCACTCTGAGGAAGTGATATTTTTGCCTGTGGGAACGAGCCGGCAGCAGTGGGAACATCAGAGGCCCTGAGACAGGAAAACTGTCTGGCATGTGTAGGGAACGTAAGAGACAAGGGTGGCTGGCGTGTGACGAATAGAGGACAAGGAGGAGACATGGCCAATGAGACAGGCCAGGGCCAGATCACCCAGGGCCCTCTAGGTAAAACAGAAGAGGAAAGATGGCCTCCAAGGGCAGTGAGCAGCCTCAGCCAGCCCGCCCTTATAGGGTACAAGGAGCTGTGGCTTATGCCGCACTCAGGGCCCTATGGCTGGACTCGGGGAACAGCCACAGGACACAAGAGTGACCACAGGAGCGGTGTTGGTGTGGGAGGACCGGCCCAGAAGCAGAGGAAGGGGGATGGGCAGGAGGAGGGGCTTGGAGGGGCCTCAGGTGGAATTCATGCCAGGATGTTTGTGACTGGGAAGGCATCGTGGTGGCATCTGGGCTGTGGCTGAGGGACCGCGCACGCACGCACGCACGCACGCACGCATGCACACACGCACACACATACGACCCAGAAGAGGTCTGGCCACTTGCCTGCTCCAGTTCTCTCCCTCCCCCTCTCAGCCCTGCCCATAGACCTCGGCTAGCACCCCCACACAGTGCACATCTGTCCACCGAGACTGTAGCTCCCAGGTATCTGGCAGAACCCCACTCCCCACCACCTTGCAGAGAGCATCTGCCTCCATGCATGGACACCCCTCAAGTTCCCCCACTGAGAACCTCAGAGCCACTGGCTCCAAGATCACACAGTCCCCCTGAGATAACAGACAGGGTCTCCTGCCCCTCCGGGGCTCCTCAGGCTTCCCCTGCCCGATGGGGCTGGTAACTAACTTCCACTTCCACGCCTGCAGAAAGTGAAAGCACTGAGCGCCCAGGGAGCGAGAGCCAGGGGGAGCGAGAGCCATCGCCCCAAAAACAAAATCATGCACATTTGCGAGCTGTAAGTGTCACCGCTCCAGGCAGGCATCCTGACAGTGGGTTCCAGGTTACATTTTAATTTTTTTTATTATCGTCAAAACAACACATATGTAGCCCCGAGCACCAGGAACCTGCACCTTTACGAACTCAAGAAGCGAAGCTTATTTGTATTGCTGCCGTTCAGTTCATGATTTAGAATATATCTTTCCTGGCTTTTCGTTCTGCCTCTTTAATTAATATTCAGAATTCGTTCCTTTTGAAAGAAAGGTTTCCTTCCTTCCTTCTTCTTTCTCCTCTTTGTTTTGTGAGGCAGGGGCTTGCTATTGTAACCTTGGCCTGGAACTCACTGTTTAGACCAGGCTTTCCTGGAATCAGAGATGCACATTCCACCTGGCTGTGCCTCCTGAGTGCTGGGATTGAAGGCACACCTGGCCTTTTTTTTTTTTTTTTTTGAGCCAGGACTGGTGGTCTCAGTAATGTGTGTTGATCTCAAACTCATGATCCTCCTGCCTCAGCCTCTCAATCACAGGTATGTACCATGTCCTGCTCATTTGCAGGGCTTTTGTCAACCATTGTGGACGAGCCCTGGAAAAGCCCCCTTTCACACTCTCCTGACCTTCACCACCGAGGCCGGGCAGAAGGCACGGGACCTCACAGTTTAGAAGGAACTTAACATTTGAAACGTGGAAAGCATAAGGGACCTGTGTTCCTGTGACCTTACCAGCTGCCCAGTTTCTGTGTATCTTGTGCCCACTGTGGGTTCTTCTCCAGGCTGGGAGGCTGCAGAGAGCCGACTGGCAGGGAGAAGGGGTACGAGAGGGTGACACGGCCCCACTCTTCCCGCCTGCAGGTGAATTTACTGCAGGCTATCATGGACTATGTCATGTCAACCGTGGTGATGTCCAGGATCAATGGTAAGGAGCTTTGGAGAGACCAGTGTTTTTCAGTCCTGGGTCAGAAGGGTGAGGTTGCCTGCCTGTAGGTCCTAGTTCCTGGCCCAAGTTGTGAGGGCAGAGGATGGGACCTTCAAATGACATCTGACCCCAAAGTTCAGGGAGCAAGGGGAACTCACATGCCCTGGGGGCCTACTCTATTCCCATCCCTTACATCAGTTCTGCCTGTGAGGCTGTTGAGTGACTTTTTCAGGGTGGTATAAAACTGACTCTGTCCCCAACTGGGATTCACACCAGCAGCCCCAAGACTGACCTGTCGAAAGAGTTCCTTGAGGTGACCCAGGTTACCAATCCATCCTCTTCAATTGCCTGCCTCAGTTCTAACTCAGCTTATGGGGCGCAGAGGTTGCTCACCCCAGCTGCTGCCCATTCACAGCTTCACCTGCAACACAGAGGGGCTCCATGTACAGATGCCCCCAGTCCTAGGTCCACGCTCTGTCTGTGTAGCCCCTGGTTTCACTTGGGTGTGATATTGGCCAGTGGCGTGTATCCTCAGACAGGGAAGTCGTCTGGGAGAATCCAGCGAGGGTCCAGCATGCAGGCTTGAGGACCAATGGAATACAAGAAGGCAGGGTATATACGCTAGGACATCCTTCCTTCCCGGCATGCAAATCTATGCCGGCCCCTGCTTCACTCAACCCCCCACCCCCATCCCTCTTGTCTTGTAGAGAGGCTGCGTAAAGGCTTCCCTCTCCCTTTGCCCACTGGGGTCAAGCTCAACAACTTCATGTTTCAGTCTTACCAGGTAAGTACCTGAGGTCTCTGTGATCACCCAAGTCCAATAAGAACAGCATCCGCTGCTGCCAAACCTCCTCTGTGCCACACCCCATATTGAGTTCTTCCTATCCTCACAACATCCTTAGGACACAGAGAGAGGGGGGGTGGCGCTTAGAACACCTGCATGGTGCTGGGCAGTGGTGGCGCACCCCTTTAATCCTAGCAGAGACAGGTGGAGCTCTGCGAGTTCAAGGCCAGTCTGGTCTACAAGAGTGAGTTCTAGGACAGTCAGGGCTGTTACACAGAGAAACCCTAAAAACAAAACAACTAAAAGAAGAAGAAGAGGAGGAGGGGGAGGGGGAGGGGGAGGAGGAGGGGGAGGAGGAGGAGGAGGAGAAGAAGAAGAAGAAGAAGAAGAAGAAGAAGAAGAAGAAGAAGAAGAAGAAGAAGAAGAAGAAGAAGAAGAAGAAGAAGGAAGGAGGAAGAAGGAAAAAGAAAGAAAGAAAGAAAGAAAGAAAGAAAGAAAGAAAGAAAGAAAGAAAGAAAGAAAAAGAAAGAAAACAAACCTGCATGGCATTAAATGAAGCTACAGTCTAAGTCAGGCTCCTCTCTTTTTAAACCTTCTCTGCTTGAGAAGGTTTAAACATAGACTTGCCAGATGGACACACAGTTCTTTTTAGAAGGTGGATGGATGTGTTTAGATTATTTTAAAAAGCAGCTGCAAAAGAGAGGAGGAGGAAGGAAAGAGAGGCTTGGTCCGACCTGAGGTGGGACCCCACTCATTCACAGCTAATGAGCATCTTTGTGCAGATGGACAAAAAAACACAGGAGAAGATGGGATGCAGCCTCTTATAGGACTTCTGCAGTCCGCAAGGGAAGCTGGGAAGTGTAGTTTTTCAGCAGGAAACTTCTCACCTAATGCATGGTGTCTGCCACTGATGCACCCTGCATCCGCCTGGTGCACTTCAATAGCGTTCTCTCTGAACCTGCAGGTGTGACACCCTGCGGTCTGCATGCCTTCCTCTGGTTTCCAGGCTCCTGGGCCTTTCCCTCAACCGCTGCATTCTCTGTTTCCTGTTCTGTCCCCACTGCGCATCCAACAACCGGCCCTTCCTCCCCAGGCGTCTTCTCCCCATCTTACTGTCATTCTTGGTCACTCTCGGCCACACCTCAAGCTCAGCATCCACCTCTGTACCACCCAGCTTCCCAGCCCTGGGACCAGCCTTCTGTGCCATACACACTGGCCATCTTCCCTCCTCAGTGTCTGCACCCCGAGGTCCCTGTCCCCTCACCCCTGCACATCCCGACAAAGCCAGAACTCCACAGTGAAGCCCTCAGCCAGCCCTAAGTGCCCACCCCTGAGGACAGCTTGCTCTTCTGACACGTGGTCCTGTGTCACCGAGTTCCTTGTTCTAATGCCCGGTGTCAGTCAAACCTAGTTCTTCAGACCGGGGAGCTGCTGAAGAAGAGAGACTGGAAAGCAGCCCCTGGCCCTCGGCATCTTCGGATTTTATCAAAGTCATCCTTAAAAAAAAAAAAAAAAAAGACCTCTTGGCAAAATTTAGTTTCTTCACTTAGAAACAGAATGAAGGATGCTCAGGGTGGAGTCATTTTTCAGCCTTGGTTAGAACCAGGTCTTCAGAGAGGCTGCAAGGCAGGGACCACACAGAGGCCCCCAAGGCGGCCAAGAGAACACCTGCCCAGAACCGGATGACGGGTTCCCCAGTTGTCACTGCCACCACACAGCCCGGCTGCTGACACCCGAGGGTCCCACTGCCTCCTGCCTTTCCCAAGCAGACTGGCCTCACACTGCCCCATCTTAGCTAGGCCCCGGGGTTTTCTTCTTTTAAACACGTGTATGTGTATGTGGCTTTGCACACTTGCATGTGCGTATGTTTGAATACGTGTGGGTGTATGTGCATGTGCGTGTGAGCATGTGTGTGCACACGTGCACGTGGAGGCCAGAGGTGACATGGAGTGTCTACGTCCGTCACTCTCCACCTTATGTATTGAGACAGTTTCCCAGCCAGGCTGCCTTCTTAAAATCCCAACCCAGCCGCAGGGGTGCACTTCCAGATAATGGTGTCCATCTCACCCTAGAATTTCCTGGTGCTCGGAGGGGATATCCGCCGGTCCTGAGATTACGGCGGGCCCTGGGCCAGGGAGCTCTACAGCCATTCCAGAGAGACCTCCGCACTCAACCGGCTACCCTGCTCCAGAAACCCCTTTAGTCTTTGGCCCTGACTCCGAGCCTCCTGCTCGCTTCCCTCTGGAGCTCAGCTCTAGAAATCACTCAAGCCAGTGGAAGTTAAGCACTGGAAAAGCAGGAGGTTTGTGTGCCAGGGCTCCGCGTCTCTTTCAACGCAGCCCCTCCAGCATCGGCATTTCTGTTGGAACTGTGACATTACTCTGGGCTTTGCAAAAACACCCATTTTTTTTCCTGTAGATTCTGTGTGCTGGTGTGGCTTCTTGTCCCTTCGTTAGCGCACTGACTGGCCGCAACTAGCATGGCCTGCAGCACGTGTGCTGCTACATTAGCTCCTACGTTAGCACAAAGTCCCGCAGTTCCAAGTCCCTGGGGCTTTCTTAATTGGACGGGATGAGCCAGGCACTCTAGGGTCCTGCTGTTTTGAGATATGATGGGTCTGCTGGGCTGTTGTTCCCAACAGTGCCGTATGGTGTCGCTGTTGTGCAGCGCTCCTGTACAGCCTATTGTCTTCCTGTGGCCAATGCTGAGACTGTTGTTCCTCACTACTATGTGGTGGCGCTGTTGAGCACATACCCCAAAAAGCTGGTGGTTCCTGCCATTGTGCCTCAACAAGACACAGGCCAGGGTATGCAGCCTTTCTTTAGTGTAATTGGCATACCTCACAGTCCTGGTTTGAAAGCCAGGTCATCAAAACAGGCTCTCCAGGATTGGTGGCAGATCCGGTTGGGGACTTTGGGCCATTTCCTTCTGGTGGGACTGCCTAAGCCTGTTAGATGCGTTTTACATGGATCAAGTGGCTCCAAGACCTCTCAGGGCTGGGGTCTATGACAGTATGTCTACAGGGAAGTTCAGGAAGGAAGAGACAGAGGCATTTTCATAGACTCAAACCCTGCCAGACCTCAGCAGAGGGAACTACCATCCTGGCCAGTGCCATATTGAAGAGTAGAACCCTGAGTATCCAAGCTCAGGTGTTTTACTCTTTCAGAACTCCTCAGGTATTCTACTGATAGCACATGCAGATCATTGGCAATCAAACATCTCCCACATGAATCCAACACCTGCAAACAATACAAAATGCCAAGACCTAGCTTAGCCCCTCACCCAACAGTGCATAAAACAATTATTTTATAGATTACTAAAAATAAACTTCTACAGCATTTCCCCTTTTATGTATAAAACAAAAGAAAAACACTATCTCTACAACACAATCTAACACTATACCTACAAAACTATTTACAAGAGGAACAATCACAAGGGTTGTTAATGCACAGGACCAAATGAAACCAAGCATCTATCAAGCTTTTCAATATCCAATTATCTGAAATTCACTCACAATCTTCTGGGCTCCTCCAAAGGGCTTGGATCACTTCTCTGGCTCTGTCCTCTGCAGCACACACAGCTTGTCCTCCAGGCTCTGGCTGGCTTCCCTCCACTGCTGCTCCTATTCTTAGTGGTCATCCCATGGCACTGGCATCTCCAAAACTTCTGGGGTCTCTTGCTGCAACTGGGCTGCACTTTCACCAGTAGCCTCTCCTGGACTCTCTTTATGGTGCCAAGCCTCAACTTCTTTACATGACCCCTTCATCTGGGCCTTCAACTACTACTGAAGATGCACTTTTACCAATGGCCTCTCCTGGCCTCTCAGAGTGCCAAGCCTCAGCTCTTCTCCAAAGACCCCTTCATGCCTTCAAAACCTGCACCACCTGGGTGACTCTTACAGTACCAAGTCGGCTGCCAGAATGAGATACAACCCCAGCCAGTTCTGGAAGACAGTTTTTGTGTGCTGACCCTGAGGAAACACTTTCCAGATTTCAAGATAGCGTCTGGCTTGCAGGAAAAACAACTAGTCCTTGTCTGTAGGAAGGGTCCCCTTGTGGGTAGAGTTTTCATCACCAACACCAGTGTCCAGACAGCTTGTCGTCAGGTTTGCAGAAAACAAAAAACAAAAGAACTATTCAGTTTAGCTAAGCGGCTTTTTGGCTCTTAGCCAAGGCTTCCATGACAGCAGGTGGTCCTGGGCAGGTGGGAAGAATCTCCAGTTGAAACACTCTGGCAGTTTGGCATTTTTTTCTCACCACCGCTATAGGTAAACATACACCCTTCTTCATAGACCTCAAACACAAAACCCAGTTGTGCTTCACACACACACAAGGCCATCAACAAACTCAGTTTATACAACAGTACACTCTGGTTTCCATTTCCTGTGCCCTGGCTGCCACCAGCAGCGGGAGGGAGCATCAGCTCCATGATCAGGAAAATCAAGGTCTTGCTTTTTCCCTGCTCCCCGCTGAACTCTGTTTTCTCCATGAAATTCATCCAAAACATTTGTCCAAAACATGGCTCTCACCTCGGAGCTTCTTTCTCATTTACAACTCTCCCTTATAGAGCTTTCCTTTTATTAATACCTTAATCCGTCTGGGAACTGCTCCGAGTGTACTTCACTGGATTCTGGGAGGCCTGGAGTTTCTCTCCTTCCTGTCTCCACATTGGATGAGCATGACTTCCAGGCCCCCTTGTTGCAGGCACCACTTGTAGTGGCACACCTACCGTGGAGGCTCATCAAGGATGACAAGGAGGCATTCTCATAGGTGCAAGCTCTGCCAGACCTCAGCAGAGGGAACCACCATCAAGGCCAGCACCGTCCTGAACAAGGGAACCCTGAACGTCTCAGCTCAGGTGTTTTTATTGATTCAGAACTCCCTCAGGTGCAGATCATAAGCAATTAAACGTCCCCCACAGAAAATGCAACACCTGCAGACAACACAAAACGCCAAGACCTAAACAGCCCCTCACCCAACAGCGCATAAAACAATTATTTTATATATAACTAAAAATAAACCTCGGCGACAGGGGACCTCCATACTGAGATCAGGATGGTGAACAGGAACACATCTGAAGGTTGAAGCAGGCAGCAGGGACCAGGAGCCAAGATCAGTTTAGTTTTTAAAATGGTATTTCGGTGAAGCCTGAAAGCTTTTGGAAAAACAAAAGTGGAATGGGGTGACCTGAAGGAGGGGTCAGGAATTCAGACTTCAGCCAGGCTGATATGATGGCAAAGGTGGAGAGAAGTCCTTGCTGGGAGCAAAGTAGGTAAATGGCCTTCCTAAGGAAGGATGCACATACCTGCTGACATCACAACTTGGAGGCTGAGGTTCTAGGGATGCTAATCCCAACCCATGGGGGACAGCCCAACCCAGCAGGGTCTCATTTGATCTCCAGCCCACTCCTTCTCCCTCATTCTGGGACTAATCTGGGTCTTTCAGATTGGGTCACTGCCAGTCACAAGTCCAGCTTGTAACAAAGCTGGAGTTCCTACACTTCCGCCCTCTGAGGCCATGTGCCTTCTGTTCCTTCCAGATGGCAAAACTGTCCGGGCGCTTGGCCATGTATAAGGCAAGATTTCCGTGTCCAGCTGCCCAGTCACACGCTGTAAAAACACACCAAGGCTCAGGAATTTGTCCACCAAAGTGGAGCACCTGTTTCTGTTTGCCGATGGCTAGTGGAGGACCTGGCGTAGGACCAGAAAGCCAGCCAGGGAGGCTAAAGGACAGGAACTAAGGGAAGCACAGGGTGGGTGGGCTAAGGCTGGTTCGGGCTCAAGAGTTAAGGGAAGCAAGCCCTTGGAGGGTTTTGAGCCCAAGAATGATGCAATCCAGGGCTGCAGAGATGCACCCGAGTTCAATGCACATCAGACAGCTCACAACCTCCAATAACTCTAGTTCCGGGTGATCTGAGTCCTCTTCTAACCTCCGTGGGCACTGCACGCACGTTCACACGCCCGCGTGCAGGCATATACATAAACTTTTAAAAAATCTTGTTTTTAAAGACATGATCCAACTCATTTTTCAAAGCCTCTCCTCGGGTTGCTGTGGGGACACAGACAGGTGGCCTCCACCTCCCCCTTCTCTCTCCCATCACTCCCTCTGTGATTGCTAAGGTTCTCCTGAACTCTCTGGCCATTTCCTGGCACATATGACAGCCCCTGCTCTACCCCCTGAAGAGCAAACAGTCACTTCTGGACCCTAAACGGCAGGTGGAGCTCACAGTCCCCGAGAACATCTCTCCATTGTCAGGGAAAACAGCAACATGGGGTCTGGATTAGAGCCATGTTCCCCAACACGGACCCGACCAGGCCACCCCCAAAGCTGCAGCTCTGCCCTGCTCCCAGGCCTCGGTCCCTGTCATTGGGCCAACTCTTCTTATCCTAGTGCCTGGCACTGACACGTCCCCTCCTCAGACAGGCCTTCTTTAACCCGATTTTGGGGATGGAGCCCCACAGCCCTGCACTAGGACCTGTTGGTGGCCATTAGTCACATCAGTGACCCACCAAAAATTAGAATGCACACCCTAGAGCACTGGGCAGGGGCAGGAAGGAGTGTGGGTTTGACCAACAAAGGTCTGGTTTATATAGACCCTCAATAACTAAAGCTTTCCTGCAAGTCCCCGTCAGTGTTTAGCAGCAGCCAAACGGTGGAAGAGGTAGTCACATCATCTGAGAATAACCAGGCTGGGTGGGAGGGGGGTAGGTGGGGACAAAGACACCCACAGCCCTCTGTCCCCATGGCCAGGACGACATGGTACATGGGACAGACAGTCCTGGCCTGTGACTCTGCTGCACATGCAGAGTTTGGATCTTAATCCCAGTGTCTTTGGTCCCTCCTTTGAGCCACATCAGACACATTGATATCCCCTTCACACTGTCTGGCACAGTTCCCGAGGCACCCCCAATTCCACCGGAAGCGAGCAGGCTCCACCTTTAAAACTTTTTAAATTAACTTTTTATATGTGTGGTTATTTTTCCTACATGTATGTCTTGTGTACCACATGTGTGCCTTGCTTGAGGAGGCCAGAGAGGGCATTGGATCCCTCGAGACTGGCGTTACAGACGGTTGTGAGCTACTATGTGGGTGCTGGGAATTGAACCCGCGTCCTCTGGAAGAGCAGCCAGTACTCTTAACCCCTAAGCCATCTCTCCAGCCCCAGAATCCATCTTTTGACGAAGAACACCAGAGAATCTTCAACCATGTTCCTAAGTCACCACAGTTAACAAAAAGCAAAGCGTTATTAACGTCATGCTGGGGAAGGTGCAAGGGATTCTGGGAGCTCAGAAACCGACATTTTTCTAACCTAGGGAAGCATGGGAGTGGTCAGGGAAGGGTTCCTGAAG
Source organism: Cricetomys ansorgei (assembly GCA_026225945.1). Taxonomy (NCBI): domain Eukaryota; kingdom Metazoa; phylum Chordata; class Mammalia; order Rodentia; family Nesomyidae; genus Cricetomys; species Cricetomys ansorgei. Next base: position 90,352 of record JAMJFZ010004177.1, read on the forward strand.
ACAAGGGTGGAACAAAGTTTATAAATACTGGAAATGATGTGGCAAAAGCTGAAAACACAGGACCATCCCTATTGTAAATTTTGCTTCCTGGTGCGAAATTTTATTATCTTTATATAATTATATATACATTTTTTTGATCTTTATATTATCCAGGGCCACATCCCAGCGCCCAGTAAAATACAAAGTTAAATGTCATGTGTGGTGGGTGAGCTTTCCAACATGGAGTTATACCTTGAGCCCCAAATACCCACAGCCCTACCCACCTAACCAGAGACATCCCTTCATGACCCCTTGATGGTTTTGATTAGAGGCATAGAACCTTACAGAACAATGGCGTTGGAAGTGACACTTCCCGTTTATTTCTGCAGCTTTGTCACCAAACCAGACCCAGAAGCAGGCTGCCTGCCTCTGGGAAGCGGGTCCTCGGGGAGATGGTGGCTGTTGGGAAGTCAGGTTTATCTGAGGACCCCGCAAGCGGGGTGGTCCAGGGAGTGCTCACTCTCAAAGCTTCAACACACAGGACTCAGGAGCACAAAGGGTTTTCACAGGGAGAGGGAAGACCAGACTGTGGGCGGGAAGGCTACCTGCTTGGGGGTTCACAGCTCTAGGTGTGCCTTTCTCATTTTCCTTATTGCGGGTTTGACCTCTCTGGGCCAGTCCCTGTGTCCTCGCATGCTCTGGGCTTTGAGCACACTGGGTTAGCTCTGCACCACGAGCCCCCGAGCCCCGGCCTTCCAGCAATCTCCTCACACACTTATGGCTTTTCCATGTTAGCCCTCCAGGCCGTTCAGAGGGTTTGTGTTAAGTTTCTACTCAGAAGGAAAGACTAAAGAGGGCAGGCCCTGCATACTCAGGTGTCACGTGAGGGTCCCCATGCTACGGTGTCATGGGAGGGTCCCCGCTGCCTTGGATTCCGTAAATCTGAGACTTTAGCAGTTAACATCTTTATCATAAGCTGCAACTTCTTGGAATTTAGAGTGCCCCCACTAAGGAAGTGGAAAAAGGCTTGAAGAGGATCAAGAGTTCAAGACCAACCTGAGCCACATAGGGAGACCACATCTCCAAAAACAAAAAACAAACAAAGGAACTTTCTAGAATACAGGGAAACACGGAGGACACATGATCCTTACAAACAGTAAGAGGGAAAGTAAGGATGACCCTGCCAAGCCTAGCTCCCAAAGGAGAGGCAACATTAAAACCTTCTTTCGGAAAGACCATGCTAAAATCCACGTGACCAGTCCCTCAGGTCACATGATACAACAGCTGACACATTTGTACACTGACTTGGTTATGCACAGCAAGTTCCAGAAGGAAGACAGCTGGGTCATGGAACACGAGGCTGTTTTGAGAGCTTTTTGGGTGGCGTATGGTTTGGCTTGGTGCTGGACATTTCATGTTTGGGGATTTGCCAAGTGGCAGTCCAGACAGTTATGCCACAGCAAGGCTGGGAGAAGTGGTTATTCAAACAGAACTGAAAGAATGGAAAGTCCAGATGGAGCCACACCTGTTTTTCTTTCCTGCTCTCATGTGTTGGGCTGTGACCCTGAGTCAGCCCCAGTTTCCTGTCGCCACACCAAGCCTCCCTAGCAGAGAGGTCAAGAGATCAGCTGAGGTGAGTTGGAACCTCCAGAGAGTGTGGGGTCCTCCCCTCCAGAGGACAGTGGGCAGAGCTTACCCCTCAGGGCCAGGCCCACCCGCCTAACCTGAGCAGTATTGACTGTCAGGAAAGCTGACCCCAGTGGTGTTGCAAGCAGGTTCCAGTCCACAGGCCTCCCTTTCCCGCTTCCAGGAGCCCGCCCTCTCTCAAGATCCACCCCCAGTGCTTAAGGGCACCAGAACCCGTCACATCAGCACAGTCCTCACCCACCCACGGAGGGTCCAGGATGGAGGCTGGAAATGGGCCTCTGCTCACTGCACTGTTGGGACTGCTGCTCCTGTCCACCCCGGGGACTCAGAGTGCCAACCCCGCCCTGGTGGCCAGGATCACCCACCAGGGCCTGGAGTATGGTAAGAGACTGACTGCCCTGCAGGCTGGCCAAGGAGAACGGACACCAGGCACAGCTGGGACATGGAGGGCATTGTCCCTCTGCTAGGGAGCCCGCTTCGTGGGTCCGGCAGCGACAGCTGTGATTCCGGCCTGCTCATCCACCAGATGGGTGACCTCAGTGCGTGACTTGTGTTATCTGACTTCTGCACCGGGACAGGGGGGAAGGTTTGGGTCCCGGGAGCTGAAGCAAGAGGTAATTGGGGGAAAAGCAGCTGGCAGTAGGCAGCTGAGCCAGGAAGAGAAGACAAACAGGGAGAGGGAAGGAGGAGAGCACTGGAAAACAGCCCCGCCCAGGGGCCTGGCTTTCCTCTGGGTGCCCCAGAGGAGTTTGACCTAAGCCACAAGTCACAGCTGGAGGCAGTTAGACACCCAGGTGCCTTTATGCCCACTACTCCCGGCTTTATTTTTTATTTTTATTTTTTAATTTTTTCTATTTACTGCAACGCGTCCGATTGAACCCGGGGCCTTGGGCACGCTAGGCAGGTACCCCACCACTGAGCTACGGCCCCGGACACCCTCTCTTTTTCATTTTTGAATTCTGAGACAGCAACTCACTAAGTTACCCAGGCTGGCTTTGAACTCACTCTGTCCAAGGTTGGGCCTTGAACTTGTGACTTCCCTGTCTCAGTCTCCCAACGTAGCTTGGGTTACAGTTTCATACCACCCGCCGGGCTTGATCTGACTTTAAAGAGTGGGGGGAAAAGTATCTGACAAGATACTGAAATAGTGCCACAGAGTTGTCATGTCCAGGAGGTGAGGGAGCCGGGGTGCTTGTACAGCCCAGACACGTGACATCTGTAGAGCCTCCGCTGCCCCATCTAGCGGGTGTCACAACATACTCTTAGTCGGGTAAGGATGCTGGAAACTAAGATAGACCAGTGGACAGAGGTGCAATCAGAGAGGGCTTCCAGGAGAAGATGAAGTAGACAACGCAGTAAGAACTAGCCAGGGACAAAGTGGCATTCCATCCGACCCAGAAAACGGCACAGTGAAAGAGGGGAGAAGGGAGGTCTCTAGTGACCTGTGTGCACTGCCCGGCTGGACGCAGACTCCTGGGACCCTCCAAGGGCCGGAACACACAGTGGGGCCACTGACTGGATTTGTTTGGAAACCCCGAGTCAGGAGCATTTGTCTTCTGCCTCCTTCCCTGGTCACATGTGCATACGTGTGCCCAGTGCTCTAAAGTTGGGTGTCCACACATTTCACCCCTCCCCCTTTGCGGTTCTGGGCACTTCACTGAGCACATGCTGTATGCCAGCCACAAGCTGTGAGCACCCGCTCTGCTCCAGGCTGCCGCTGCAGGCTCCACCTCACCCATGAGGACGGCGCCGTCATTGTTTCTTGATGGATGCAGTGAAGTTTGAGGGCCCATTCAAAGTCACTCGGTTGGGAAGATGCCACAGCCAGGATTCTAGGCCTGAAATCCTTCCAGGGTTTTCCACACAAGCCAAGCGCCAAGGGAGGACATAAAAGAGGGCCACACCCCGAGCACCCAGCACCTCTCTTTTGGACGTGTTGTTGGTAAAGGCCTCTCTGTTCTTGTCTGTAAAATGGGTGCAGGCCTAACTCTGCATGACATGCAGGCGCCCTCCTCTTCCATGCCACCGTGCACGCAGATGGGATTGGCAGCCTGCGCTGTAACTGCTGTCAGTGAGGAAGCTCGCCTTTCTAGCCAGGGAAGGTGGGAGCACAGGAGGGAGGCAGCGCAGCCAGGCTGACCCCAGCTTTTCCTTGTCTACAGGGGTCAAGGAGGGAATGTTGGCTCTGCAGAGAGAGCTGCTCAAGATCACGCTGCCCGACTTCTCCGGGGACTTCAAGATCAAGGCTGTGGGCCGCGGGAATTACGAGTTCCATAGGTGACTGGGGAGGGGACAGAGCCTAGGAGTGGGTCCCAGCAACTTCGTGAGGCAGGCAGTGGGGGGCTCAAAGGGGGCATCTCTTAGAAGGAGCTGGGTCCCTGCACCGGACATGCAGCAGTGTTAATGCTGGGCGTGTGGTCCCAGACTCGGTTTCCTCTGCTGTGCGATGGAGCTGCTGCTGCTCTCTCTCTCTTAGAGGGCTAATTCAGGATCCGGCCACTGGCCTGGAAGGGAAGAGGGGCTTAGCACTTAAAATGAAGCATTTTGACCACTAACATTGCCTTTGTGTGTGCGGGGGTGGGGGGGGGGAGTCAGGGAAGGCTTCCCAGAGGAAGGGGCCCCTGAGCTGGGTCTTTAGGGTTTTACTAGATGTAAACAGCCCGTGTATTTTTCTTTTTTTTAAAGGCATGAAAGATGGACAGAGGGGAGAGGCGCTCAGGCCTCCAGTTTATAAAAGCTCTTTTAGCTTAGTGCTGCCCTCTTTTATTCTTCTGGTTAGCACACATTTTTTTAAGCATTTACTGTGGACCAAGCCACCCACCCCCAGAAAAAAAAAAAAAAAAAAAAAAGAATTGACCTTTGTTTTTCATGGACATCCCTGACCCCTTCCAGTCTCCCCCTTGCTGGGCATAAGGAGGGCAGAGTCAGAGGGAGGATCTGCCATCCGACAGAGTGTATCCATGGGCCCTCCTAGGATGCTGTCATACGCTGCCGTGGTTCACAGGACCCAATCCTGTGTGCCTGAAAGCCATTGAACCCCTTTCTCAGAGGGTGGAAAGGGGGCAGGAGCAGAACCAGCTTGCTGCAGGCCCCAGTGACATCAGGAGGCCTGTGTGAGGTGTGCCTGACCTAGAAGTACTAGCAAGTACTGGCCTAGGAAGTCGGGAGCCTGGGGCTATGCCAGGCAAGGCCACAGAGGAGGAAACTCCTGCAGCACCTGTGTGCAGGCACCAGCTGATGCCTCCTCCTGTCTCCTTGCAGCCTGGAGGTCCGGAGCTGTGAGCTGCAGCACTCCACCTCGAAGCTACTCCCAGGCCAGGGCCTGAGTATCCTCTCCGATTCTTCCATCGAGGTCTGGGGCAAGTGGAAGGCCCGCAAGTCCTTCCTGTAAGTTGTTTCACCTGCCTTTGGGCCTGTGGTCTTGGCCTTGTTCCTTCTTTCTGGGATCAGAGATGGATAGATAGGTATAACCCAGGCCACAATGTGGACCAGAATCCAGGTCCTGAGCCTCTCTCTCTTTGTCTCTCTAGACTCCACATCTAACATGAACTGGTGCCTGCCTTCCCATCAACTGTCCCTGTCTGAGCCTTTAACTGCTCCTCTACAAGCTGTTCAAACACCTGCATTTTTTCTTTTAAGGACCACTGTTCTACCCAAACACGCTTATTAGTTAACCATTTTAAGGGTAGGGCAGTTGGTATATTTTTCAGCAGTGGCCCCCTTTATAAATTTGGAAATTCAATACCTGTTGTGTCCAGCTTTTGGACAACTTGTATAGCCTGTGCGTCCCTTTTATTAAGAGCATCATCCCCTTGTGACCTTATTTTATATACCTTTCCTGGGATTGAAGGGATATTTATCTGAGTCCCCCATTGTTGCAATAAATCTCTTCCTCATAACTTTATAGCTATGCCAGCCACATAAGGCCTTAATTTTCCTTTTTGTCCCTCTGGTCCCAAACATTTAACCCAATTCACGCTTTGTTTTATGTGGGTTAATTTCCCAATCCCCATAAACTGTGTGGATACTTCCTGAAGGGGCCAATTTTAATTGGTCATGACTCTTGGGAGATTATTGTTGCATCTACACCTATGTCCACCAACTCTTCTATTTCAATGCCATTTATTTGCATTTTTAATTTTGGCATTTTATCATTAATGACAGCCTGCCAGAATACTCGTTTCCCAGTGCTTCCAAACCTGCTCCTTCTCTACAGGAGTGGCCTTTCTTTTGATATAGGGAAACAGTAACAGTTGTGCATCTCCTGCATTAAATTGCAGGCCTCCTATTACATAGGTCATGATTTTAATTCTCCTTTAAAATCCCATCTGTAATTCCAGGATGCACAATAAATCCCTTTAATGTCAAACTGCTCCTACCTAGAATCATTCCTACTATACCTGGGGGAAGAGGACCATAAACTCCAGTAGCAATTTTACAGCATTGAACATTTGGGGATAGGGTAAGCTGTTTGTCTACAGCCAGATCTAGTGCAGCACTGCCATCATAGCATGCATCTCCAACACTGAGTTTGGGTTTTTCTATTTGCATGCCATCCCAGTGCTGACAGAACACAGGCAGCTCATTTTTTCTCCAGGAGCCTGAGCTTGTCCCCCTGTGGTGTCTCCCAAAGGCAAGGAATTCCCTGTATATCTCTCTTGGATCTACACTTATTTGCCCAGTGTCAACCTTTTCCACACTGTCTGCACACCTCCAGAAAGCTGCTTCTTTTTTCTGACTGATATTTACAGAAGCCATTGCCTTTAGAAGCAGCTTGGTCACAATCTCTTTGCAAGTGCCTGTGTCTTCCACAGTTAAAGCATCAAACATTTTGGTATATTTAATAGCAAACATTTGGTATTTTGGCCCTTCAGCTTGTCCTATTTCAGCAGCTGTGTAGGTATTAGAACCAATGTCTACAGTAGCTCAGATCCATTGATCCAATTGTGCAGAATTTCCTTTTAATGGCCTTAAAATGTGCGTACACTCTGTGTTTGCATTCTCAAATGCCATGGTCTCAGTCAGCATCTGTCTCGCTTCAGGGTCTGAGACTGCTGCAGTTAACCTTTGCAAAAAGTCAGTGAAGGCTTCACTTGATCCCTGTATGATTTTTGTGAATGAAGTGGATTTTTTCCTAGTTCCTCTATGTTTTCCCAAAATCATAAAGCCACTAAACAACATTGTTCTATGGTCAAGTCATCAAACTTAATCTGTTCTTGTAATTCAGCCTACCAACCCTCACCAAGGAGCTGTTTTCAGTTTATATTTATTCCTCTAGATGTATTCTGCTGGTCCATACTTGTTGCTTCTTCCTTCTACTAGGTGAACCACTGAAGCTGAGGACTCCCTCTAGTATAGCTGATATTAACCCTTTCCAATCGAGTGGGACTATCTGGTATTGCAGTGCCCAGTTATTCAGGACCTGCTTTACATAGAGCGAGTGCATGCCGTACAACACCACAGCTTCCTTCAGTCTCCTTAAATCACTCATTTCTATTGGATGCCATTTTGTTTCATTATAACCTTGGGGATGATCCTTATCAGCTGGAATATGCTGGACCACTACTAGAAATGGTGAAGGTGATCTTGTGACCCTAGGCTGCCTTTTTTAATCATTTTCCTGTACAGACTCTTCCCTTATTTTTCTAACAGGACCATCGCCCTGTACAGTCTCCTCCCTTTTATCTACCTGGAGGAAAAATCTTTCTTTCTATCACTGAGAAGGAGCCCGGTTGTGTTCCCATTTCCTCAGTTTTCCTTTTGCCCACCTTTTCTAATTCCCCCCCAAGTTTGCGTTCCCAGATCTCAGTTTTCCTTTTTTCCACTCTTTCAAGTCCCCCATATTTCTTTTAATAGCACCACCAATTCCTTTTTTTCTAATTCTCCCTATTTCTTTTAGTAATACTGCCAATTTCTTTTTTACTATTTACTTTTTTGAAGGGAAAACAAAGTGAGCCCCTTCTGTCTCCCTTTGGCTCTGTTTTTCCTGTCTTGGATCTTCCCAATTCCCCCTGAAGCTCTTCTAGTTGCCTAGCTGCTTAATCTTTTTTGAAACAAACTAGAAGAAAAAGAGGAAAAAGGAAAAAACAAATCACCACTGAAAGCAAAGTGGTGTATATCCCAGTGTAACAGCCTCTATAAATACTTTGCTAACCCAAACATCCACCCTTTCTTCTTCCTCTGTTTTTCCCTCTACTACATTTGAAATCATATTTCCCATCCTTTTTATCCTTGTTTTCCTGGCCCTCGTGTAGACACCAAATGTATCTGTTTTCTTAAGCCTTATTTGTTGGGGGCCAATTGTAACTGTTTTCTCTTCCACTTGTAACTGAACTCTCCCAGGAGCTTGCAGTTATAAGCAAAGCAGGAGAACCAGGAGGGAGAGTTCAGTTACTAGAGAAAAAGAAAACACAATTGTCCCCAACAAATAAGGCTTAAGAAAACAGATATAGCAGGCAGTGGTGGCACACACCTTTAATCCTAGCACTTGAGAAGCAGAGAGGCAGGTGGATCTCTGTGAGTTTGAAGCCAGCCTGGTCTACAGAGTGAGTTCCAGGATAGCTAGAGGTGTAACAGAGAAACCCTGTCTTGAAAAACCAAAAAGAAAAAAGAAGAAAAAGAAAACACATACATCCCTACTCCCCACCCCCCATTCCTCATTCCCCAACCTGCACAGGTCCTTCTGTCCTGGATCTTCACTATGAATTTAATCACACTGCATTGAATATCTGTTTCTACCACTTAGATTTTGAAAGTCCTTCCACATCACCATGTACATTGACATTTCATCCCTTGAATAGAGTCCTTCTCACAAGTAAACCATATTTTGCCTTGTTTTCAAATGCTGCATAGAACATGAATGCTCAAAGCATACTAAAGCTATCTGGGTTTGTTTTTAGGTTGATTTTATCTTGAACGATGTGTATGGGGGTAGCTGAGTGAGTGGGTACATGCTCATTAGTGCAGGTGCTGGTGGTAGCCATAGGGGTCAGATCACCCTGGATCTGAACTTACAGACATTTTCTCAGCCTTTTGAGGTGGGTGCTGGGAACTGAACTTGGGTCCTCTACAAGAGCAGTACACACACTTAGCTGCTGTAGTCTCGACAGCCCCACTCAGACTGTTTCTTGAAAATATTTCTTTGCTGCTGCTGTTTGTTTGTTTTGCTTTGCTTTGCTTTTGCTGTTACCCATGATGCTTCAGTGAGCCACCCACACGCTTGCATCCATGAGAAAGAGTTGGGCGTTTGGCTGGGCTCCATAAGTATGTTCTGGAACTCGAATAGCTGTGCTAGGTTGTTCCAGAAAGTGCTCCCAGCATTCTCTGTGGGCCAGTGCACCCGTCTGCTTACCTTCATCTTCAAAAGTCTTCTGAGCCTTGTGAGTGGAATAGGTTTATTTTCCATAGCTCTTCCTCTGCTCAGAGGTTGAGTTTCTTTCCATTGCTCTCTCCCTTCCTTAGTAATGTGTTCGTTGTGTGGATTAAGGAACGAGCCCCTGTATCTGCTCATATGTTAAGAAGGCACCCACGCTCTGTCTTGGAAGGCGATTCTTTTCACTGTGTATATTATGGTATTTTGTTCTCTAGTTTACCAACTATTTCCTTCCTGACTTTGAAGAGCCCAGATCTTTCTAGAAGTGCCTCTGTCTATTCGCCACTGAAAAACACCAGCCCCAGGCATTCTGTTAGATCTTTATTTTTTTATTTGTGGTTAACTCATAAGTCTTTGCTCAGACCCACTTGTTTCAAATAAGAATCTGGCTTTCTGTTTATGCCTCAGTGGCAGCAGATCCTAGCCACAGCGAATGACTGCTCCTCTGACCTCCTCCAGGAAACTTCAGGGCTCATTTGACCTGAATGTAAACTCTGTCACCATCTCAGTGGACCTCCTCCTGGGCAGCGATCCCTCGGGGCGGCCCACAGTCACTGCCTCCAAGTGCAGCAGCCGCATCTGTAATTTGGAGGTGGACATATCAGGAAAAGTGGGGTGAGTCACCACGGGGTCCCCCTGGGTATGATCCTCGGTGGACTCTGATATGTCTAGATCTGGGTGGAATGCTTAGCGCCCCACAGACACCATCCTTTGGAGACCCTTTTGGGACAGTAGATGCAGACTCTAGGCAGAGTGCTGAGGTGACATTTCCACAAGTTGACTTAGGGGATCTTCTCCGGGGAGGAAGCTTTGGCTGGTGGAGGAACACGTGGCTTTGACCAGAGCTCTAAAAGCTGTTCAAAGACCATGGTCAAGTCATTCTGCCTCCCAGTCTCGGTTCCCCTTACTAGAAAACCAGACTCTAGTTCCAATCCCAAATCCCTGATCTTAACAGATATGGCGGGAGACTGGAACCAGCCATACTGGCTGTGGCAGGGTGCTGGGACAGTGGTCGTGAGCCATCTGATATGGGTGTTGAGAACCAAACTTGAATCCTCTGCAGGAACAGTGTGTGTTCTTAATCCCTGAGCCATCTCGCCATCTCTAGGTGGCAGGGCGTAGGCTTCTCCATCCCCACTGTCCCTGTCCCCCGTGGCACACAGCTAACTGTGTGCTGTGCCCCCCTGCCCAGGTGGTTGCTGAATCTCTTTCATAACCAGATTGAGTCCAAGCTCCGAAGAGTGTTGGAAAACAAGGTAAGAAAAGCCACAGGGGCTGGTGGGTCTCCCCAACAGGCCTCTGTCCCTGGGCAGGCTGTGGAGGTCAGTTAGACATGCATGGGTTCACAGCTCAGAGAGGAAAAACCACCTGCCCAGGCCATAGAGCCAACATACGGCGGAGCTGGGGCAACACGCAAGGCTCGAGACTCCGTCCAGCTCCACCCAGCTGAGCAGAAAACAGCCAGGTGCTTGGCCAAGGCGAAACAAGGTGTGGAGGGCAGAGGCCAGTGGTCCCCTTCCGGCCTTGCTTCCCATGTCCACACTGTCTGTCCCTTCATCCTCAAGTCCAAAGAGAACTAGGCAAAATCATGAGCACCTGTCCTGGCCGCAGAGGCAGTGACATCGTGTCCTGTTGTCCTGTGTAAAAACTAATGTGATCTCTCCGGGTTTTAAAAGCTTTGGCTAGAACAAAGTCTTTTCATTCCATGTAAATGTTAAGTGTCTGTAAATACACTACTTTCATCCCAAAATCCTACTTATGAAATACTGCACTTCTGGAGCTGTGTCCATAACAGTGACTCTGCGGAAAGAGAGAAAATGAAGGAGGAGGGATGAGTACACACATACACACATACACACACACACACACACACACACACACACACACACACACACACACACGTTCAGCTTTGTATGCCCCCTGATGGTTGAAGCAGGAGCTTTAGGAACACACCCACATTCACACTTGTGGTCCTGGAGTCTAGGTGAGCTGGATTAACATTCCGTACCGAGGCACCCGAGAGGTATTACCAAAGTGACTTACACTCCTGCTGCTGCTTCTGATAATGACTAGCAATAATATCTTATAGCAATATACAATGCAATAATCGTCACCAAATAAAGTGGTATGATTATTGTTTCGATCAATGGATATAATTAGCTCACAATATATTATTCTTATTTATAAATAAAAGCTGCCGTTTTGTGGTCTTGCGCATTGGCCAGGAACAATGAGCTAAGGGTTTTTGCATAATGTTGACCTAATCTCTTTTTTTTTTCTGATGTTTTGAGACAAAGTCTTACTATGTAGCCCAGGCTAGCCTCAAGCCTGAGATATTCCTGAGGTTATAAACATCAACACCAAATGGGGTTCAACCTCGATCTTTGAAAGAGACACTAGGGAAGCTCAAGGGAATGTGATGAGTTAACCGGTGCTGCCTTGTTAGATCAGGATAGGAACCTTCCTGGCAGTGGGGCCCCTTATGCCAAAGGCCTTAGAACAGCTGAGAGTTGAGGCTGAAGCTCGGCTCCTGCTCTCTGTGAGTTACCAGACATCTCCTCCCAGCAATCTGTGGCTGCTACAGGACCTCGCTCCTCCCTGCTGGGGTAGAGTGAGCTTCCTGAACCAGCAGCTCTAAGACATGCTCTAGAAGAACGTTATTGTTGCCCTGCACCCCCAAACACTGAAGAAGCGCTTGGCCTTGGGTCCCGTGAGCGAGCAGCTAGAATCCAGAGATGCAGAGGTCGCAGGGCCAGTTTGTATTGATCTAGATTTAAACCCAAGAAGTTTCCTCCTTCTTTCAGCCACCATGTTTCCATGCCTTCAGAAGGCCCTGCCAAGCAGAGAACAAGGACCCCCCAGGCTTCCCCTCCACAACCATTTAGGTCTCTGAGAGGATAGGGTACCCAGGCACAGGATTTTGAGGGACCTGATGGGATATTGTCTTTCCAGAGAAGGGGCAGACAGGGCTGGCAGCCTCTCTGGGCTCCCCGGCTATGCCTCACATCTCCCAGCATCCTTATCAGCCCTTCCTTTGGCTCCTCATAGCAGACATTCTCTGCCAACTACAGAGAGGGGGGCCTGCCCAGCCCCCATGGCCTCCCCCTATTACCTTACTGATAAGACCCCACTGCCACTTGTCCTTAATAATGCATCAGACGTATGCTCTTCTGAGGAGGCACAGTGACCACCGCGCTGGGGCAAAGCTTCCATGTCCCTCTCTTTCGCTGCACTCGTGGGTACATTGCAATCAGTGGTAAATCACAAATCAAAAGGAGCTTTTTAACTAGGCATGGTGGCACACACCTGCAATCCCAGCACTCAGATACTGAGGCAGGAGAATCTCGGGTTTGAGGCTATCCTGAGGTACGTAGCAAGAATCTATTTTTTAGGATCCTCCTCCTCCCGGCTTCTCTGTTGTCCAGAGGGAGCCACATAGTTAGAACCTCACCTTTCAGTGCATTTATCTTTGGTTTTCTTGAAAACATTTCTTCTCTGTCATATTTCATCGGCTTACACAGTAAATAACTCAAGTGATTACAGCAGCCAGGTCAGCAAACAGGTTTGGAAGCATATATTTCCTGCTCTTGAGAAGCTCACAGCTTCACTTGGTGGCAATAAATTGTGTTTAAGTGGCTCGACCGCTGGGTTTCCCATGGGTACCCGCGGAGCAGGGGCGGCTGCAGCCGCCACCGCCCAATGACAGCCGGTAGGAGCCAAGTGCAGGAGCTCTAAGCCTACTTAGACTCGGGTCTGCTGTTGAGCTCTGAGCTCCTGCCGCCAAGCCTAAACCTTAGAAGCTGCAATGGTGGAGTTTCACACACTACTTCCCACCAGTGCCCTTCTCTTTGCAGATGTCCAGCCTTGGGGCCAGCTCCAAATAGTCCACTCGGACCCTGTTGGAGTCCATGTCGGGTTGACACGATATCTTCTTGTTTTATCTCTTCTGCTTTGGTGGCACCTGGTACATGCTAGACACATAGAGATAGGTAGATGGCCACTGAGCAATGTCACCGGGTGCTTCCAAAGGTGCGACTCACCAGCCTTCCCATCCCTCTCAGATTTGTGAGATGATCCCAGAGTCTGTGACCTCCCACCTGCAGCCTTACCTCCAAACTCTGCCAGGTAGGGCACCCATGCATGCCTGGGACACTGTTTCTCTTCATTTTTCATAAGCCCACACTTGAGCCCTGTCAAATATTCAGAAATAGAAGACTAGACAGTAGTGATTCAAAATCCTCATTTCCCCCCAGCTTTTCTACCTTGATCTTGGGTGGATCTTTTCAGACGATTTCTTTGTGTGTGAAAACATAACGACACATTAAGCTCAGGGGTGAGTGTTCTCTTGAGCCCAGGTAGGTGTGTGCGTGTCTACTTGTGAATATTTACCTCTCAGAATACACAGTAGATGCATTATTCTGATCTTTAAGTTTGTATGACTTGGAGAGACTTCTATGTCAGTGTACATAGATTCAGAGAGAGGGGTTGTGGGGACAGAAGGACAGACAGACCAGGTCTGGCAGCCTGAAGCTTCATGAGGAGTCACATAACCAGGAAGGCCAGGGATGTCTTGGACATTACATGTGTGTGTGTGTGTGTGTGTGTGTGTGTGTGTGTGTGTGTTGTGAGTTCAGGAACCCTGGAAGGCTAGAGGTATCAGATCCTCTTGGAGCTGGAGTTACTCGTGGTTGTAAGCTACCTGACCTGGGTGCTGGAAATTGACCTGGTCCTCTGGACAATCAGGGTGCACTCTCATCCTCTGAGCCATCTCTCCGGATGGAGGGTCTTTAGAGAAGCAGTAAGGGCTCACCCCCTCTTTACTTGCTGCAGGCCACGCTTGGCCCTGCTTCCTCCCCTTACTCTGTCCCTCTTCTAACTCGCAGTCACAGCGGAGATCGATAATGTCCTGGGCATTGACTACAGCTTGGTGGCGGCTCCCCGCGTGGAGGCCCAGGCGCTGGATGTGATGTTTAAGGTGAGGGTGCAGGAACAGGAGTTAGCCACGGGACACAGGATACTATCCACTCGGGGCCAGTCCACTCCTACGTTGCCGGCTCCCTAACTTCACGTCTGACCTCATCTTCAGGGGCCCGGCGTGGGAGGTGGTGGGTAGTGTGGAAAAGTGGGAGTCACATAAGAGTGTCTGGATACCACCCTCAAGTCTCAAAACTCCCCTAGCCCTCCTCGATCCTCCCCTTGCACCTTGCCCGCCCTGATGGAGGGGGTCAGAACTGGGTGGGGCAGAGGGGCTAGCCAGCACACATGCTGTTGTTCTCATAAAGCAATGTTTCTGGGGTCCTTGTGCAGTAAGAGACACCAATTTTCCCGAAAGACTGCACCATTAGAGGGGCTGTTTGGGGGGGGGGTGTTTCCAGTCAGTGCCCCTCACCAACCAGGTAGGTAACCCAGCTCAATGGCTAGGCACAGGATAGGCTTCAAACAGTCCAGCTGTCCCCATTTCTCCCTCCAGGGTGAAATTTTTAATCGGAATCACCGCTCTCCGGATACCTCCCCCATTCCAGCCATGAGCCTACCTGAAGACAGTAAAAAAATGGTGTACTTTGCCATCTCAAGCCATGCCATCAACATAGCCAGCCGTGTTTATCACCAGGCTGGGTACCTGAACTTCTCCATCACAGATGACATGGTAAGAATGGAGGCCTTACCATGCTCCCCAGGGACAGCATGGCCCTTCCTTCCTTCCTTCCCTCCCTTCCTTCCCTTCTTCCTTCCCCCTCTCTCCTTCCTTCCTTCCTTCCCTCCTCCCTTTCCTCTCCCTCCTTCCTTCCTTCCTTCCTTCCTTCCTTCCTTCCTTCCTTCCTTCCTTTCTTCCTTCCTTCCTTCTTCCTGCTGTATTTACTCCAGGAAACTAGTAAGTTATAGCTAAACAAATATCAAGGCTGGTAAATTATATTAGCATAAATTCTCTTCATTTCTTGGGCTACCAGGAGACTCAAAGCCAAAGTTCTTTCTCCCTCATAACTATCGAAGACTAGTTTTATCTCTGTTTGACCTTTCGTCTAGTCTGGGCCTATTCTAACTTGTATTTTCTCTTATCCTGATAACTCCTGCAGGGCTATTAAAAAATAATGAATGAGGCAAAGTCACATTACATAAAAAGGAAATTAAAAACCAAATAAAAAGTAAAGGACTATTATGAAGACACTAGATTTGTGATTTTTTTTTTTTAATTTTAATCACAAATCTGTCTGGGAGCTTCCCTACAGCCAGGGTGAAAAGGTACCTAATTTAGTGATTTGGAGTGAAAGGAAGAAACAAGTCTTCCCAATACACACCCTTATGCAACTGTTGCCAGTATGATTTGAAGACAGGAAGTAGCTTTCACAGTAAATAAAACCTTAGAATCTCTCCAGGTCTTTGAGGTTTTAGGGTTCAAAAAGGTGTTTGTTACAGCACCTTTTAAGAGTTGAGGTCTGAGAACAATGTCAAGACGATGGGGATATAGAATGATCACCCTGGCAAAGAGGAAGGGCCATCTGATGACAGCTGGGTGACTTTGTCCTGGAGGTGGTTTCTCTCCACACCACCATAGGCCTTTCAGTTCCTCACCTGCTTCACAGAGCATTCCATGTGCTGAGTCCCTGAAGGTAAGGACAAAAAGCCTGGCCCAAGGTCACACTGACAAGCTGGCAGCTTCAATAAGGTCTCAAATGGAAGACCTCTGAATGATGCCATAGGATTACAGCTATACCCCCACCCCCAGGAGATTCACATGCTCTGAAAGACTAAGGCTTCATGGTTGCCACGGCAACTGGAGCCATAGGGAAAAGCTAGTCCTGATCATCCCCCACTGTCATGATTCATATTACTTGTCAACTTGACAGGATCTATAATCACCGAGGAGACAAAGCCCTGGGCATCTCTGTGAAGGATTAGCCAGATTAGATTAACTGAGGTGGGAAGACCCAGCCTCCTGTGGGCGGCACCATCCTGTAGGCTGAGGTCCCAGGCTGAATGGAAAGAAAGTGAGCCAAGCACCAGCGCCATTCTCTGCTTCCTGACTGTGGATTCAGTGTGACCAGCTGCCTCAGGCTGCTGCCATGATGGACTGTACGCTTGAATTGTGAGCCAAAATAACCCTTCTTCAAGTTGCTTTTGTCAAGCATTTTGTGACAGCAATGAGAAGTGACTATCACGTCTATCTCCACCATCTTCCTGAGAGCTCTGACGTGTGCCCTATACCCTCGTGTCTTCTTGCTACAGTTACCGCCTGACTCCAAAATCCGGCTGAACACCAAGGCCTTCCGAGCCTTCACTCCCCAGGTAAAGCCCCTTCCGGCCTCCATGGGTACAACGTGAGCCCATGGGTTTGCCGAGGTTTCTCCCTAAAACTTCTGTGGCCCTCTCCACTTGACCCAGAGTCAGAGGCTGGTGAGGAGCCTTTAGGAAAGGCCTAGGGACTGCAGACCTGAGGCCTCCCTTCAAAGTCCTTACAGCATGGGCCTGAGCTCCCCTAA
The DNA here is from genome assembly GCA_026225945.1 of Cricetomys ansorgei. NCBI lineage: Eukaryota > Metazoa > Chordata > Mammalia > Rodentia > Nesomyidae > Cricetomys > Cricetomys ansorgei. Next base: position 106,828 of record JAMJFZ010004177.1, read on the forward strand.
TCAGCCTTCCTCAGCTTATCCAGTTTGGTTTTGGTGTGAAAGACCCCAAGGAATGCTGGGAAGGGCACCCTGATTAATATCACCTAACAGCCAGGTATTACTAAGAGCCAGGTGTGCTCAACTTGCCTTAAGAGGCTGTTACAGCATTTGAGGAGCTGGGGTTGGAACCCGGGTACACATATGCTACAAAAGCTCTCTACTGCTGAGTCACACCCCAGCTCTCAGGTCTCTAATATAGGATTTCATAGGTAGCTCCGGCTGGCCCTGAACTCTTGCAATCCTCCTGTCTCAACTTCCCAAGAGCTTGGAACTACAGATGCACACCACCACACTGAAATTTTTCTGGATGGAAAAGAAATCGGCATATCTCACCATTTCAAAGACAGAGAAGGGGATGGAGGGAAAGTCTCCTGGCCCCTGCTGGCCCCTGGCACCCACTTCCTGTGGAGAGGCTCCCAGATTCCCAACAGTGTCAGATCTCAGAAGACAGTATCAGATCCCATAGGTTGTGAAGCACCATGCGGATGCTAAGAACTGAACCCAGGTCCTCTGCGAGAACCAAATGTGCTCTTAACTACCAAGCAGTCTCTCCAGGGCCCTGTTTCCCAGACTCTTCTTTTATAATCCCTGCAGGAGGCCATGTGTGTCCCCTGTTCTTTTGCACAAACAGGCCTGTTCTGCACTCTCCCTGCTTCCTGTCTGTGTGAAACTCTCCGTACTAGAAGATAAAGAGCTTCCTCCCCCCTTTTTGGTCATGGAGAGAAAACCCACCATTGTGTGGGTACAGTCCACACAGAAGGACACATGTGTTATTTGCAGCCTTTGGTGACACAGGCCTTACAGTGAATAACCCAGTAGCTCTGCCATCACCCAGCTCAGCGGAGAAGAGCACTTGTTGCTCTTACAGAAGATTGGGTTCAGTCCCCAGCAACAACATGGCGGTTCACAGTCATCTATAACTCCATTTCCAGGGGATCCGATGCCCTCTTCTGACCTCTGTGGGCATCAGGGCACACATGTGGTGCATGTACACACACGCAGGCAAGACACATAAAGTAGAGTAAATAAAACTAAAAACAAATTAAAATTTAAGAAAGGAATTGAATGTCCAAGTCCTGCATTATTAGGCCCTGTTCCTCCTCAGAGTCACAGAGTTGTCCCAACTAGTTCTGAGTCTTTCACACCATTTGGTGACTGAGACCACCCCACATCCTTTGACTTCTACCCAGCAAAGCGGCTACCTGCTGGGTCCGCACAGGAAAGCAGCCCCACCTCCTCCAGCTTCCCCCTCCCAATAACAGATGAATCTGCAGTTATAGAACCAAAGGATCATGGGAGTATGTTCTTCCATCAACTTTGCCCTGCCCAGTCTTGTCCCAAATTAAAATCTATGACCACCACAATTAAATAAAATATCAAGCCCCTTTGCAATGATGAGATCCGGTCAAGTCTGGTTTCTGAGAGCTAGCACAGTTGCTAAGGCGCTAAAGCGGGGGAGAGCTCCCTATTGGTCAGGGAAGATGAGGGTGGTGTGTCTCCATAGGCAGATGTCCCTCTGCTGCTAAGAAGGCACAGGGTACAGCACATTTTGTGGGAAATAGAACCAGCCCCAAAGAGTCCCCTTTATGTGTCCCCTCTAGACTCTTCAGATCTATTTTCCTTCTTCTGACATATTCTCCACATTCTACCCCCAGATAACCAGAAAGTACCCCGACATGAACTTGGAGCTTCATGGAACAGTGGTCTCTGCTCCGTTACTGAATGTCAGTCCTGGGAATCTATCCTTGGCCCCGCAGATGGAGATCGAAGGCTTTGTGCTCCTGCCCAGCTCTGCCCTGGAGTCTATCTTCCGGCTCGATGTGGTAAGGCTCAGAGCCTTTGCAGATGCTGTTCCTCTTCATGAGCGTGCTCCTCTTCACTCTCCACCTGGCTAATTCCTCAGGTCTTAACCACCATATTACAACCTCAGAAAGGGCTTTCTTGATTCCGTTTACCACGAATTTGTGTTACCATTTGTATCTTTTAATTTATGGCACTCCATTAATTCTTTTCATGGTGTTTAGTGCCCAGGCATCTGTGAAGCTATTGTGTGACAGATAATGTGCATGTCATTCTCTGAGTCTGAGTTGTAGACCGGAGTTTCTTTGTCCTCGTGCCTCTGCAAGGTAGCCGATCCCTGAAGACTACATTTCCCAAGTTCCCTTGCATTCTGACTTACAGCTATATCAGCCAGTGGCAGGCATTGTCAGGACACTGGCTGGCCTCCCACATTCACTAATTCCTGAGTGGCCTCTCGCCCTTTTTCTTTTTCTTTTTCTTTTTCTTTTCTTCCTTCCTTTCTTTTTCTTTTTTCCATCTTAAGATCCTTGGTTCCTTCTCCCACATAACCATTTCCTTGAACTAAATTCCTTCTATATTAACTACTAAGAATTGTTCTTTTTCTTTTTCTTTTTCTTTTTCTTTTTCTTTTTTTTTTTTCTTTTTCTTTTCTTTTCTTTTCTTTTCTTTTCTTTTCTTTTCTTTTTTCCCTTTCTTGATGGCCCCTAGCTAATGGGCATGGAATTTGGAGTCCTTTTGTGGGACCTTGAGCACTGGATGAAGAATTTGCTGTCTTGTTTCAGGCTTCAAATTCAGTAAGACCAAACTCCTGAAGGGCGCCTTTCAGAGTGTTACTAATAATATCAAATTGTTTTTTTTTAATAAAATAAAATTCATGACTGTGTCACCAGAGCTGAGCTGGGCCTTGGAGTAGCTGGCCATGACCTCTGAGAGCTGACTAGACTCCGAGTCTTCCCTTGGTACACTGCTCAAAGTCTAACTGCCTTGATCCTCAACAATGTCAAATAAACCTGTTCATGTCCAAGTTCAGTCAGCTACTGATCGACACATCCAGCGAGCACTGTGGTGGGAGGCTGCAGTCTAGTGGGCCAGTTTCTGAGGCTGCTGGTTCCCGCCCTACCCCTAGCATGACAGCCACCATCTTTCAAGCCTGCTTCTTTCTGCTGCCTCTTCCAGGTCGCTAATGTATTTGCCTCACTGACCTTCAACAACAGCAGGATCACGGGGATGCTGCATCCAGAGAAGTAAGCATCCTCCACAGGAATGGGTATCACAGCAGGGGGAAGGCTATGTGTGGGTGCCCAGCCAGGCCCCGTCTGGGCTCTGTAACTGGGGTAGGGGTGGGATGTGACACCGCTGTCAATGTTGAGGGATGGGAAGGAAGTATAAGTATTACTTACTCTGGTTAACTTAATGCTTTTGCTGTACTGTCCCACAAACTTCCGATTCCGAAAAACTAGCACTGTTTTTTCTCAAGCTATGGATTTTAGCTCTCAGCTGCATTGACCTGCTGAAATGCTAAGGACAGCGCTCCGACTCTTCTCCAGTCCCCACTGCTGTCTCAACCTCCCTGTGTCTCTCTTTCTCCTGCTCCTCGGCACTGTGATGTCCACCCCTGTGACTCTGCTTTATTACAGGGCCCAAGTGAAACTGATCGAATCCAAAGTCGGCATATTCAATGTGAGTTATTGTTCTTAGCCATGACACGATTAAGATGCCAGTTAATTGCTGATGTTTTTGGAGCAGTTGCCATGGCAGCCAGAATGAGACTGGGAGAAGATCAGATCTCTGCCCTCTCAAGAACGCAAGACCGGGTCAAGGAACAATTATGTCCTGATTTAATATTGGCTGTTGGACAGAATTATTTTAACTGCAATGAAAAGAACCCCACCTCAGACGACCTTGAGCACAGAGGTGGGGTTCATAGGGTCACATAACTAAAAATAAAAGGCAAGGCGTGAGAGTGGGCTTGATGGCAAAGCGCTTGCCACGTATGAAGACCTGTATTCACATCCCCAACAGACAAGTAAAAAGCCAACACGGTAATCCCGGTGCTAGGGAGAAACAGGTGGACCCCTGGGTCCCGCTGGCCTGGCATCCTAGCCTAGTTAGTGAGCCCCAGGGACCTGTGAGAGACCCGCCTCAGAAGATAAAGTGGGTGGCTCCTGAGGAGTGACATCTGAGTCTAACCTCTGTTAGACATACATGCACACATACACACAGGCACTCGCACACACGCACACATGTACTTATCAGCACAAACATGCACTCACACCTGCACACACACACACACACACACACACACACACACACACACACACAGGACAACTACCACCACAAAAACTAAGGATGGACATTTCAGGGTTAACTGGATCCAGGCGCTCAGGCCTGTACACCAAGAACCCCTGCCCATCCTTCAGGTCTGATTTCACCCCCGTTGGCTTTATTCACAGGCCGGTGCTTCCCACAGGTAGCAAATCCCAGGGGCTCCTGCTGTTTGATTTTTTTCTGGAGGAAAAAAATCCTTAAGCTAGTTCTCATTAGATTAAGGTCAGTCGTGGGTTTGGTTTGGTTTTGAGACAGTGACTCAGTATGTAACTCTGGCTGTCCTGGAACTCACTCTGTAGACCAGGCTGGCCTCAAACTCACAGGGATCCGCCTGCGTCTGCCTTCTGAGTGCTGGGATTAAAGAAGCAAAGATCTGTAGTCAGCTCCCTCATTACCATGTGGCTGGGGAAAACTGCACGTAGCTGTTTATGGGGCACAAAGTGGCTGCATGGTCGTCATGTGCCTCCTCTCTGCTCCCCCAGGTGAAGCTGTTTCAGGCATTCCTCAACTACCACCTTCTCAACACCCTCTACCCTGACGCCAATGGTAAGAACGGCTCTAGGCCTTTCCAGGTTTGGAGTAGACACCACTTCTGGGAAGTGTTTGCCCTGGAGTTGGAAACCGGGGTCTCCCGAGAGCTGAGTGACCCTGAGGAGTCACTTCTTGGAGCTTTGACGGCTGTTGTGGGATGGAATATTGGAGGGAGCCTCGTGTTCTTCCAGGGCCCCAGTGGGGATTTGGGATTGAGACAGTTCTTTGATGCACAGTAAAATCTTTATGGGGAAGGAGAGACTTTCAGAAATGGCCAGGCTTCCTGAGGGGGCAGGGGAGAGGCCAGGGATTAAGTCACAGTATGACAAGGCGGCCATCTTGAATGCACATTCTTCAGTCACCTGCCCAACTCCAGAGCCAAATGGAACAAGACCCAAGTCAGTTCCATGACATACGCCTTCAGCAGGCCACAGCAGAAAGCCGTGGTGGCGGCCACAGAGCCGCCACCGGTCCTCACTGCACTCTTGGATACGCCGTATCTGCCACTTCCTCCATCAGACCCTATCTGGTGGCTTAGGTGCCCTGCCCAGCATTCTGGGTTCAAATCTGCCATTTTCTGGCTTTGGAATCCAGGACAGCTTACTTGGCCACTCTGTGCCTCAGTTTCCATATTATAGAATGAAAATGGTGACAACACTTACCTCACAGTCTTAGGCAATCACCGAGTGGTTGATGTCCCAAGCATGTGTAGAGCGCTGAGTCTTTGGTAAAAATTGTCTGTCACTGTCCGTTACCAACACCTCTCTTCAATGATGTCGTCAACCAACAGATGAGCTGGCCAAGGGCTTCCCTCTTCCTCTGCCAAGGCGTATTCAGCTCCACAATCTTGACCTCCAGATTCACAAGGTCAGTGGGTCCGGTGGGGTGCTGGGGATATGAGGAGCTGGAGCTGGACGGCCTGCCAAGTCTGGAAGCCATTACTCAGACGGCGGGTCCTGCAGCCGAGAAGCCCCACGAGGACAGAGTGTCCCCCGGAATTAAAATATGCATCTGAGTATTCTTTAAAAGTGGCCAGGGGCTGCAGCCAGGACTGGGTGGAGAGATGGTTCAGTGGTTGAAAGCAAGTATTGCTCTCGTAGAAGACCGTAGCCCATTTTATGCTCCCATAACGGTGGGCTCACAGCTGCCTGTAATGCAACACCAGCTCCCGGGGATCTGATACCTCTGGGCTCCGTGGGTACCTGGGCTCACATTCATAAACCCACACACAAGCTGCAGCTTCCTGGTGGCCTCACGAATGCCCTTTGTACCACCTAAATTTTCTCTCCTTCACAAAGTACACCGAGTCATGAGCTCCTGGGCTTCACTTTCCTGGTGTTGTTGAGTTTCCATCATTTAGAGGGGTGGGAACTGGGCCAATTTTGATTCTTCTACAGGGATCCACCATGGTCTTTAATGGTAAAATGGCCATAGTTGATCTCAAAATGCTATTAAACGTGATAATGTATGATAAATCTGATAGTCACTTCCTAGGTGCCAGACAGAATAAATACATTAATTATATGTGCATACACATATCTAATAAAACATACAAATGTTGTAACTGTTGGGCAGGAGGTATCTGACACAGCCTGAGGCCTGAAAAGGCTCCTTTTGAAAATCCTGACCTTGCCAATAGGTCATGTTCCAAAGGCTGTTGATAAGATTTAATTATTCCCTAGTTCTGTTTTGTTTTGGTCTTACTCTTCTGCTGTGCTGGGTTTCATGCATCCCAGGAAACACTCTAACACTGAGCTACAGCCTGCCCCCTTCTCTATTCTTAAGCAGAAGAATTGTACCCCAAATGCAGCCTAGAGCATCCCACTTAGCATACAAGTGCTATAATTCTATACACATTAAAAAAAATTGTCTGAAGGCCCATCATCACCCCATAAGCGTGGTTGGGATTTGGTAGACTCGTCTCCAGGACTCTGGGAGTTTATGGTTTGCTTGTTTGTCTTTCCCTAAGGTTTTTCTTAATTTTGTTTTTTTGTTTCAGATGTGGGCAGTGTTAGCGCTCATATTGTTACAGGAGTCTCTCAGTTCTGATCTGTTTGGATTCAGTCAAGAGACAGAGACCATCCAAAGAGTTTATTTGGCAGGAGCTGGCGAGATGAGTCAGTGGGTGAAGGCTCTCCCTCCCCCATGCCCCCAACCCTGCAAGCCTGATGACCTGAGTTGGATCCTCAGGATCCACATGATAGGAGACAGTCGACTCCCATCAACTCCCACAAGTTGTCCTCTGACCTCCAGGGGTGCACCATGAGGACTCCCCTTGCCCCTCTCTCTCTCTTATACACACACATAGATAGATAGATCGACATAAATAGAATTTAAAAAGGCTAAGTAAACACTACAAAGAGACTGGAGTGGGCTCCCCAAGGTGCCCAGCTACCAGTGGATTCTACTTTGTGGGTCTGAACATTTTATAGACGTGAGATGGCCAGCATATTCATAGGATCAGGTGACCTCTCTCCTTCCCAAGTCAGGGTGGACCAGACCTCACTTTTAGGGCATTTCTTCTCAAGATCCTCACACCAGGGGGAGGCAAAACCAAAGCGCAAGTGATAACAGAATCATCTTTGGTCAGTTGATATAGACCCTTTGTTAGCACGCATGTCTGGGAGGAGGATGCCCAAGGGCCTCAGTTTCTGACACAGACAGAACAACCTAACTGCAGAGGGGCAGCCTGGCCATCAGGAGCACAGCTGTCAGGATGTGTCTGCAGTTTTCCTCAGTGACCTCATATATGACAACTTTCCTCTTTTTAAAAAAATAGCCTCGTTCCTTGGGTCTGTTCCTTCTTGTATCTAGCCTTTACGGCCCAGAGATAGATAGCTGAGCACAGTCCCATTCAACACAAAGAGGATGACTGACTCCACCAATACAGCAAGAAATATATCTGCTTTTTGACTCTCCTAACCACTACTGTGAGGATGCATTTCTGTGGTCCATCTTCACCCTGAGTCTCAGTTGTCATTCTAAATAGCATCTCCAAGGAAAGATAACGGGGCCGGCACATGTGTGAACCCCATTGGAGATGCTATGGCCCGTGGTCAACATCCATCTGATAGCTGCTCAGAACAAAGGCTAGGTGACCGTTCATACAGCCAGCCCTCGGTTCTGTCCTCTATACATGGGATCTAGCTCAAACTTCCTCGGTTTTTGTGAAAGTCAGGGGCCAAGTGTGGAAGCTTTTAGTTCCGTGTCTGGCATCTGGGAAGTGACTATAAGATTTGTCACACATTATCATGTCTGTTAGAATTTTGAGATCGACTGCGGCCCATCGACCACCAAGGACCACGGTGGATCACTGCGGAAAGAGTCCAAGCTAGCCTTGGGTGCCGAGCTCACACCCCTCTAGAGGACCAAACCATAAGAAGAGCAAGAAAGTGAAGCCCAGGAGCTCACACATTTGTGTCCTTTGCCAAGGAGAGAAAACTTAGGTGACACAAAAGACATTTATGAGGGCCTGCCAGGAAGCTGCAGCTCGGGTGACAGATTGGGTGCCATCCGGGACAAAATAGCTGGCAGAGGCTACCGTGGAGGGCTTGGGAACCGAAGCTGGGGATTTATGCACTGACTCGGCTCTTGCTTCTAGCAGAGCTTGTGCCCTTCGCAGCAGGTGCCTCTTTGGGGAGTAAAGGATTCATACTATCTGTTTGTCTTTCTCTCCCTCCTTCCCTTCTTCTGTTCCTCCCTCCTTTTCTCTCATCTTCTCCCTCTTTCTGTTAACAAGATCTGGCCTCAAATTGGTGATCCTCCTGCCTTAGTCTCCCGAGGGCTAGGACTGCAGTGTGCATCACAATGCCCAGCTTAGAGGAATCCCTGTGCTGTTTTTTCCCCAGGACTTCCTGTACTTGGGTGCCAATGTCGAGTACACGAGAGTCTGAGGACAAGAAGGAAGATGGGGCTCAGAGGACACAGCTGGGCCTGCCACTTGCAATCCCAGATGTGCAGCACATCTCTGGGGAATCTCAAAATACAAAGATGTTTTGTATTTTGTTCCTGGCTCTGGTGGACCCTGCCCCCACAATCCTCTTCTTCACCAGGCGCTCCCTCTTGGCCTGGACTCGAGGCTCTCCCCCGGGAAGGGCCCTCTCCTGCCAGACCTGGGATAGCTTTAAGAGCAGGTGCCGTGGTTTTGAATTCGCCATCTGATCTTCATGTCTGGCTGAGCACTAGCACTTAGTAGGTCTCAATAAATATTTATAGAATGACATGACGTTCCAGCCTCTTTATTGCTCCTCCATCTGATCTCAGCCAGTCTTAGGTGCTCTGCTCCAGCCATGGTACCCAAGGCTGGACCTCAGCCTCCCTCTCTTTCCTGCTGCTCCCTGCTACAAGAGCCTCAACAAGGAAGTGGAGGAATCCACACGCCCCTTTCCCCCTTGGTCTGGTGTCCGTCACAAAGGCCATTGTCCTGTCTAGGCTTGTAGCCTCGTTCCCACAGACATTGCTTCCTTGCTTCCTGCTTGCTGCAGACAACAGACCGGGAGCCAAAGCAAAATTACAGCCTCTCACCTCCGTGTCCATCAGGGCCTGTGCAAGTGAGGAAGAGACGGAGCCAAGGAAAGTTCTGGTTGGCCCCAAATCAAATGCTCATCTGACTCTATTGTTCACGAGCCCCATGCCTGTGAGGAGAGGCCGTGATTCCTAACTACAGAACAATAAGCCTTTGATCAGACTTAATAAAGAGTCATTTTCGCATTATATAGCTAGGCCCCCAGGCTGGGAGTCGGAAGGCTCACTGGAGTTGTTTTTTGTTAATTGTGTTAATGAGCAGATGGATAGCGCTGCCGGCAAGTGATAACTCATGGGGAATAGACCCATTCGCTCCGTGAATGACAGAGATGGGCGCCAGGACTGGAGGATGTGCTGTCACAAGCTGCTGGCACAGTGATGCATGGCTCGTCCTTCTCCTTCCTCTTTGCCGTTCCTGTGAGGAGTGGGAGGGGCTCGGGCTTCTTCTTATGGTCCCATGGTAGGCCACTCTCTCCCTGAACTACTTGTCTATGAAGGTAATGCTGACAGCAGCCACATCCTGGGGCTGTGTGATTACATCACTGGGTCATATTTGTACAAGGCAAACCAGGATTATGGAGTCCCTGCTACTTGCCACCACCTGCGCCAGTGAGCAGACACAGGGACTGAGTCTTCAAGTTGCACTTTATTCTAGGGGGCTGGTGGGGGCCCAGAAGTTGGTACCATACCCAGAAGGTAAAAAATATGTTCTAGGAGAAACAAACCACTTCACATCTCCCCTCCAGCCAGCAGATCAGAGAGTAACAGGAAACAAAGGCAGCCAGTCACCTCAGAGCTGAGTGTTGCCCCTCCGGTCAGGGGTCAGCTGAGATGTATGGAGTCTTACCTCTCTCCTATCTCCTCAACTTCTCCCTCGTTATGTCTCTGGCTGAACCTTTTTATTGCTCCTGTCACCAGTCTAGCCTCAGCCAGTCTTGGCTGTTCATCCCCGACTGTGGCCTCCAAGGCTGGAACTTGGCCACATCCCTTTTCTTTTCGGCCCCAATGCAGGAGCTTCAAGGAGAGAGCAGAGGGTTCAGACGCTCCCAGTGATGCTGAATTTGGTTAGTGTCTGTCAGAATCAATCCAGCATCCCTCTAAATGTCACCTGGGCTGGGGCTTAACTCAGAACAAGCAAACTCTTAACCATGTATATGAGCTGTTTCTACCATGTGAAGTATAAATGTGTCTTTGCAGAATAGAAGAGTGCCCCTACCCCTGCCCACTGTGCCCTGTCAGAAGGACTACTTAGCCACGGTGAAGATTTAGTGTTCCCTGGCTGAGAAGGATCAGGCAGCACAGACCCTGCTCTAACCCCCATTTCAGAAAGCACTGCCTTGGGTGTTCTGGGAAGAGTCAGTCTGGATAGCAAATGGCCTGCTCTGGGCCTTGGCCAAAGCTTCGCTGAGCCTCTGTGTCCTCACCTGCCAAATAAGGCTGGGACTAGCTCATTCCCTGGCAAGATGACAACAGACCTTGAGGGTTCATGTCAAGTTCCCATGAGTGCCCAGGGCACAGCCAAGTCCTGTAATTGGAAGGTATGGCTGTCATCTGTCTTACCTTGGACTTCCCAGAAGCAGACCCAAAGACAAAGAGAGAGTTTGAGCTGTGTATTTGAAAGCTGACCCCAGGGAAATATAGTGGGGTTTGGGGAGTGAGAAGGAAAAGAGAGGGCAATCCACACAGGGCTTGAGCAAGCCTCCCCTCCCGCTGCCCACGCCTCCCCTTTGTAAACATCTCTGTGTTCCTTTTATTGTCACTGGTACTAAATGACTGGCAGAACTGTTTAAGATGAAGGAAATGTCTATTTTGGCTCATGGTTTCAGGCCTGTCTATATATGGCAGAGCTGAGCAGTTCGTGTCATGGGGAAGCAGAGATGAGGAAAAAACTGGTTCTCAGCTTCTCTCAGTTTGCTTTCTGTTGCTGTGATAAAAAACCGTGACCAAAAGTAACGCGGGGAGGGAAGGGTTAATTTGGCTTACATATTCTGATCACATTCCATCACAGAGGGAAGTCAGGGCAGGAGCTTGAGGTAAGAACCAGGAGGCAGGAGCTAAAGCAGAAACCATGGAGGAACACTGCTTCCTGGCACGCTCCTTGTAGCTTGCTCGGCTAGTTTCTTACACACCCAGTGCCACCTGCTCAGGCCTGGGACCACCGACATCAGTCATCAATCAAGAAAATGCCCACAGCCCAATCCAGTCGAGGCAGCTCCTCAGCTGAGGTTCACTCTCCTCGATGACTCCAGCTTGTGTTGAGTTGATGGAAAGCTAACCAACGCTCCGCTAATTCTCGCCTCCTTTCCCCTTTTATCATCACGGCCCTCAGTACATAGAACGGTGCTGCCCCTTTCCAGGGAAGGTCTCACAGCTCAGTCAATCCTTTCTGGAAACATCCTCATCAATCTTCAAGGTGATCCTAAATTCGGTCAAGTTGATGGCGAGAATTAACCATCATAGAGGTGGTACCTGCATATAGTCAACCCTGGAGGATGGTTTCTAGGGACCTCCCTCCCATGGGTGCCAAACTCTGCAGCCCTGCAGCTTTCATGCGTGAAATGGCATAGCGTTTGCATATGACTTACACACGCCATTCCATAGTCTCAAAACTATCTCTAGACTATTTATACCTAGTACAGTGCAAACGCCATTGGTCATACTATATTGATATTTTCAATCATAAATTGGTTAAATACATGGGTGTGGAGCCGTTAGATAAAGAGGCCTGACTGTATATAGGCAAGCCTCTGACCAAGCCATCATAGCAATTTTAGGACCCTGGGAGGTCATCTTTAATCCTTTGGGATGTCTCATCTGATAAGAGCTCTGATAACCGTGCCGGGCCAAGCAATCTGACAGTGAAACCTGTGATGGGGACTTTTGACCACCCAGCTCACCCTCTGCAGGCATTGAGGACTAAGCCTGGCTACATGGGAAGCCAACCAGGATGACAATATTAAGTTCCAGTAAGCTTTCTGGATGCTAGGCCTGACTGAGCTCCCTGGCTAGCTGTACACCATGTGTACTGTCACCATTGAGGCCGAAATAAAGCAATGGTGTTCACAACTCCATAGAGGTAAGGGCAGCTGGAAGCTCTGAGCCTGGATCTTCCCTGGACTCTGCTCTGAGCCTCTTGCTGAAGCTGGTTTTAGTTCATACTTCTGCTGTGAGAATGCAGGTGTTCTATGAGTTCTGTGAGTCCTTCCAGTGAGTTACTGACTTCAGGTCTTGGAGACCCCCAGGCTGGTCCCAAAGACAGTGCCACCTCTGACCCTACTAGGGGTCTTCTGTCCTGTAGTTCCCTCAGTCACCAAACACACTGCTGGCCTCAGATGCTGAGTGGGAGGTCCATAATGAGATCTGTTCACTGTGGCCTGGTAAAGGGCTGGAGGTGCCCACCTCCTCCACCCGCTGCCTCGGCCTCAGCTCTGCTCTTGTGGGGGCTAGCCACCCCTTTTTGGTCAGATTTGCTAGCTGCAGGCTGTGACTCTACCCTGGTTAGTAGACATAGAAGTGGGGGTCGGGAGGGGTACTAAGATTGTTCATGGTTGTGTTCACAAGGCTGGGCAAACAGAGAAGCAGACTGGAGACTGAGCTTGCAAGGCAGCCACAAACTAATGAGGTTCAGGCCACACCAGAACACAAGAGCTTGCTTTTCAACGAGTCTGCTCATTTCTTGAAAGACAGATGTTCCTCCATATCTGTGGGTTCTGCATTTGTGGATTTACCTGGTTGTGTATCAAAAACATGCTGAAGGGAGCTAAGGAGATGGCTCAGCAATTAAAAACACTTGACTGCTCTTCCAGAGGACCCAGTTTCAACTCCAAACACCCACATGGCAGTTCACAGCCACTGTAACTCCAGTTCCAGAAGATCTGACAACCTCTTCTGGCCTCCACAGTCACCAGACACAAACGTGGTACAAAGACATACACAAACACAAAACATCCACACACATAAAATAACAAAATTAAAAAAAAACAACTTTGCACAATAAAACTACAGCTGGGCACCCAGCGGTGGTGGCGCATACCATGAGGCAGAGGCAGGTGGATGTCTGTGAGTTTGAGGCCAGCCTGGTCTACAGAATGAGTTCCAGGACAGACAGAGCTACAACAGAGAAACCTTGTCTCAAAAAACAAAAACAAAAACAAACACACACACACACAAAAAAACTCAAAACTCAAAACCAAACCTACAGCTGGGACTGGGGAGATAGCTCAGTCAGGAAAGTCCTCGCAAGCAAGTGGGAAGACTTGAGTCTGAACCCCAACACCAGCACAAAAAGATGGTGACATGTGTCCGTTGTACTGGCACTAGGGAAGCAGAGACAGGTGAGTCCCTGGGGCTCCCTGGTCAGCCAGACTGCTCTTATCAGTAAGTCCCAGGTCCCAGTGAGAGACTCTGTCTTAATCAACAAGTCTGACAGCTTCTGAGGAAGGCTAAGGTTGACCTCTGACCTCCCACATCTGCATGTACACTTGCGCGCACACACATTACACTTGTACTAATCATTTAAAGACTTTATTTACTTGTCTCTATTCTCTAAACAATGGAATCTGACAACCATTTGCATAGAATTTACATTAGTTATTGTAATTAAGCTTCAGATGCTTTAAAGCATCTAGGGGGTACACATGGATTATCTGCAACCACGTTTCATCCTCGCCTATAAGGGATGTCAGCATCCTCTGGTTTTGGTGTCTACAGTGGTCCTGGGACCAGCGCTCCCTGAATGCCGGGGAAGGACTGTGCTGTGCCAGGAGTGACCGAGGCTTGGCAGCTTCCTATCTCACCTACAGAAGACAGTTATCTGTCTGTGAGCTGCTGCCAGCCCACGGCTTCTCAGATTTCACTGCACTCCGGATCCATGTGAATCTTACAAAAAATGGAGATTCTGGTGCTGTCGGTCTAGCTAGACTGAGAATCTGCTTTTCCAGAAAGGTGAGGTCAATGGTGCCTGGTTCACACTCAGAGTAGCAAGGCAAATTAAAATCCATGGGAATAAGGATTTTCTCGGTACACTCTCATCCTCAGGAATAGTGCCTGGCACATAGTAGATGCACAATGAAGATAATAATTTCAGACTTGGCCCAGCTCCTCCCTCTATCCAGCATCTTGTGAGACGCAGGTCTCCACATTCCCAGTGGTCTGAATCCCAGGAGGTAAAACCAATTGTCAATTCCCCAAAGCCAAATGGAAACAGGAAGTAAGTGACTCTGATACCTGTTTTGTTTTGTATGACACGGGGTCTCACTACATCACCCTGGGTGTCCTGGAGACCAGGCTGGCCTCAAACACAGAGATCTTCCTGCCTCTGCCTTTCAGAGTGCTGGGATAAAGGTGTGCACCACCACACCCTGCCTGAAGTTGCAAGTGTTAATTAGCATTGCCAGGCCAGGCGCTTAATGCAAATCCCTTTGTAGGGAGATGATCTACCCCCCATATAGAAGAATTCTGAACAATTTATGTGAACCCCCAAGCCTTCTGCATCAGCTCTATCGTGACTTGCTCCTGAGGAGAAGGGGAAGGAGGAAGAATGAGGCAAGCATTACTCAGGTGACAAGATTGACACTCTCTGTGAGAAGCCATGATCACAGCCCATATCTTAGTCCACGTACACTGCTAAAGTGAATTCCCATAGACTAGGTGGCTCCAGTAATAAATGTTTATCTTCTCAGTTCTGGATGCTGCCATCTGAAGTCAGGGCCAGGCTCAGGCGAGGGCCCTCCCCCAACATGTGGGAGAGCAGCAAAGAGAAGCCAACTCTCTGGTGACTCTCCTTGAAGGACACTAACCCATCACAAGGGCCCCACCCTCCTAACCTGTCCACCTATCCAGCCTTCTGATACCTTCCCACTGAGGACTAGGCCTCTGTACACAAATCCCACAGGACAAAAGTTTTCAGTCCCAAACTGTGAGATCTCAATATGGTGAGATGAGAAAGGTCTCTGTGCTCTTCCTTCCCAGGGCCTGTGAGGGAACCCATCAGACAAACCCAAATGAAGTCATGTCCCCTAAAGACTCCTGGCCTGTTCTCCTCAAACAAGGTTCAGAAATAAGGACAGTCTAGCCACTGTCACAACCCAGGGGACCCTAAGGAGACATGAAGACCTGAGCTAAAGAATCCTGCATGGGACCCTGGGAAACAAAGAGCATAATAGAGTGAAAGTAAGAAAACCCTAAGAAAGCACAGAGTTCTGTTCAGAATAATGTCACCGCTGAGTCATTAGTTGTAGTTAGTGTCATATGGTAGCAGATGCTAGCAACAGGCGAGACTGGAGCCAGGACAGGGGAGCTTCGGAAATCTAAAGCTATTTTTTCCTTATTCTAAAAAAAATCTAAACCGATTGTATAAAGGAGTCAAACTCTATTTTTCTAAATCTCACATTAGTAAATATCTTTGGTAGATCTAAAATTAAATATTCGCCTCTTTTGTTTTGTTTGTTTTATGCGGGCTGGCCTCCAACTTCAACAACATCATTGATCCTCCTGCCTCAGCCCCCTAAAGTGCTAGAATTGCAGGCATGAAAAAACGTTTAAGCCTTGGTTTTTTTTAAAATTTATTTATTTATTTATTTTTACCAAGAAGCAGCAGGTATAGGACCGAAGGCCATCAAGAGTCTACTTAGGAAACGGGACTAGAGAAGTCTGCAGGCCAGCCGTCCTCCTGTAGAGGGTGCTGGTAACTGATTAGCTGGGCCCGCGCTGAGCTACAGAATGGAAAGAATATGCATAATGGAGCTAAAACCTGGTTCACCTGCCTTAGGAACAGACTTCTGTCTGAATGCCCACACATTCCTGGGTTGTGGGTGCTCTTCAGTGTTAATGAGAAGCATCTGAACTGTAGGGAACTCAGATCCCTCAGAAAACCCCTTTGAACACAAATCTTCCCACAACAACAACAGCCCCAGACTATGTCTGTAGCTCAGTCGATGGAGCACTTGTCTAGCATGCATGAAGCCCGAGGTTCAGTTCCCAGCACATAAAATTGGGCATGGTCATGAATGCCTGCAATCCCAGCACATGGGAGGTGGAGGCAGGGGGATGGAGATTCAAGGTCATCTTTGTTTACACAGGGAGTTTAAGGCCAGCCTACATGAAGCTCTGTCAAAGTAGCTACCTGCTCCAAGCTGTGCCCAGACTCCTTCCACTGCCTTCTCTCCCATTGCCTCCCAGGGGCCACCCATCTTGCCTTCTGCTCCGAAACCCCTTCTCTGCCTCTATGAGCCCATCCCCAAGGCACCGAGCTTGGGCCTCAGCTCTCTTTGTCCCTATCTCCTCCCGAAGGAGGTCAACCTCCAAGACTCTGAAAACTGTCTTAGTTTACTTTCTGTTGTTGGGATAAACATCACAACCAAAAGCAACTTGGGGAGGAAAGGGTTTATTTTGCTTACAGGTTATAGCCTATGATCTAGGAGAACCAAGGCAGGGACTGAGAGCAGGAGCTAAAAGCAGGGACCACAGAGGAATGGCGCTTACTGGTTTGTTCCCGGGCTCACTTTCAGCAATCTCTGTTACACTGCCCGGAATATTTGTTTCAGAATGGCACAGAATGTGCTGGGCCCTCTTACAGCAACTGGCAATCAAGGAAATTCCCCAATGATATGGCCTCAGGCTAATCTGATGAAAGCAGTTCTTCAGATGAGGTTCCCTCTTCCCAGGCGTGCCAAGTTGCTAACCAAAGTTAGCCATCACACTGTTCCTGGCCCAGTTTCTGGCCCAGGGAAAGGAAGATCCTTGAGTCATTCAGCTGTGCCCTGACTGTGGTCTTGGCATCCCCTTGGGCTCACGGATTTGGAAGGCTGGATCAGCCAGTGTGTTGGGCAGGAAAAGGTATTGCGGCTCCTGCTGGAGTCCAGAACATCAATCCCCTGCAGCATGTCTACCTGGGCCTGCTTCTCCTGGCCCTCTGAGGAATGCAGGTAGTAAAACACAGCAGAACAGATGGCTGCCTTATGAGCCGGAAGAAAATGACTTCCCACCTGGGGCTACTAAAGAATCTGAGGCTCCCTTCTCTGCTTTCCTTTGAGAAGGTATGCCTCATCTCGAGTGATCTCGTGGGGCCATAGCATTGGCTCTGCAGCAGAAACCCCAGACGCAGGTGGGCTGTTGCAGAAGGGTGTTCTCACCTGCTCCCCCCTCAGCCCTGAAGCACCTGCATCCCCCAGACCCAATCAAGGCTAGCTTTCTTTTAATGCCACTGTCTTCCCCAGATGACTTTCTGGGGAAATTGGGGCTCTGAAAGCCACCCTACTCATGCTAAGAGTCAACATAGAATGACTGCTAAGAAAAGGCTCCAATGGGGGTAGTCCTTGTGCCTATGGGATGCCTGGGTGCCTGTGTGATGCCCTGGTACCCTGTGGGAGGCCCTGGTACCTACAGGATGTCTGGGTGCCTGTGGAAACTCAAGGTGCCAGTGGGAGGCCTTGGTGCCTTTGTGAGGCTCAGGTCATTGTTGGATAACTGAGTGTCTTTGTGATGTCTTGGTACCTGAGGGATGGTCAGGTATCTGCTGAATATCTGGGCACCTTCGGGATTCCCAATACCCAAGGATGGCCCTGAATGCTGTGGGCTGTGGGATGTGGGCTGACCAAATGCCAGTGGGATAACCAAAAGCCTACGGCTACTGTGGGGAGACTGGGTGCCTGCATGCTGTCCAGGTGTCTGTGGGGTTGCTGGGTACCTGTGAGATGCCTGGGTGTCTGTGGGATCCCCTGGTGCCTCTGGTAGGTCCTGGTGCCTGCAGAGGGCCCTGACGCCTGCAAGATATCCAGGTCCCTGTGGAATGTCCAGGTGCCTGTGGAAGGCACTGATGCATGTGGGAAGTCCTGATGACTGCCAGATGACCCAGGTGCCTATGTGAGGTCCTGGTCCCAGAGATGACAGATTGCTGCAGAAGGCCCTGGTCCCTGTGGGATATTGGTCCCTTGGTGCTTGCAAGATACCAGGGATCCTGCTTGGTGTCCGAGTTTGGGCAGTGAGGCCCAACTTCAGGTTGAATTCTGTCATGCTTCGTCTGGGGCTAGTAAGGGCCAGGTCAAAGTACACAATCAGGGCAGCCTTCTGACTCCAAAGACCATGGCGAAGCCTGTTATCCATGTTCCTGCCACACAAGCTTGACTTAATTTTTTTTTCTTTCTTTCTTTTTTGGGGGCACAGGGGTGGGATAGTGGAACAGGGAGGAATGGGAAGGGTATTTTTGAGATACATTGTATGAAGCTCAAATTATTAATAGAAGTGTTCTATAAAGAAAAGAAAACTGTTGGAATGAATCTCACCCACTTGCATCCCTGCTCATGGCTTCCCTTGTCCTTCGAAGCAGCCACAGCCAGCCCACAGCTGCCACCACTCCCAGGTGGGAAGCCGTGTGGGGAGTGCGGTGTGGAGCGTGTAGTCCTTCCCTGTGCATCCATCTGCCTTTGATCGGATCCCAGAGCCAATGAGAACAGAATCTCTGGAGGTTGTCTTCAGAGGAGCAGTCTCAAGTTTAATGCAAGGGGTGTGGTATTTTATGGAGTTCAGGGGAAGGATCTTTTGATACTCAAGAGTAATGCATTGGTTAAAACAGGTAAGCAATTCTGCCAACTGTAACCTGCCTCTTGAAGGGAGTGGAGTTTTGCTGTGGTCCATGGTCTGTCAGGGGCAGAGGGCAGGGGCCAAACTACCAGCTCTTTAGGATGAGAGCTGGCTTGCAAGCGCCCTCTGGACCCATGACTGCATGACCATTCTACAAGGGCACCACAGGAAAGGCCCCAACAGATAGCAAGAATGCAGAGTGATTGGGAAGCCAAGCACTGCCGGTGGGAGCTGGTCTAGTTAGCAGGGGCTGCACTAAAAACCTACCAGACTGGGTGATTTAAGAAATAAGCAGGTATTTCTCACAGTTGGAAAGGCTAGACAGTCAAGAATAAGGTGCTGATAGATCCGGTTCCTCATGAGGTGTCTTCCTGGTTGAATAATGGCTGTCTTTTCATTGCACCCTGACATGGTAGAGGGTGAAGAGGCAGAAAGTGAGTTCTCTCTGTCTCTTATAAGGGCACTAACTCCATGGTGAGGGCTCCATCCTTATGACCTAGTAACCTTGCAAAGGCTCCATTTTAAGACACCATCCACATATGAATTTGGGACACAGATATTCATAGCAAAAGAGAAACAGGCACAAGTATCAGGCAGCAATTTGGATGCAACTACTGACCCAGCAAAGCCACTCCTCAGTACACACTCAACAGAAATGCCTGTGTGTGTTCAACAAAAGTCACATGCCAATAGGTTCATGTAGTGGTTTGAATGAGAATGGCCCCTACAGGCTCATATAGTTGAAGGCTTACTTCTCAGTCGATGGAACTGTTTGGGAAGGATCAGGGGTGTGTGGTCTTTTGGAGGAGGTGTGTCACTGGGGGTGGGCTTTGATATTTTAAAAGCCCACATCATTCCCAGTTAGCATTTTCTCTCTCTGCCTCATGGTTGTTGTCTCAACATGTAAACTCTCAGCTACTGCTCCAGCACCATGCCTGCCACCCGCTGACATGCTCCACCATGTTGGTCATAGACTCGTCCTCTGAAACTGTAATTAAGCCCCCAGTTAAATGCTTTCTTTTATAAATTGCCTTGGTCTAGGTGTTTTGTCATGGCAATAGAAAAGGAACTAAGACAATTCATAAAACACTTTCTATAACAACCCTATACTGGAAATAATCCAAACAAACATCCATCACCAATGGGCAAATCCATTGTGAATTATTCATACAATGGGATATTAGACAGAAGTGAACATAAACGGACTGTAGTCACGGGCAACAAGACAGACAAAGCTCCGTGAAAGAACCTAGCATGGAAGGAGGCCATGTAAATGTCAGGTGTCTGTAATTCCAGCCTTCAAAGATGGAAATAGAAGATTCCTGAAGCAGACTGGCTGGTGGGCAATAGTAGCCAGACCAAGCTCTGGCTTTGATTGAGACAGTGGAGAGGCTGCAGAGATGGGAGTTAAAAGCACGTGCTGCTCTTCCAGAGGACCCAGGTTTGGTTCCCAGCACTCACCTGGTGGCTCAAGAAAGTCTAATCTGTAACTCCAGTCTCTGGGGATCTGACGCCCTCTTCTGGCTGCCTCAGGCACGTATGTGCATACATACACACATATACAAACAACAACAACAATAATAATAAATCTTTTTTAAATGATTGGTTTCCTGTTGCTATGGTAACAAAGTGCCACAAACTCATTAACTTAAAATACCATGAATTTCTTGTCTTCTTAAGTGGAGAGGGCAGAGGACAGCTCTCCCAGATCCATAGACTGCTCCCTCCTCACTGGGGCCGCTCCTCCCACCTTCAAAGACAGCCACCGAGATCTTCTCTCCCCGCAACGCCCAGTCTCGCATCTCTTCCCTCCACTCTGACTCTCCCTCATCACTCTTTCCTCCTGCTTGCCAGCCCCGTGATGACATCCACAGCAACTTAGTTAGGGTAATCATCATTTGGACTTTCTCATACCAGCAGAAATAAACTGCGGGGAGCAGAGGGTACATTATTTATGGACAAAGATGTATACCGCAGACCCACGAGAATTGGCAAAGCCTTCCTCTGGTAGGTGTGGGAATGTTGACAGAATTCACAGGTACTGTGATGGCAGCTTCCTCCTCTAAGGTGCTTAAGACCTGAGAATGCTCGCCTACAGAGACTACCCACCAAGACTAGCTAATCCCTCCTTCTCCTGCCATTAATAATAAATTCTCTGAAGTTCTCAGTTGTTCTGTGGTAGGTACTGCTCCGTCAGAGCCAGCATGGCCCACCCAACCCCAGCCTTTCTGTGCGTGTGTGTCTATGTGTCTATCCTTTCTTCATTTCTGTTGTGGAAGTTTATTTTTAGTTATATATAAAATAATTTGTTCTGTGCATCGTTGGGTGAGGGGTTGCCTAGGTCTTGGCGTTTTGTATTGTCTGCAGGTGTTGGCTTTATGTGGGAGATGTTTGATTGCTCAGGATATGCATGTGCTATCAGTAGAACACCAGAGGAGTTCTGAATCAATGAAAACACCTGAGCTCAGAAGCTCAGGGTTCCACTGTCAAGTGTGGTGCTTTCCAGGATAGTGGTTCCCTCTGCGGGGATCTGGCAGGGATTATACTTTTGATTTTGCCTCCTTGCTTTCTTGGGTAAGCCACCACAGTGGTGTACTGCTACACATTTCTCCATCACCCCAGTCATATTTTCAATGCCAAGCTGTGCTATATGTGCCAATAAACCTCTGAGACGGTTAGGCTCTGAGATTGGGACAGGTCTTATTCAGGAGTGTTGGCTTTCATTAATACAGAATATAGAAAACTATGGACAGACAATTGGAGGCCAGTGCATTAAGGTATGTGAACTGCTCAATAAATGGAGAATATTGCTATCATTGACAGGTACTCAGAGCTCTCCAAACTGCCATGTTTGTTAACCCGTCATTTTCAGCAGCAAGAAAGTAGGCACCTATTGATGCCACAAACAACGAAATAACCTCCCCTACTTCACAATTCCAGTAACATCTGTTACTATGTCTGCAGTTCATTTGACAACTAATGGAGGTAGCAGGATTGTGAATTGCTAGTTAAACACTTTGCCATTTCATTTCTCCTGTATTTCATGTCTAAGTACTAAATAGATTATAATTGCCTTGAGGGCAGGAAGCAGGCATTTTTGTATCTTCTGTGACTCAGTGCAGGGCTGGTTGGGCCCTTTGTTTGTGCTGCTGATTTGAGTCTCTTGTCATTTAATCCAACGCTCCAATCCTCCTGCGGTATGAGCTGCCCTGGGCCATCACCTCACACTCCTCCCGCTTATTGCCAGCTGGCAAGGATCTCAAATCCCCGCTGTGCTCACAATGCAGGTGCACAGCCACCCCTGTTACCCTTTCATACTGCTCCTGTTCTGAGCACAGACACCATCACAAAAGGATTAGCCACTTCGTGCTCACTCTTTCCAGAGGCTCTGGACTCTCTCTGGGGACTTTAGGAGGTACTTAGGAAGTCTATAGGCCATGAAATGTCAAGTCCACAGGTGGAAGCCCAGTACCAAAGGAAATAAGAAAGGATCTTTCAGAAGGTGACCCTGAACCAAAGGAACCGGAGATCTGGAAGGTTGAGGTGACCTTTATTAGAGTTGGCGTGTTGATGAAATTCTGTGACAATGTCCCATTTCAGGAAAATCTGGGCATGGCTCTCACACACACACACACATACCACACACACACACACACACACACACACACACACACTCACACACACACTCATATACACACACACTCACACACACACTGTCACACACACACACACTCACACACACACACTGCACACACACTCACACACACACACACACACTCACACACACTACACTCACACACACTCTCACACACACACTCACACACGCACACACTCACACACACCACACTCACACACTCACACACACACTCACACACACACACACACACACACACACACACACACACACACACTCACACACAGCGGGAGGTGGGGCTGTAATGGGAAAAACTCCTTTTTGTCCCCAATGTTTTATGAGTTATAGTTTCTTACGGATAAAGGTAGGATCTCCAAAGTGTGATCTATTCCTAGAGTGTGACCCAATTTAGAAAGAGTCTTGAGAGAAGTTGCCAAGCTCAAATGGAGTTATTAGGACGGGCCCCAATCCGATCAACTGGCAGTGTCATATTAGGAGCTCCTTAGAGGAGCAAGCAGACAGGGGGCTTGGACACAGCTGGGTGAGAGCGGAGGCCAGCACTGATGTTTGAGTTCAGGAGTAAGGAGGGAGCCTCAAGGGTATCTTAGAAGTCACGTGACATTTGGACACCTAGATTTCTAAACTCTGGTCTTCAGAACTTTGTGACAATGTATCCCCTATTGTTGTTCTTCTGTTTGTTTGGTTTTTTGTTTTGTTTTTGGTTTTGGTTTTGGCTTTGGTTTTGGTTTTTCCAGACAGGGTTTCTCTGTTGTAGCTCTGGCTGTCCTGGAACTCACTCTGTAGACCACGCTGGTCTTGAACTCACAGAGATCTGCCTGCCTCTGCCTCCTGAGTGCTGGGATTAAAGGGGTTCGCCACCATCACAATGCCATGGGTTTCAGCTGGCCTCTCGAAAGTTTCCTTCTCACAGGGTTTCCAAAGTGACCACAGCTGTTTAGAGAGAGCATCCCTTTGCAAAAAAAAAAAAAAAAAAATCAGAAGTATTACCAGGCAGATGCCTCCCAGTCTGTCAAGCACTCTTCTTGGGAGGAATGTTCTAGATTGCTCAGCTTCCCTGGGACTCTCCCTGACTACATGAGTCCCAGATGCTCAGAGGTGGAGGTTCAGGCTGCTTGTGTTTGGTGTTCAATGGTCTGGAAAGTTCTATTTTTGTTTTCATTGGAAGAGTTAGTGTCCCAGATCTGTATGCCAGGGGAAAAAAAGAGAAAATTCAGTCAATATGTACATTCATATTGAGTGTACATGCAGACTCCCAATTCCCCACTTTTGCAAAGTTTATATTCTCACAGGTGAGAGACAGGCAATAAACAGAAATGTACATTAGAGAGTGGAGACGCTAACACAGCAAGGTTATCTTCAGACCTGGACTTTAGTACTGAGATAGCCCCAGCTCTCGCCACTAGGAATAGCCTCAGAACACTCCCATACCTTTTGGCCCTCTGAATTCTGCACCCTTCTCTGCTCCGGAGCACTACAGCCTGAGCCAGACTCACCTGGAACGGTTCTTGCCACATCCCAGATCCACTCATCTCCGCAGACAACGCCATCTCCTCTTACTGGCAAATGGACTTGAAAGGCCAAGTCCCAGCCACAAGATCTCTCCATGTGGCCGGTGTTGCTGGATGTCATTGCCTGTGGGACTTCTGAGAGGACAGAACAAGGGCATTCAAACATGAGTTTGCCTCTGCGTTTGTCCATCTATGTGTAGATATGTGTATGTGCCTATTTATTTATTACAAACCATGGTGTCTACTACCCGACACTGCATGGAGTTCATTCTAGTTCGTTCTTACCATCCTATATTTGCAGCACTGAACCCAGGGCCTCACAGGTGCTAGGCAAACAAGTGCTCTACCACTCAACCACACCCCAATCCTCCTTACTTGTAGCTTTTTTTCTGAACAGAAGAGCCTTGGCTCTCATTATTCGGTGTTCGTTTTACTTCGGAGCTCAATGACCATACATATGTGTTTACAAAATAGATCGTGTTTGTGTGCGATCCTTTAAGATACAGTCTTACATTCTCTAGTCAAGATGCTGCTTCCAGAGTCATTTGGTTGAGTTCTACCCTCCCTCCTATGACTTTCAGGGTCTCAGCTTACTCATCAGCAACATGGGCTCACTTGCTACCCCTTCCTATCGTATCAGCACTTTGAAATAACTCGAGAGCATCAGAAGAAAATATGACATCACCCTCTCGGATGGATCATGTCAAATTTCCAGTTGGTTCCCAGACATTATCAGTCTTGTTTAGATCTTCCTTTTTTTAAAAAAAAAAAAAGTCAACCTTGGCAATTTGTATTTGTAAGCTTATTTTTTAACTAAAGCACCCTACTTTTTAAGGAAATGAGTATTGCATCGTGTGGAGTATTCTTGTACACTTCTTTTTCTTCCCTCTGTCCTAATACTGTATAATAGCACGCAGCAACTGAAGAAAGTAGACCTGTAGAGACCTGTAGAAACTGCAGATGGAAGGATCTTCGAGATAGGATGAAATATAGATTGCTTCAGAAAAGGGAGGATTCGTTTTTGTATAAAATGTTCTTTTGGAACTTGGCTCATCCATACGTGTAGGACAGATGTCAACAGAGCTGCAAAGCTGCAGGGTATCCTTAAAGCCAGCCAACAGCTTCGTTTAACTTGCCCCAGCAGGGTCTGCTCCTACTTCCCTCCAGGGGGAAGTTGCCACCTGTGGCAAAGGGACACTCTGTGGTACAACCTAAGCCCTCTTCCAGACCAGCCTTTGTGTGCCTAGAACCCTGAAATTCCCCGGAGCCTGTGAGAGCCCCACCCCAGACAGGTCCTCTAGGGTGGAGAGCATACCACTGTGTGACCCCTGACCCGCTCGAGCAGTAGCCAAGGGTGTAGTGGATCCGGAACGCTCTGGATGGAGTTGCGGGGGAGCCAGGACTCCCTACCACAAGAGGACTGGGAACTAACGGGGGGGGGGGGGGGGGGGGACGGGGGGAGGGGGGCGGGGCGCGGCGCTGGGAATTCTAAGTACGCGCCTAGTTTCCAGCTCTCTATCAAAGCACGCTTGATCAGCTAAGAGAACAGTTGCTGCCTAGTGGGATTTGGCCACTGTATGTAGTCACAGGAAGGGGTGATGCTGAACCCACCTAGCCGTGGCTTGACTCTGTGCTGACCCGCTAACGTGGGCAGCTCCAGGGAGTCACGTGGCTCCTTGTGAGAGAGGGTGCCCTGAGCTGAGCAGTGACCTCCCTGGCCTCACTCCTATGCCCTCCTCCACCATGCACCTCTGGGTGGGGCTGTGATTGGAGACACGGCCTTTGGAAAAGGGACCAAAGTGGCAATGAGGGGGCACCTGCTCCAATCTCACCGAACACTCCCGAAGAGGAAACTCAGCTGCGCAGAGACACCGAGGTGCTGATGCACAGAGAGACAACGGTATAAAGAGGAACAGCCAAGGACAGAGGCCTCGGAAGAGTGGGGGCCTGCCTTTATCCCAGCTTCTAGTCTCCAGGACTCTGAGAAAATAATTTTCCCTTGCGTCAGGCACCCAGCCGGTGGCAATCTGCCATGGCAGCCCTGATGACCCTGTGAAGAGGACCTCGCCATTTTGTCCTGCCTGTTCTTCTCATCTGACTTTTAGCTCTAATAAACACGAGCCACCTGTGCATTATCTCTGCAATTAAGATGCATATTCAATGACTTCTTGTGCTTATTTGTCTGTTCTCCGTGCTAATTGTGCTTCCTCTGAGT
Source organism: Cricetomys ansorgei (assembly GCA_026225945.1). Taxonomy (NCBI): domain Eukaryota; kingdom Metazoa; phylum Chordata; class Mammalia; order Rodentia; family Nesomyidae; genus Cricetomys; species Cricetomys ansorgei. The sequence continues at coordinate 133,007 of JAMJFZ010004177.1, forward strand.
ACGGTCTTTTCACCTCCGTTAGGCTGCCTCGTGGCTCCCTCTAGGGGCTCCTTGTCCCATCATGCAGCTCTTCAGTTAATCATGTTTTTCTCAGTTAAGGACTCATTCATTCATTCCTGCCTGTCTTCCCTCTGTCTTATTCCACATCTATTTTGCTGCTTTTTTCTTTTTTAATGTCTCCTCAGGTTGAATGCTTTACTCGTCCCCCTGTAGTTTTCTTTTTCCTTTTCAGAAATGACAAAGTTTCCCTTTCAATCTTATCCCTTAAGGAAAAAAAAAAGATTGCTGTTTACGTGTCTGAGTGTTTGCCGAGTGTATGTCTATGCGCCACATGTGTGCCTGGTGTCTGCAGAGGCCAAAGTAGGGCATCAGATCCCTGGGAGCCGGAGGTACAGATGGCTGTGAGCCATCATGCAGGTGCTGGGAACAGAACCTGGGTCCTCAGCAGGAGCAAGCAGTGTGTTCAACCACTGAGCTGTGTTTCCATGGATCCTGTCACTTTTGATGCAATGCTTTTGTTTTTTCTCATTTGAGTTTGAACTCGCAATTTTGACTTCCTTGTGTTCTCAAATGGAGCTAAAGAGAGGGTGTCAAATGTTTTGGGGTGTTTGTGTTTTGTGTCATTTCTACTTCTGTTTTAACTTCTGCTCGACTGCTAATTAAGCAGGTCTCGTGTTTCTATCGCGGGGAACACACTGTGTCGATCACTTGTCTCGTTACCGTGACAAAATACACTGACGAACGTAGCTCACGGAGGGAAGGGCTTACTTTGGCTCACAGTTCAACAGTGCAGTCGTCACGGTTGAGAAGCCCTGATGCAGGAGCTTGAGGAAGATGGTCACCTTGCAGCTGCAGTCAGAACTAGAGATGCGTGCTAGTGCTCAGTTTGCCATCTCCTTTTTATTCAGCCTAGTGCCTCGGGCTATAAAATGGTGCTCCCCACAGGAAAAGTGAGTCTTCCCACCTCAGTTAACCTAATCTAGATAACTCCTCACAGCCAAGCCCAGAGGCTTGTTTTCAAGATGATGCTAGATCCTGTCGAGTTGACAGCACGCAGCATAAGCGACCACTGCCCCAGTCTGTTTTGTAAATGCTTCTGTGTGTGTCTCTGTAGAAGCATGGCCTCTGTGTTCTGGCCCTCCGCAAGGTACTACCTCATACACTGGCCTGGCTGGCTGTTCAGCTCCGATCCCTGACCTGACCTGTGGCTGCAGCTCATACTGAGGCCTTGGTCACCCTTTACCCAGTGTGGTCTTGTTGATTCATCTTATTCATCTGGTCTTGTGCAAGAGTGACATTGGTACATCATTTCACTTCCGTTCTCCCCAGTTTGCCCTGCATTGCTGACTAGGGAAGGCTCCCAGCACAGATTAAATCATAAGGGCATCATCCCTGGGGCCTCCCAGCAACCCAGATTCCCATTACTCCAGAATTTGAAGACCAGCCTAGGGAATGACCATCTCTAACTCACTCGATCCCACTCCTACCCTGAGCCTCCTTGTTTCCAAGAAAAGCTATTGGCCAGACCCTTCAGGACCTGGACTTTTAAAAAGCGAGTGTCCATTTGAGTTACAGGGCAGATGGGTGTGGGAGAGGTCATTAAGGTCATCCTTAAATCTGCTGCAGATCTGTGTGTAGCTGAAGGCATCCTTCCACAAAAGTGGTCTGTATACCTACTGCATGGCTCAGCACAGAAGACACAGAGGCATATTCATACATGCATACCCTACCATACCTCAGCAGAGGGAACCACTGTCACGGCAAGCAGCATACTGGACATTGGAACCATGAGCATTTGAGCTCAGGTGTTTTTATTGATTCAGAACTTCTCAGGTGTCCTACTGATAGCACGTGCAGATCATGTGCAATCAAACAGCCCTCATATGAATCTAACACTTACAGACAATACAAAATGCCAAGACCTAGGCAGCCCCTCACCCAACAGTGCACAGAACAATTACTTTATACATAACTAAAAATAAACTTCCACAACAGTGGTCTGCTCTGCTCTGCCAAATACACTGCAGATGGCACGCTCTTTCCCATGACTCACACATCATTCCATCATTACATGCGCAGCGTTGGGGAGGAATGTCATGGCTTTCGTGTTGCCATCTTGTACTCCACACTGACTTCTGTCTGTGCCACATTCTGTGCAAGCTGAAAGCTAAATCCTCTCCAACTTGAGAGACTGTTAGACCTTCTGATTTAGAGATGGGATACTGCTCTTGCAAAGGATCAAAGTAAGGTTTCCAGCATCCATGTTAGGTGGTTTGCACCCATCTGAAATTCCAGCTCCAGGGGATCTGACAGACCTCTTCTGGCTTCCATGAGCAACTGTATTCATGTGCACATACCCTACTCACAGACATGCATGCAAACACATAAATTTAAAAAGTGTAATATTTTTAAGCCAGGCTGTGGTAGTGCACACCTTTAATCCCAGCATTCAGGAGGCAGAGGCAGGTGGATCTCTGTGAGTTCAAGGCCAGCCTGGCCTACAGAGCTACGGAGCCATTTCTACACAGAGAAACCCTGTCTCAAAAAACCAAAATAATAATAATATATATTTAAAAATAGTTTTAAGAGTTATCTGAGTCACATAAAAGCTCTTCCCTTTGTGGACACCCTGGATGGCTCTATAGTCTTTCTGAAACTGGAACCCATCGTATGTCACTTGTGAGAGTGGACAGGGTATGTTAAGATGTGGTGGTGTGACTGACACTGAACAGGGCCTCCGTGTGTGAGAACTAAGGAAATTCTCCTCACTCAGAAACCAGGTGAGCAGAGCCTGGCTTCACGGTTTCTCGAGGGACTTTTTCTTTTCCTGGGGCACAATAAGGATGTGGACACGAACACATGATTTTCACCTTTAATGTTTTGTCTTCTTTCGCCTTTCTCTTTTTGTTTTTATTCCTTCACATAAGACCTTCTTAACCAGGGCAGGGGAGATGGTTCAGTCCCGAAGACGCTTGCTGTGTAAGCAGGAAAACCTAAGTTTGGAGGCTTAGCTTCCATGTAATGAAGCTGGTACAGTGACATGCATTTGAAACCCCAGTGTTGGGGAAGCAGGGGCAGGCAGATCCCCGGAGCTCTCTAGCCAGCCAGGCAAACCCCCACTGCATGCTTTGGGGTTCCTTCCCACACACTGGGGAATGCGTGTACGGTTCCATGGGTACAAGCCACAGAACACAGGCAGGAAGATCTGAGCCAAGATGGAGGGAAATGGCTAGCTACATAGTGAGACCCCAGTCTCAATGAGCGAGACCCAGCGAGACGGCTCAGCAGGAAAAGGCACTCGCTGCCAAGACTGGCATTCTGAGTTTGATTCCCGGCAGCCACACGGTGAAAGGAAAGAACCTATTCCTACAAGTTGTCCTTGATTACCACAAAAGCTATGGCAGTCACTCGTGTGCCAGCGTACACACACACACACAAATAATAAATAAATGTAACTTTAATTTTTAAAGAAAGAATGAGAGAGAGAAAGAGGAGTGCTTATAATAATTTTGAACAACCCACTCGGGATCCTATTTGGAATTCAGCTCAATTTACTTTCTTGCTTTTTCACGTGTGCGTGTGTTCTATGCATGTATGTGCACTCGTGTGTGTGCACATGCAGACCGAGGACAGTGCTGAGGTATCTTTATCTACCCCTCTCAGATGCCCTACTTTTCAGACTCTCTCGCTGCACCTGGAGCCCAGCAGTTGGGCTAGACAGGCTGAGTTCTGTCTAGCACTCTGGGATCTGCCTGTCTCTGCTCCTGGGTGTTGGGGTACAGGTACACACCTCTGTGCCCTGCTTCTTCCGTGTGCATGCTTGGAAATCTGATCCCAGGTTCTCATGCTTGCGTGCTGAGCCATCTCCTATGTTAAACCTTTGATCAAGACTCCAGGTCATAGCCAGGAGGTGGTGGTGTATGCCTTCAATCTCAGCACTAGGAAGGTGGAGGCAAGTGGATCTCTGAGTTCGAAGCCAGGCTGGTCTAAAAAGTGAGTTCCAGTACAGCCAGGGCTATACAGAAAAACCCTGTCTCAAAAACCAAACTAAAACAAAACAAAACAAAAGGCTCCAGCTTACAGAACAGTCTATCGGCCTTGTGTAGGTCACCTCACCATTTCCTTTGGAGTAAGGTCCCAGAAGGAAGCTCTGAATAGCCATCCATAAGGAGCATGTGATCTGCAGACAGAGCAGAAGCCTCAAATGGAAGAGTTGCTGTCAGGTCTCAGCCTGACTTGACGGCAGCCACCTTGGTCCTAACTGCAATTTGCCAGCCAGGTACCTGGGCCATGTTGCAAACCCTATAAAATAAGCGAACGCATTAATATAGTCAACAGAGCCTTTTGTGCCAACCACTGACTCAAGCTGTTTTTTGACTGACATTTGACACATTCATCCTTTTGAGAAAAGCCAGCTACATTCTGGTTGGCTGAGGCTGAACTTTTGTCTACCTCAGGGTGCAGACTCCTTCTTCCTTCCTACGGGGGAGGGACCCTCCCGTGACACTGCCTCCCAGGACACATCCTGTCTGTGGTCCCTAACAGTTTGTACCCTGTGAAATCTTGGATTGGTCCAACTGTCTCCAGTCTCTTGACATCTTCCAACTGTGGCAGCCAGATCCTCCTTCACAGTGGGTTTTTCCTAAACAAGTCATCATTTCCAGACGGCTCCGCACTGACAGACACAGATGCTCACCCACTCAACATCCAAAGATACGTGCCAGTCCCTCCTGCCTGGTTTCATTCAAGGAAACTCCCACAAAGAGCTGGCCCATTGACTGACTGTCCTGGGCCTCTCCATACACAGATGAGATCCAGAAGTGATGGCTTGCAACAGCCAAACTGTCAGATATCAGGGCCAGGTCTCAGCTCTGCGAATTCTAGGGATTTGCTGCTTCTCTTGACCTTTGAGGTCTCTTCACTCAATAAAGCCGACAGGACTTTTTCTATGAGCCCCAGAAAACCAGCAAGGTCAGCCAGGCATGACAGAGACCCTGTAGCTCACGGAGCTTGAAAAGATCAATATGAGCTCAGGCTTCAGTCTCGGCTTAGGTCAGGAACTCAGAGGAAGTTCCTTTTCTCTTTTGTCTTTGTTCCTGCAGACACACACACCCCACTCCCGGGATGCTTCAACCACATACAGCCTCTTCCATTGTGGGGACAGGATAGCAGCGGCATGCCTAGCCTTACTTCCTTCCGTTCAGGAGGCAGCAGTTAGAAAACGGGATGATGATTCTGGGTAAGAAAAGTTGCAGAGTAAGTACGTCACAGCAAGAGGGGCTTGGAAAACCTTGACTTAAATGTTATCAGTGGTTTAAGTTGGGGACTGTGGATTCGTGGAGAACTGAAAGAAGGGAAGATGTCTACCTGTCTATGGACATTTAAAGATGGGAAGAGTAATTCACTGGCCAGGCATGATGACAGATGACTTTCATCCCAGCACTCAAGAGGCAGTGTCAGGTGGATCTCTATGAGTTCACGTCCTGCCCTGTCTACATAGTAAATTCTACGCCAGCCAAGGATTCATCATAATGAAATCTTGTCTCAAAAAACTAAAATAAAAAGAAAAAATTTAAGACATAAACAGCCAGGCGGTGGTGGCCCACATCTTTAATCCCAGTACTTGGGAGGTAGAGGCAGGCAAATCTCTGAGAATTCAAGGCCAGCCTGGTCTACAAAGCGAGTTCCAGGACAGCCAGGGTTACAACATAGAAAACCTGTCTCAAAACAAAAAAGGCGTAAACAATGTTGTCAAGGCAATTGACAATATTGGGTAAATAATTTGAAAGACTTGAGAATTCAAAGATGGCTGCTATCTAGGGAATAATAGCTACCCATCTGGCCCCAAAATCTTGGCTCTGTGTGTTAGAGTTTCAGATACCAACATGATAGGTTAGCAGTTACGTGGCCTGGTCATGGACACCTGCACCCACAGCACTGTCCAACTAGGCTCTCTCCCAGCATGCACTAGTGGCAAGCAATGTCTGTCCATCTCACGCACCATTTCCCTCCAGCTGCCGCTTGAGATCTGAGATTGGCATAAATGTTCCCAGGGCAACAGCACTGATGAATTTAGCAATGCAATGTTCAGAGAAGGAAGCCAGACACAAAAGAACAAAAGACCACATGCTGCATGAAGCCATTCATGTAACTTTCAAAAATTGCATAGATTGCAATCGGAGATTGGGACACGGTTCCCTCAGAGTGACAACTGAGCTGAGGATGAGGGGGGCTTCCAGGGTGTGAGTCAGTCACCGTTCCTTATCCAGTGGTGACATTTGCATGTCCACCTTGTGAAAATGTTCAGCACTGTACAGCTGAAGATTGGAGCACTGTATTGCACGGTCCAGCCAAGATCTCCCATCTGATCTCCAGGCTGGGGGCCCATAATTCATTCACATTTTACTTTTTAAAAACTTAGCTGAATGTTGACCTTTAATCCCAGAGGCAGAGGGATTACTGTGAGTTTGAGGCTAGCTTGGTTCACACAGTAAGACCTGTATCAAACAAATAGATTTAAAAAAAAAAACTTTTATTATTGGTGTGTGAGTGTGTGAGTGTGTGTGTGTGTGTGTGTGCACGTGCACGCATGCGTGTGCATGATGGGTGTGTGAATATGAGTCCCAGCATGTGTGTATGTTAGAGGAGTCGGTTCTTTCCTTCCACCTTCATGTAGGTTCCAGAGATTGAACGCAAGTTGTCGGGTTTGTATGGTAGCTCTTTTACCTGTTGAGACAATTCATCCTGTCTCTCGATTGTGTGTGTGTGGTGGGGTTCACATATACACGAGTGCATGTGTGTGCATAAAGGCCAGAGGTTAACTTTGGTCATTCCTGAGGAGACATCTTCCTATTTTTTTTTTGTTTGTTTTTTTGAGACAGGGTTTCTTTGTTGTAACTCTGGCTGTCCTGGAACTCATGCTGTAGACTAGGCTGGCTTCAAACTCACAGAGATCTGCCTGCCTCTGCCTCCCAAGTGCTGGGATTAAAGGTGTGCATAACCACTTCCCTGCTTTCTTTTTCTTTTTTTCTTTTAAAGCCGATGATGTCTTACTGGGACTGGGGCTGATCTGAGGCCAGGCTATCTGGGCAGGAGTCCCAGGAATCTGCCTGTCTCTGCCTCCTTAGCTCTGAGATTACATCACTATGCCTGGAATTGTACAGGGGTTCTGGGGCTCGAACTCAATGACTCAGGCTTGCGAGTCAAGCCCTTTACCAACAAATCCATTTTCCTAGACCTGATCCAGACAATTTTAAAATTTTAAAACTCTAATCTTTTTGTTGTTTTTGTTCAATGCAAACTTATTTTTTTAAATCATACCTAAAAACAAAATTGTGCGTATTTGGGGGAGAGCCTGAAATGTTTTGATGCATGCATTATGAAGTGTTTGGTCAGGGTAGACATGAGTGCTGACTAGTTTTCTATCAATTTGACACAAGCTAAAGTCATCAAAGAGGAGAAAACCTCAATTGAGAAAATGTCTCTGTAAGATTGATTGTAGGCGAGCTTATAGAGTGTTTTCTTAATTAGTGATTGATGTGGGAGGGCCCAGCCCATTGTGGGTGGGGCCACCCCTGGGCTGGTGGTCCTGGATTCTATAAGAAAACAGGTTGAGCAAGCCATGAGGAGCAAGCCAGTAAGCAGCACCCCTCCATGGCCTCTGCATCAGCTCCCGCCTCCAGGTTCCTGCCCTGACTTCCATTGATAATGAACATCGAGGTGGAAACATAAGCCAAACCCTTTCCTCCCCAAGTTGCTTTTGGTCCTGGTGTTTATCGCAGCAGCAGAAACCCTAAGACAACATGTCTACCCCTGCAAACATCCATCATTTCTTTAGGGGAAAATCTCAAAAATATTTCTGTAGCTTTGAAATATTCATTAATGAGATCTCCAGTCCCCTCCTGTGCAAGAATAGAGTTGCACTTCTGAATGTGTTCTAGACCTCAATATGAAGTTTTCAAAGTATTAGGTAAAAACTACTGAGAAGCATTTTTTATCCTTATAATCTTTATCTACCTGTCACTTAAGGAAGCCAAAGTGCATCTATGATAAAAGGTGATTTCATGTTTGCAGGAAGCTTTATCTTCATTGGCTGAAGAGCTCATGGGACCAATCATACCCCACTGATAATTGCATCAATTACGAGTTACACTCCTCAACCCCAGGGAACCAAGCAACCCAAAGGAAGCATCACAGTCAAGATGGGAACCTGCTTCCTTCTCTCACAGGAAGAAAGGACCAGGCCAGCAGGACATCAAACACTCAGTCTTCTTCTGGCTTGCCACCCGCCCCACAACACACACACACCATCCTGAAAATGGCTGCACCTTTTGTGACTATGTTCCAGGCAGAAGCACATAGGAGGAAAGCTAGCCCAAACACCATCTCTTTTAAGTTTTTTGTTTGTTTTGTTTCCCAGAAGTCCAACCGTGACTGGCTCAGGTGTGCACACTCAGCAGCTCCGTCGGATACAGTCCTGCTGGGAAACAGCAGCCAGCAGCAGGAGAAAGTCAACCTCTTGTCTCACCGTGCATGCGGCCAGCAGAACCGCCGTTAGCTCCCAAAGATGCAGTAACATTTACAGACAAGCTCAAGAGAGATTCCAGCACGTTCCACCAGCCTGGACCACAGAGACTCTTTGCCATCCAGTGATCCACAGACACGCCACACACCCCATCCCTAGCAAAGCTTGGAAATTCAGCCTTGGTGAGAGAACACCGGGGTTCCCCACTCTCTCAGCTGTAAGAACAGATGGGAAGACGGCTCCGTGGGTAAACACAGAGCCTGACTTCAGGTCCCAGCACTCTCTTAAAAAGTCCGGTATGGAGGTGCACACCTGTAACCCTAGCACTGAGGAGCCAAAGACGGGCAGATCCCCAGAGCAGCAGCTGCTCCTCCTGTTATCTGTACGCTCTCCTGAGCTCTCTTTACGTCTTACTAGTAACCACTCATTATGCTAATACCCATTATAAGCAAACTCTTCCCCCCTCTCCTCTATCTCTGCCTCTGCCTGTGTGTAAGAGAGAGAGAGACAGAGAGACAGACAGAGACAAAGAGACAGAGATTTAAGGCTTGAGGCTTCACCATGTAGCCCAGCTAGCCCACATAGTAAAAGGACTCCTGCAAATTGTCCTCTGACCTCCACACTCAATAGTGGGCACACGAATGCGTGCACATGCGTGCGCACGCGCGCGCGCACACACACACACACACACACACACACACATACAGTACACATGCATGGTATTTTGAGCCCTCAACATGCATACTCTATTGGCAAAGGATTGAATACGTGGTAACAAACTCAGTAAAGATGACTTGCCTTGCCATATGAGACATCACAGAGGCTGAATGTCCCTCATCGTCCCTCTATCCCTGTCTTTCCAAGCCCCACAGTCCTCCAGGCTCTCAGCCTGCTAGAATCAGTCTGACTGTGACCGTGTCTTGCTGCCTCCCTGATCATGTGAGCCGCCCTAACAGGAGACCAGCTCAGTGTGGGTCCCTTGCCACTTCCTGCCAGACACCCCTGCCCATAGCAGGGTGGAAGACTGTCCTTTGACAGAACGCCCCAGAACTCTTGAAGTGTCAGACAGCAGGGTGGACATTACCGTTGTCATCAGCTCCAACTCAAGCATAACACCAGCTGCAGAGATGTGTGTGGCTGTGTGACCTTGGGTAAGTCATTGCCTCTGTGACAGCCCTTCTCGGGAGTCCTTTAAATGACTCTCAGCATTAAATGAGAACGTGCACAGGAAACATGCCACCGTGTCTGGCATGCTGTGAATCCCCAGTAAATGCTCACTGGTGCACTAGGACTATTCCCTGAGCAGCTTGCTCTACAAGATGCCAGAAAAGGGTCCCACTTTAGGGGGTGGGTCAACTCCAGCCTAGGAACCCCAAGTCAGTTCTGAGCCTTGCAAAAATCCAAGGCACCCACAGAAGCCACTTTGAAGAGACAAGAGATGGATAGTGCTTATTCCATTTCTAGGAAAGCAAAAGGAGGAAATGGTTTGCACTGGAGCATGGGGTTCCTGGCAGACACTGGAACCCAGAGACATTCAGCGGGTTGCTTTCCAAACCTGTGGAACCACATCAAAACGTGGGCTGCAGCGTCATCTGCTGGTGGTGTTTGGAATATCCCAGCTGGAAGAAAAGGATCAATTTGGGGTTAGTCTTACCCTGGAACTCCCTAGGCAGAGGTTCTGGGGGATGCTTAGGTAGTCCTCATGCAGTGTTCCCCACCTGTTCCCATTCTGGAACCCTATTTTAAGGTTGTTAACAAAGCATACAGAAAAATGTGACTCCCTGGCAGTTGGAAGCTTTGCCCCAAACACCTGAGATCCATAACCTTAAAATGTTCAAGTCATGAGATGCATGAGAAAGGCTGGGGACTCAGAATGACTTGGGGAAATTAAAGAGATTGGACAAAGAAATGCATTGTATCATCAGGTATTTTCTTCTTTCTTTTTTTGTTTTGTTTTGTTTTGTTTTTCAAGACAGGGTTTCTCTGTTATAACTCTGGCTGTCCTGGAACTAGCTCTGTAGACCAGGCTGGCCTCGAACTCAGAGATCCGCCTCTGCCTTCCAAGTTCTGGGATTAAAGACACGCACCACCACCACCCAGCAGATATTTTCTTTATATAAATTTATATAATTTTCTTTATTTTTTATTTATATTTATTTTTGTCTTCATCAAAGATGAAAATTTATTTATATTTTCTTTATATGAATACTATATTTAAAAACTTTCATAGTAAAATGCACTACCTAGACCGGCTGTAAGGAAATACAGAATAGAATTCTAAACAGCAGGAAAATGAAGCTAGAGACCCTCTTCACCACTGTTTGTGAGAAGACATTGGGAATGTGTAAACACAGATGGGTGGAGTGGAGTTCAGGTCCTGACCCCACGCATAAGCTGCTTCAACAATCCAGGGGCACCCAAAGGGAGCACAAGGAGGGAGGTCCCCCAGAAGCAAGGAGGAGTCTCCAGCCAGGAATAGGAGACACCCCATGCCCCACACCCACTCCCCCCTAAACAAGTTATGGAGGGCTCCCATATGGTTTGAAGCAAATAATAGGGAATGGTAAGGTTCCCTGCCCTCTTAATGTTTCAGGCACAGTGTACAACAGGTCAGATTTGGTAGGAAAATGAGCTCAGGTAGTCTCAGAGGACCAGGATGAAAGTGATGTGAACCAGGTTCTCAAGGCCTGTGGTGGCCACGGTGGTGGCTGATTATTTTTGGCACTGTTTTTATCTTTTTAACTATCTTTTTAAAATGATTTTGTAGTTCCAGAAAAAATAAACAGAGCTTAAATAGTTAACATATACTTTTCTTAAAGAGGACATTATGAGACAATCGACGAAAATCTGAGTAAGGTCTTCTGTGTAGTTAATTGTACTATACCACTGTTAGTGGCATGATTCTGATCATCATCTGGTGACCAGAGAATGCCCTTTCTGATCAGAAAGACATGATGAATTATTAGGGGGTAAAAGGCCAATGGTATGTGTTCAACTTATTAATAGTTCAGGGACAAACACATACGCGCTTGTACATATTTCTACATATATTTATTTTGAGATAGGGTCTCATGTAACCCAGGCTGGCCTCAAACTAACTATAGGACCAAGTATGACCTTGAGCTCCTGATCCTCCTGCCTCCACTTCCCGAGTGCTGGAATTACAGGTGGGTACCACACACTCAGTTTAGGAGGTTCTGGGGATGGAACCCAGGGCTTCACGCCCGTGAGGCAAGCACTCTGCCCACTGAGCTATACCCCCAGCCCTAACCCTCAGGCAGGAATTCTTCATAGTAGTTTTTGCAACTTTTCAAAAAGCCGGAAATTAGACAAGATGGCAAGCTAAATTCTTCGCTTTCAAATACGACAACTAAACAGTGTTCTAATGCCATCCTGGATCCTGTCACATTACAGCCGCAGCGGTTTCCCTTTTAGTAAGTGCGAGGCAGGTGCTAAATGCCTTTTCAGGTTTGTGTCCTTGAATCCTCAGCAGCCCCTGCAGGAGGTGCTGTCTCTGCCCTGCATTTTCAGGTGAGAAAACCTTTAGTGGGGGGTGGGGATGCCCAAGGTCACATTGCTAATGAGGGAGGGGACTGGAATGGACTCTTTGAATCCAGAGGAATAAAAAGTTCAGGAGGTAGGAGCAGAGAAGGCCCATTCCACCAGGTGACAACCTCTCAGTCCTTGCCCACGGCTGTCAGCTGGATCTGAAGTCTCCTCACAACATGCTCACGCTGTCACCCATTTGTGACATGCTCTGCCCACTGTCTCCATATGGCCTTTCCCCACCTTCTCTTCTGGGACAGGCCATTTTTTTCCAAGTCCCCTACTGAGGGAGGACCCTCTCTCTCCTCTATAACTCCACAGCACAACACCCGGCTGTCTCACGGGAACAATCCCACTTTCTGACTCTTGCTATAATTCTTTTAGCAAAGGCAGGTAAGTGACTCCATTGCATGCTCCAGCTCTGGACCCAGATGCTTAGATTCCAAACCTGGGTTTTCTGCTACTGGCTGTGTGAACTTGAGTAAGTTACTCCACCTCTCAGAGCACCTCAGAAACAAAACCTCTGCTATAAATCAACCCATTATACCGAGCTGACGAGCAGTCACTTCAATGTCTGGCAAACAGTGGTAACTGAAGTCTTAGCTCCTACTCTTGTCTACGTAGTAAGATGCTTTAATGTTAAGTCACACTTTAGAAATATAGTAGGATGGTTTAATGGAAAACCACACTTTAGCTTTGAGGAAATCTTTGTAAATATTCTGTGATTATTTAATGTGTGCTTCCTGAGAGTCTGGGGCAATTGTTGGTTGTGGAATAAGGTGGTGGGGGAAGGGCTGCTTTCTGGAATGTGTGGGAAAACAGCTTCTCTGTAATGTGTGAGGTTGATGTTTGGGGGAAAACATGATGAGGTAACTGTTAATGACTGCTTCCTGAAGATGTAACCAGTACCTGATAGTAACTCCTGGCTGAGGCAATTGTTAAAAAACAGCCTGCCCCTAAAATCTCACATGCTAAAGGCATTTGTTTATGATATCGCTGATGGAGAGGACTTATGGTCCTTGCAGCAGCCGTCAGCAATGGGAGAGACTTCAAGGAACATCGTTGTCCTCAGGCTTTCCTGAAGCTCTGTAATAGTGCCAGGTTAGCGGCTGAGGCTGCAGGCTGTATTGTTCTGTTCATTATGCAAAAAAGAAAAAAATTGTATCGGTCCGTGGCTGGGGGGGGGCGGGCAATAATTAACTCTGACTTTCAACAATAAACGTCTCGAAGGCAGCGAGCTCTGGGCTCAGTTCCCTCTGCTCTCGTAGACTCGAGGTTTGCATCTTGAAGTGACTTTTTGCTCTCTATCGAATCCACGGGTGTCTAAGAACAGCCGGAGCTCTGAAAATGTCTATTTTCCATCTTTTCCAGATAAACTGGCTATGAGCACGTGTCCAGGTTCTATTTTCTAGCTTGCCGCAGAACCAAGTTGACAGCTTCCTTTTGTGAAGGAAGGTTCTGGGGAAAAGAGGACGGTTGGGTTACCATTATTAAACTGGGTACAAGACAAAGGACGTGTGATAACCAGCCAGGTGTTTGGGTAGTTGATTTCCCTAAAGAGGTTCTAATCCTGTTAAAGTTTATCAGAAAATTGCTTAAGCACTTAGCAGGAATACTAAGTGGCCTCTTAGAGGAGGCTGTGGGTTGCATCAGGAGAGAGAATTCCATCCCAGACCCAAATGGGCTCTCTCTCTCTCTCCTTAATCACAATGACGACAGCTGACATTTCTCTAGCTTTCGCTGTGGCCTGGACTATAGCTGTGCGGCAGGCCCAGCTTGAAGCATGTCACATTGTGTTTGTTAATGCCTCCCCCACAGTCCCACTTCCACTTAGAATGCTCAGTGTAGGACCAGGCTGTGCAGGGCGGCTACGAAGGCCGGTGGGAGGGGCAAGTGGGAGACGCAGCCATAGGGTCCTGTGCACAGTGTAGATGCCCGCCCTCCCCTGTGCCCGTACCACAGTGAAAGTAAATGGGCTTCAGAAGGGGACAAGGTCACTCGCTCTCCCTCAGTGTGGTGGGGCAGCTGTGCTGTTTGGGAAGACGGAATCTGGTTAGGCTGTCTGCCAGGCAGGATAAGGTACTCGCCAGCTTCATGACAAAACACAGAGGCTGGTTGAGGGCCAACGGCTTGTTACCAAGCATGGATTCTTCTGCTCTGACAAGACAGTAAAGGACTGGATCCAAGTGTCTTATCAGTGTGTGCTGAGAGATTTGTGCACATCTTGCCACGGTGTGAACAAACAGATGCGGAGGCAGCTGGATGCATGCACTTCTGGAAGGAGCAGGACTGCCTGCCCATTGTGAAGGCTACTCCAGGGGTAGGGGGAGCCCCATCTCCTGGCTACTTTGAGTGAGGTCGGTTCGCTAAGTGTGGTCCTTGAGCAGCCACAAGAACTTGTTAGAAATGAAAACTCTCAGGGCTAGAAAATATGGCGCTTGCTGCTCTTTCAGAGGACTCAAGTTTGGTTCCCAGCACCCACATCAGGCAGCTCACGACCACCTATAACTCCGGTTCCAGGGGACGGAACACAGTCTTCTAGCCTCTGGGGACATTTGCACTCATGTGCACATAGATACACACATACACATAATCAAGAACGAAATAAATCTGTGGATGGAAGAAAGGACTCTTGTCCCCACCAAAAACCACAGACTCAGAACGGATGGAGCCTAGTGACCCTGCTTTAACACAACTTCCAGGGTTTGATGCAAATTCAAGTTCATGCTCGGGTATGTAATATCTCCCCTTCTTTCATTTACTACCAAGTTCTTTGCCTCCTGTCTTCTCACACCATTCTTCCCCCACAAAACAGCAATACCTTTCCAGAGGCCCCTGAGATTCAGTCTAACTGTCCCAAGTGTGTATGAGAGACAGCTTCTGCCTGCTACAGAGACCTGGGGCTGTTTCCTCCGCCTGGCACATTCTTCTTCTAGATAGAGCCCTATTTCCCTCGATGTCTGGAATATCACCTGGTGAGCCATGGCTTGCTTTCTTGCCAGTGTAACAGAGCAAGATATCTGCCCCTCTTGCCTGTCTCCTTCTCCGTGTTTCAATTCCCTCCTTCGCACTTACAGCTGGGACATGTTTACGGATCACCTTTCCTCTTCTGCCTGAGAGAAGACCGTTGCTCTCTGGCCTGTCTTTGCATTCTCTCTGCTGAATCCTTGCGAGCTGTCTTGACTAAAGAGCAGGAAGACATCTTGATACTATCTATCCTGTACCAGGACTCCACAAGCAGAGTGGAAACAGAGGTAGGAACCGGCCAGAGCAGGCGTTGCAGCCCAAGACCCTAAGGACGCTTGGAACAAAACGGCACTGGAAAAGAACAGGTTTGAGAGGAACCACTCCAGCGGGCACCCAAGGAAAAGGTGACTTCCAGAGGCTGGAGAACCAGGGAAGCCCCCCACATGACACGCACTGGTTCTTTTGATAAATCTTTGTCAAGTGTCAACTATTCTCCATGGTACATGCCAGATCCTAAGAAGGCAGATCTGGTACCATGGCCTCTTCTAGCCAGCAATTCTGCAGACCTTGGCTCCTCAACTCCTGGGCCAGCTTACAATGTTTCAGGTCCCCTTTTGCTGTGGACTGAGTAGTGACATCACCTCTCCAATTCATATGTTCAATCCTAACCTCCAGTGGGACTGTATTTGGAGATAGGAGGATTGGAGAGGTAAGTAATGAGGTTTTATGAGGCCATGAGAATTGGTAGGTGTTATTGCAAAGGCTCTTGAGAGGCCACTGTCTCTCCCCACCACGTGAGGATATACCAAGGAGGAGGCCTTTTGCACACCATTAGAAAACACTCACAAGCCACTGAGCCAGCCAGCACCTTAGACTTGCCAGCTCCAAGACTGAGAAAATTAATTCCATCACCGAAGCCACTCAGCGTGTGGCGTTTTGCGATGGCATCTCTAGCTGACTGATACACCTACCTCTGCCCCACCAAGGTGTCCTGTTGCTCTGGCTATTCTGCAAGCTGAGGTGGGGGACAATGTAAGAGGCAGTTTCTTACGAATGCTAAGAGACAAAGAGTCTGTGATTCGCTTTTTTAGAGTTCTTGCTGCATACCTGAACACTCCAAGCCAGAGTCCAGACAAGGGAAATCGAGCTTTCCTGGCCTCTGGTCTCCTGATTTCTGCTCTCCAGCTGAGAAACCCTCCTTAGCCCCTGCCATAATTCTCTGTTCTCTTCCTTCCTTGGTCCTTCAAGGTCAGAAAGATACTTGCTTTTCTTTTGTGGCTCATACTTATATCCATATTCTTCCTGGTCCCAGTTAGGCCTTCAGAGTAGACAAAAACCTCCCTCACATACCTGAAAAATTACATGGGACAGGTCATCCAGCATGGTCTTGTGTTTGAAAGTAAAAAACTGATGTTTTGGTCTCCTTTGGCATTCAAATCTCCTTCTGGCCAAAAAGATGCCTACGGCATATTAGAATGAAGACATTATTTAATAAAGATACATTAGAATAAAGATTACACACTAGGAAAAGCAAATAGAAAAGCACACTAAAACTACATATAACTGTATACATATATACATATATGTACATTATGGTATTGTTTTACATGCTTCTCTTGTCTAACACTATGCTTCATCCTGCTGTGTTTGCACAAGTTCTTGTCTCCACCTCTGAAACCCCAGTTACAGTTGCCTCGCACACAACTGCCAAAGTCTGCCCCTTAACTGACTCTTGTCCTGCCACTGTCTGTTTTTCCAACAGAAATGAAGATCTCTGAAAACCAATTTGCTGATGACACGAAGCCTGCTTCCGCTGGGCGCTGCTGCTCCTGGAACATGAGGACTGAGGCAATGGCTCTCACCTGGCCTTAACCTGCTCACCTGTGAAGACAAGCATGTGACGGGGTGGGGGGAGGTTTGGCAGGTGAGAATGCTTTTTATGGATAATGTATGCATTGATTATTTTAATTACTCTCATGGGTTCATGGCAAAGGACAGTTTATTCTTCACTAATTCAATCCCCGGTCCTAGAGGGTTTCAGCCTCGATAGAATCTAATCCGCTAATCTAGACCTAGAACGTTTCAGCCTCCGAGACTTAGTACTAGCTAAACTCACTCTGACTAGCTGTCTTCTGAACTCTGAACTGTAAATCGTAAACTGTCTGCTTCTGACTCTCTGCTTCCTCTCTTAGCTTATTCTGGACTGGCTCTGCTCTTCTCAGCTTCTCCTTCTGAACTGAACTGTGAGCTAACTGCACTCAAACTGCCTGAACCTGAACTCTGAACCTTCCCAAGTGCTGAGATTAAAGCATGTGCCACCACTACCTCCTGAATTGGGTTTAAAGGTGTGTGCTACTTTAAGATTAAAGGCGGTACTAACATTCTACCCTAGAGCAGCCATGCTGCTGGATTAAAAGATTAAATCTTCCTCTATATGCTTTCAATTGAGAAAAGATTTCAAATGGTAGCTTTGTTCTAAAGTAGAAGAGTGTTCTAAAATGGAAATAAAAAATAAAAACAAAACCAGATGTCAGCCCTCTGCAAAAAGCCTAAGTCACAAAAAGACTTATGGGAGATAGAATTTAACAGCAGCATGTGTATAATTAAATTACTACAATTAAAGGTTAAGTCAGATACTGCTGAGTGCTTTTTTTATTAATCTGCTCCAGACACTACAAGTTAACTTTTAAATTCAGCCTTGGGGATTTTCAATAACAGAAATAAAAAGTCCAAAAGGACCAGGAAAAATGATTTTAAACACAAGCCCAATTAATAACTTTAAACCCAGGCAGATAATAACCTACTACCTCAGAGAAGTCTCATGTTGAGGATGATTCTAAATGGGGCAGTGCCACCATCGCTCTGGGGAAGCAGGGTGCTGGGAAAGGACAACCCTGGGCAGGGTTCTAAGAAACAACTCTGCCTCCTCTGCAGAGGGATGAAGTCTTGCCCTCCAAAGGGAGGAGGAACCTTCAGCTCCAGGGCTTTTAGAGATACTACCCAAGGTAAAAGCCCCACTCATGTGAATACAGATGACTACTAAGATGCTTCAGGTCACTCTTGACCTGACAGGTACCATTGTTAACTTCCTTTCCAATAGTGGAGCTTCATTCTCTATCTTGGTAATTCGGGACTCTTTACTAAATAAACTTGTACAGTAACCAGTGTTAATGCGAACGCTCAAAACCCAAAAAGAAGTTACTGTCAATCCCAGTCTTGTATTCATCAAGTGTTCATCAAGGGGCCCAACATTAGGAATCCTCACCTAGAAACTCAAGAACATTCCTAGAACCAATACTTCTCTAGCTCAAGTGACATGGAGAGCCATGTCATCTGCTTTTGCATTGATCTCGAGTCCCGGTGATTTCTCGGGGGTCTCCTTCCATCTGCCCCTAACAGCAAAAGCAGTGCCAACAGGTGTCAAGACAAGTGTTTGCTGATGCGCTCTCAGGATGGGAAAGGCCACCACCACCCAGACTGACTCTAAACTGCTTTCTAAAATAAAAATCCTGACCTTTTGTGTTCCCATAACCCCAGGAGCATCTGAACTCCTCACACCCTGACTGGAACAGGCTGACTTACAAACCATCTTCCAGGGCCCGGGTATGAGTATTGTTCCTGAAGAGTTCAGTTCCCAACATCCAAGTGGGCTGAGCAACACCAAGAGTAGGAAAAGGGATGTTAGGTTTACCTGACCAGCAAATTCAGCATTACTGACTCCCGTGGAAAGGAAGTGATACCCTGTTCCATGACTGCCCTAACCTAATTAGGCTAGTAAGTAATCCATCTGAGGTGAGGTCTTCATGCTGGGTCCTGGACACAGCCAGTCCAATTCTCCAGAGAGCACAGGCCATGAGGTTCGGCTTCTAAGACAATGAAAACCACTCTTTTTGAGACAGGGTTTTCCTGTGTAACTCTGGCTGTCCTGGAACTCAGAAGATCTACCTGCCTCTGTCTCCCAGTTGCTGGGATTAAAGGTGTGTGCTACCACTGCTCAGCTGAAAAAAATTTTTTTAAATTTATTATTTGATTTCATACAGTCCCAGATGATCATACATACCCACTTCCTATTCCTCCCAAGTCCACCCCATGCCCTTAAAAAAAAAAAAAAAAAAAAGTACAGTCTGTGTGGTGAGAGCACAAATCAGGTATCAACTTGGTTTTGCCTGCAGCAGTCATGGACATCAACATGGCCATAACTTTAAATTTGTTCTCGTCTGTATTCTGGAAACGAAACTCAGCAAGTGCATTTACCCACCAATCCACCCCACAGGTCCTTAACTGCTTAAATAGAAAATCCCTAAGACTGGAGAGATGGTTCAGTGGTTAAAAATACTGGCTGTTTCTCCAGAGGTCCTGAGTTCAATTCCCAGCAGCTACATGGTGGCTAACAAACACCTGTAATGGAATTCAATGCTGTCTTCTGGTATCTAGCCACATAAGCAGATAGAAGTCATATACATAAAAACTTTGAAAATGAAAGTCCTAGTTATAAACCTATCAGTAAGTATACCCTTCTCACTTTCCTTTGGCACTATAGTACCCAACGGTTACTCAAGAGGCTTCTTCTCTTCCACCCCACCTGGAACCCAATCCCAGGGGGAATACTTCTGTACCTCAAGGGCCTTGAAAGCCAGTGCCTAAGCATTCCCTCAGTTCCCATGGCAACTACCCCCACCTTTCCACATGAATCTGTCCTGTCAGGATGTCATGCATTTTACATGCTAGTGTGCTTGCCCATTCGCTTCCCTGGTTTCAGCAATGAGAGGTCTCACTTCCTAAGAATCCCCTCAATTGGTCCTAGAATCTAGGCCACCCCAATCTTCTTTACTGACACAAGACCAACCTCACTCCATTAAGCACCCAACACAGGCACCTTCCTGAAATCCTGACCTTGACCATTCAGCAATCTCAACTATCACAAGTCCTAAATGGCCTGTCTACTTCGGGCACCTTGGAGCCAAGCTAACGAGAGTGTAAGAACAGGAAAGGCACAAGCAGTGACAGGAGCTGGCCTTAGCCCTCCTTTTCCACACCCAGCCCTGTGGGCTTATGGGTTGACAGATTTAAAAAGCAGACAGAATTAATCTATAAGGTTTATTGCACAGGCGTTGGGGGTAGCAGAAAACGGGTTCAATAGAACCGGTCATTCCAGGCACTAACAGAGGACACAGGGACAGGACACAGCCTTCAGCAGCGCTGGTGTCAGGACTCTTTGCTGGAGCCTCCCATGCCTAAGCCAATTACTAAGCAAAATAAAAAGCTGTTTCGTGATGCTGAGTGGGCAGTGTTTCCAGTTTCACTTTGAGTGGTGGTCTTGTCCACTTCCTGGCCCTCCGGGGTTCACAATCACCTAGAGAATTAAAGGAAAAAATTGACAGCAATGCTTTGGGATTTCCACCTACATAACCGCATAGCCCTTGGCACTATTAACTAATTGGAGGTTGTTAACAGGTCAGAGATAGGCAGGCTCAGGGGGACCAGAGTCCCTGTTGCCCAAATTTACCCACCTCCCCACACTGCACAGGCTAGACACGCCAGCCTTCCACACAGGCTTCTGGAGGCCTCTCTTCTGCAGCACACAAGTGAGGAATGTGACCGGAGGATGTGACTGGGGTTCGTGGGATATTTGTAGAACTGGGCCAGAATAAACCCCTCAAGGTTGAGCCCTGCTCCTACCTCCCTTCCATAAGCCTGAGGACACCGCCCAGAGCTGGTGAAGGACACTCAGTCAGCCTGGTGTCAGAAGCCAGGAGAACAGAAGATGGGAGAAGGAAGATCTGTTCGAAAGCACCAGGGTTTGGCAAGGACAGGAGCAGACCTTCCAAACACGGGGAAAGGCTTTCGGCATCCTCTCCCTGCAGTATCAATGACCGGGGCACGGCAGCCCACGATCACTTTCGAATACAGGGGCAGAAGGGAAGCAACTGTGAGCAGCTTAGGAAAAGGGCCAAGCTGGGATAAGTATCCAGGGAACAGTGACCGTATTTACAGCCTCTAGCTCAGTTCTACAGTTAAGTTTCTCCCTCATAACTCCTGCTACTGTTATGAATCGTGATGCAAATATCTGATAGGCAGATGGTCTTAGGCGACCCTGTGAAAGGATAGGATTATGTACACAGACTGAGGACTGTGTCTTTAACTGAAATAGCTTCTCAAACATGCAGCACTGTTAGGATCCCCGGGCCCTGCTAAAGCCCACTGCCGATCCAGGCACGCCCTCAACTCTACACACTCCAGATGACAGCAGCAGGGCTGGGCTCAGAGACCACAATCTGAGAACCACTCTGCAAGCCTCCTACCGAAGAGAATGAGATAAACAGGGTACTTGTGAGGACTCACTAGGTCAGGAAGTTTGGGAAGGGACTGCTTCCTAACAAGTACCCTACCAGTTCAGAGAAAGCTGTCTGCATCCCCAAATGTAGTCCCTTTTCAACTCAACGAGCACTGCATATCCCAAAGAAACTGAGGGGCACATGGCTTTCCAGGAGCTGCTGTGACCCAGAGTGGCACTGTAAGCACCCAGTCCACACCATGAAGATGTATGGGGAAAGTGAGGTGGCAGGGCTGGGGCAGGCACGTCCCTCCGGGCCTGGTGACGAAGCGGCAATAGGCAGCCACCTCTGCTTTTCCTTATGACTGAGGCCTTTGTCGGACCACTGTTGTTGGGATTCATACCTTGCAAGGACCCTGCTCCAACCTCTTCTTGAGACCCCAGGACGGCTGAACACACATGCCGAGATCAGCTGACAACCCTGCAGAGACAAGCTGCATTTAGCACTTCAGTCAACAGGAACCAAGGCACAACTGATAGCTGGGGGAGGGAGGGCTGCAATGACTTCTTCCTGGAGCCTTTCTCCTCCATGCTGGGACTCAACTTAAGGCTTCACACTCAGCACATCACACTAGTGCTTTACCACTGAGGGGCATCCAAGCCCCTACTTCCATTCTTTACCTTCTGACTGCACCCTTCCTCCACAGGCAAAGGCTGAGTCTTGGCTACCATCTCAGGGTGTGGGTTTATTTCTTCCCATATATCGAATACACTAACTTCTGACATAGAAATAGGTTTTTCTATTTTTGCTTTAGTTTTGGCAAGAAGCAGTTTGGGTGTGTGTGGAGGTTTGAATGAGACCATTAGACCCCAATAGGCTCATATATTTGAATACTCTGTCCCTAGTCAGTGGAATTCTTTGGAAAGGATTAGGAGGTGTGGCCTTGTTAAGGAGGGTGGCTTTGAGGTTTCAAAAGCCCATACCACCTTCCCACTCAGTTCTGTCTGGTGGTGGCTGTCTCAGAAGGTGAGCTCTTCTTAGCTACTGCTTCAGCACGGCCATGCCTGCCTGCCTGCTGCCATATTGGTCATGGACTCACCCTCTGAACCTCTCTAAGCCCCCAATAAACTTTTCACAGGCACCAGACATACATCTGGTAAACAAATATATGTGCACACACAAATACACATAAAATAAAAAATGAGGATTGAATTTTGTCTACAAACCATGCATTTTTAAAGAAAGTTCCAAAGGGCTAGACAACTGGCCGAGAACGAATGGCTAGGAATGGTGGCTCACAAGTGATGCCGATACACATTTCAGGTGTGTGCGAGGTGGTGAGGTGGGCCCTGCAGGTTAGGAGGAGAGCTGCACATTCTGTACCAGGAAGTTCTCCTCCTCTCAACACACACTTAAGGACTCTTACATGCCCAATCTGATGCACACACCGCTCTGCTCACTCCAGCCCAACTCCAGTTCGCTTCTGTCAGCTCTCTTCTTTGTCCTGATGTGAGAACTCTAAGAACCTTTCTAGGAACAGTGCCTTCAGAAGCAGCTCTTTGGATAGGCTCTGTGCGGCCTAGCACCTCACAACATGCAAATAACCTAAATTTCTAGGACATCAAGCTGCGAAGACCCAACACTGACTTGTGTAGCTTCCAGAAAGCGCTACACTGCTGTAAGGCTGTAGAGAAAAACAAGTGTTCAAGGGGTCAGGACAGATGTTCCAAACTCAGGGAACACAACTTTCAGCAACCTCTCCCTGCACTAGCAATGACGGCGGCACAGGCAGCCAAGATCACTTTCGGATGCAGGGGCAGAGAAGGACAAAAGGGAGACCCAGGAGACTGATGCCAGGGCCAGATGTAAGCCACAGTGAACACACAGGTCCTGTGGCTAACACCAATCTGCCAAGGAGAACAGGGGAGATTCAACTGACAAAACTATAGAAACCTGCTGGGGAAGCCACTTCTATGGGCTCACAGCCATGAAACTTTGTCATGGCTTAGGTTTTCCACGTCAGGAAATGGAGGTTCAAAATAGGTAAGACTGCCTCTGGTAGGACCCAGGGACTAGCTAGTGTCAGCTGGCCACTGGCCAGCTCAAGGCAAACAGTGTGACAAAGCTGAAACCCTGCTGTCCCCTGTGAGGCTGATTGCTGTCATAGCGGGCAGTTGGTGTTTATGTGACCAGCACTAGGGGAAAAAAAAAATCACAGCCACTGACACAGCTTCCTGGGGCAGAAGCAAGACACGCGTGTGGGTGCAGTTTTGCCACTGGGGAAGGAATCAGTTCTGCTTTGATGCTGAGGGAGGATGCTTCAGCTGCCAGTGCAGATGCTCCAGACTATCCTTAACCCTTCCTTTCCCCCTTATCATCCAGCTATGTATTCTCCTACACTGCTGACAAATCACTGCTACCCAGTGCAGTGACAAAGGAAAAGGTCAGAAGTGGACGGCGGCATATACAGTCCCCAGTGCCTGCGTCCATCCTCTTCCCTTACAACTCTCCAACACAGGAAAAGCCTCAAGCTCTCTCCTAGCAGGCCTCTGGAGGTACCAGGTATGATCCCAGGGAAAGGGCTTCTGAATTGAAGGATCCCCTTCTCATCCTCACCTCCCCTATACCATCACCAATGCAGCAGAGAAAGATCCTCAACTCCAGGGGTTCAAAGACTGAAGCTCCACACTGGACAGAGCCAGCCTTAGACTCTCTCAAACACTGACACCAAGACCAGGACCTTCTGACCACAGTGGGAAGTATCTGACTTACCTGCTATCACCACCTGAGAAGCCACAATGGACCTTTTGAGGTTCACATCTTACCTGGAGGAGGGACTGGAGCTCTTTGGAGACAGGTCTGCTGACCTGCTGTGCCAGCTGTTCAAAACCAGGTCAGAACCATGGCACTCTGGAGTGGACTGTCCCTCTAGCGGCACTGGGCCTGGACCTGGTTATATGGGTAGCACAGACCTATTAATTACTCTGTTGTCCAGCCCTTGTCCTTGCCCGTTCCCATGGGCGGAGGGAAAAACCCTTCCCATGTGGCTATGAAAGGCAATGATCGAAAGTAAGCCCACAAAGGGAAAAATTCATCAAGGAGAGAAAACTTAAGTCTGTTGAGAGAAAACTCTCTGAACCTCCCTGTGCAGCCTGCTTACTCAGTTTACCCTTGGCAGTGCCCTACAGTGAGTGACTCCCCTACAGGCTTCCTACAGTTTACACGCGGCAGTGCCCTACAGCGAGTGACTGTCCCTCTGCCTCTCACTAGTTCCACAGCCAGAATGCTGACTCCTGACTCACATAGCAGGATGTGTGTAGGAGTCAAGCAACATAACACACAAGGTCTCAAGTGTCCTGAAGAGGTGACAATGGGTGTGGAGGCTGAGGAAAGCTTTTCAAAGAAGAGACCAACATCTGAGCTCCACGCCCTACCCGTGCACCCTGGAGGTCAGGCTCAGGTTCCAGATCACCACCTCACAGGAGTGTCAGGAAGACAGGCAACAGACAGGAAGTGCTGTGGGAAAGCACCAGGGTTTGGCAAGGACAGGCACAGACCCTCCAAACACGGGGAAAGGCTTTCCGCTTCCTCTCCCTGCACTACCAATGACCGGGGCATGGGCAGCCCACGTTCACTTTCGAATACAGGGGCCAAGAGCAAAGGGCAAGCTGAGAGGGAAGGTGATTGTAAACAAGCCAGGTGATGGTTAAAATGGAAACAGAGAAGATCCAGAACCTAGGAGAGAGCTGTGACTAAGATCTAGGTAGCAGATATGACCTCCAAATCCTTCCTGCTTCTCTCCATTCTGCTGTCAACCCACTAGAGTGTTGGTGTGTCTGTATGGGGACATGACACTGAAGACATAGATCCCAAGTGTGTACATCAAGAAGCAGGCACACCTCAAGGCCCCAAGAAAGGCAAATGTGGACCAGATGGGATTCAGCCTCACCTCACCTTTACGCACTCCCAACTACAATTGGGGAAACTGCACATATCCTTGTGGGACACAGAGCCCCAGATCCCAGGAGATAATCCTCATGCAGGAGCACCACGGTCCATTGATGGGTCTGGCAGGATGGAGACACTTCTTATTGGCCAGTGTGCACCCAAGTTGTTATCTCTGCAATCAACAATAAGCCCAAGTGAGCCACCTGAATACCACTCAATTACCTGGGAAGCACACAGGATACCAGACACAGAAGCTGCCAGGCAGCAAACCACACGGCATAGACCCTGTATGGGACTCTCACTATGCAACACGGACCTGAACTGTACCCAGAGCCTCGCCATTCTGTTGTCTTTCTGGCTTCTCTCTGCACAGCGACTTTGCCAGGCCTTTCTCAAAAGTGATCTGAACTCCGCACCACCCTCTGCTATTGCCCACCGAAAGGCCATTTAGAGGCACCTGTTCAAGTTGCTCTGGAATAGCAAAACTCACCTGGGCATTCTCTCGATGGACAAAGGGCGCCCACCCGGGAGTTCAGCTGCTGCAGAAACAGCAATCTGCAGACCCAAGGAGCCGTCTCCCATCGGTCTCCAGAAGAGGGGCGCAGACGACGGGCCTGACGGGAAGGCACAAGAGAAGGAGCGGCAGTGCAAGGCAGGGCTCGGGGATCCAGACGCTGCACCCGCGGTCCTGGGGGCGTCCTCAAAACTTAAACCTTGGTCGACGGGTTCGCCTTGGAACGTTGCTAAGAACATGGGATACTGGTCATAAACAACGACCGAATCTGTAGGAGACGACATGGTTTTGGGGTTTCAGAAGCATCGGACTGGGACAAGAAAAGCACAAGGCTCGGCGCCCTCCTCCAGACCCAGGCCTCCTGCCTAATGACGGCCCGCGGGCCTCACTTTCCCCGATAGAGAGGACGGCACTGCCTACGCGCCCCGCTGCACTCACCTTGGCTCCCTACACAGGGCAGCGAGCAGACAGCACCGGAGTACGCACGATGTTGGTAGATTGCGGGCGATGGCCAGAAAGGAAATAAAGCCACGCGACAGGAAACACCACTCTTCACGATGGGCGCCGGCGGAAGTACGGATGATAAAGCGTGGTGCAGCCTAGAGCGCCATCTCCGACCGGAGGGACATCCGGCGCCCCCTGGAGGCGAGGAGACTAACAACATCTTGGACGGTTTAAGTTTATCTTTAATAGTGGCGGGTTTTAGGGAGAAACCTTCCCTCATTTGCTTTATTTTTCTGTTTGTTCTGAAGCAGATCTATCTTACCCATTACTGATTCCATAGCACCTGGCTCAGTGGTGCCACAAAGGAACAAATGATGTGTTATCGTCACGTTTCTTTAAGCACCACCACACGGAGATGTCAGTAATGGCTTAGGCTGGAATGTGAAGGTGAGAAGATGAGTCCAGAGAAGTGAGCAAAGAATGAATGCTTTGCTCAAAGTCTTTCAAGGGATTGATTGGCAGATGGATGGATTCCTTTAACCCGAAGAGGCCTGGTCCAAGTGGCAGAGATGGCAGACGGATGTCTGTGCCCCAGTGTGCTGTAAGTCGGCTTGGGGAGGGGCTCTCGTCTCCAACTCTTACTCGCATACTCTGCCTGGATCCTGGGTCAAATGTGGCTCCTGGCCCCTACGGCAACTCTGCCCTTGGGTCTGAAGAAGGAACTCCATGGAAGATTCTAGAGGCTCATTAGGTCAGTAGAAAAGGGAAATCCAGACTTGTCCTGGGTAGACTTGAAGGAAATGTGGGTCCTAGAGTGTGAATGGATCTCATATTCCACACTTGGGCATGCCCATAGGGTTCTGAGATTGAACGTTGTGGGTCTCTGTGATGGGCGGAGCTGTGGGATGTTGTGGCTGGGTATGCTGAGGTCACCCTACAGACACACCTCTGCCCCCAAGGGTGCTGGATTAAGGCATGAGCCACCATGTCCAGCCCTAACTTTACATTTTCTAAGAGTGACCTTTAAAAGACAAAACATAGTCCGGGCTGGAGAGATGACTCAGTGGCTAAAAGCGCCTGCTTTGGGTTCAATTCCCAGTACTCACATAGGGCTTCTAATGTCTGACCGTTAACTCCAGTTCCAGGGGATCTGATGCCCTCCCTCTTCTGACCACCGTGAACACTGCACGTATGTGGTACACAGAAGGTACATTCAGGCAAAACACTTGAACAAATAAATTTTTTTATCTTTTTTTTAAGGCAAAAGGTAGAATTAATTCTAATGATGTATCTTATCAACTCAATACTATAACCAAAGTATTATGTCATCATTGTAATGGTTAATATTGCCAACTTGACAGGATCCAGACAAGTCTCAAGGCACACCTGTGAGGGACACCTAGCTGAGGTTGGCCACTGGGCATGTCTGAAAAAGAATGATGTAGATTACATTAAGTGAGATGAGAAAACCCACCTTACCTGGGTGTGTGGGCAGCACCGTCCTGTGGCATGGGTCCTGAACTGAACAAACAGGCGAGAGCTAGCTGAGCAGTAGCAACCATGTTCTCTGTGTCCTAGCTCTGAATGCAGCCTGACCAGCCACCTCTAAGCTCCTGCCGCCAGGACTTCCCTCCCATGCTGGACTATGCCCTCAAGCTGTAAGCCAGAGTAACCTCCTCCTGCCTGAGCTGGCTTTTGTCAGGGTATTTTATGGAGCAGTGAGAAAAGTAACTGATACGCCATGTCATCAAACTGTACTTTCTTATTTTCTTTTTGAGTACTGGAGACTAAACCAGTGCTAAAAGCTTCATTCCTGCTAAGCGATTGCTTTGTCACTAAGCTCCACCCTCCTTTTTAAAATTTAATGAGACAGGTCTCACCAAATTAACCAGGCTGGCCTGCAACTCACTCTGTAGCCCAGGAAAGTTTTGAACTTGCAATCCTCCTGCCTGATTAGCTGAGAATATAGACCTGCATTACCAGGTCCAACTTATTTTTAATTTTTACACTTATCTATTCAGTGTGCAGGTGTGTGTGTGTGTGTGTGTGTGTGTTTGTGCGCGCGCGCGCGCGCGCGCTGTGTGTCTGTGTTGCACATGCCCACCCATGTGTGTCCTGTAGGGGTTAATGGACAATCTGTGAATGCTGGTTCTCTCCTTCAACTGTTCAGCTTCCAAGAATCCTACTCAGCTTGTCAGGCTTGGCAGCAAGTGCCTTTTCCAGCTGATTTATCTCACCTCCTCTTGTTTATTTTTATTTATGTGTGTGTGTGTGTGTGTGTGTGCGCGCGCGCGCGCGCGCGCGCGCGCGTGCCAGAAGTGTTCGGGTACCTGCAGATGTGAGAAGAGGGTGTTGGGTCCCCAGAGATGGAGTTAGAGGCAATTTTAAGCACCAGACACGGCTGCTGGGAACCAAACTGGGTCCTCTGGAAGAGCAGCAAGTGCTTGTAACACGAAGCCGTTTCCTTGGGCCCTACCTTGTCTTATGTTTAAGTCAATGATCTGTTTATGTTCTCACTTTCTTTTGTCTGTACAAAGTCTTTGGAACGGTGGTGTTTTAGGTTTACATCATATTACAACTCTGGCTACATTTCTAGGGCTGAATAGCCACAGTTGGCTGGTGACCAACCACACTTACCAGCCCAAATCTGAGGTTTTGATCAGCTCTTCAAAGCCAGAAAGAAGAGGGGCAGCTGGAGGCTAAGAGTCTATCCCTTCCGAGGCCCCAACCTGGGAGCCTAAAATCCCTCCATGGTTTCTATCAGAAGCTCCTGCCCTGAGTTCCTGTCCTGACTTCTCTCAATAATAGCTCTGACCTGAAACTGAAGCCAAATCAACACTTTCCTTTCCCAGTTGCTTTTGGCCAGGGCCTTTTATCACAAGGACAGGAAGAAACTTGAGCAGACATCAAATGCCACAGTTCCAGGATACGCAAAGCACCCATCTTTGGAGTTCCATGATAAACACACAAGGGAAAGCATCTCTCAAAGCCATGCCCCAAACCATGCACACTCTGACTTTGGCCCCTTGCATATGAACAAGAGCCTCACCTTCCCCTCCTTTGTCCAAGGTTGGTCTCATAGACCAGTGCTGGGTCCGTTCAACCAAACTGAAGCCAGTTGAGCTAAGCCTCTTCTTAAGGGAAGGCCTTAAGGAGCCGGTCCTAGCTGAGTGTCATTACACTCTTTGGCTCTGTTTTGTCTCCATTATCAAGGAGACAGAGTTTCCCTCACCTTCGGTATCGCCCATAACATCAGGGAGGACATCTTGGCTAGTTCACTCTCCATCCTCAGTGTCCACAGGAAGTGAGGTTTTTAAGAAGAGTGACTCAACTTTTCTAGTGAGATGGTATTAACGATTCAGAAGGAGCAATGGAAGGGAGAGGAACTGCAAATTGTGCTTTTTAGGATGGTACGGGGCACAGGCTTCCTGCCAGGGTGGCAGTCAACATAGATGTCCCCCACCTTACACTTCCTGCACCTAAGCGTGTGTGAGCGGACAGACCTCTTCTAGTGGAGAAGTGGGTTTGGCTAAGACAGAAGACCACTCCCAGCAGACAGCAGCCTCTGTGTCCAGTCCCATCTGGTAGGGATGAAGAGTTCTTATCTGTGAATAGTTATGGAAAACATGGTTAGCATTAAAGTAACTCAAAAGAAACTCAGCTTCTGATTTCTAGTGGCTGAAGATTTATTTTATTTGATATTCTGTGGTAAAATCCAATTGAAGGCCTTTTGCATATTAAAAGCAGGCATGCTGCCTCTGACTTACATCCCCAGACCTTACAAGACAGGAGCTTGTCCTGGAGCACAAGCTGGACACAAACTCCAGAATCCAGATTACAGGGACGGAAGGTCTGTGCCACACAGCTTTTTTTTTTTTTTTTTGGCAAGGCCTCCCTATGTAGCCCTTGCATGAAGCCTGGCACTCACTGTATACACTAAGCTAACCTCAAAAGATCTCCTGCCTCCTGTCTCCTGCCACCTGCCTCCTGCCTCCTGCCTCCTACCTCCTGCCTCCTGCCTCCTGCCTTGCTCTGCCTCTGCCTCTCTGCCTCTGCCTCCTGCCTCCTGCCTCCTGCCTTGCTCTGCCTCTGCTTCTGCCTCTGCCTCTCTCTGCCTCTGCCTATGCCTCCTGCCTCCTGCCTCCTGCCTCCTGCCTCCTGCCTCCTGCCTTGCTCTGCCTCTGCCTCTGCCTCTCTCTGCCTCTGCCTCTGCCACCTGCCTCCTGCCTCCTGCCTCTGCCTCCTGCCTCCTGCTTCCTGCCTCCTGCCTCCTGCCTCACTCTGTCTCTGCCTTCTGCCTCCTGCCTGCCTCCTGCCTCCTGCCTCCTGCCTCCTGCCTCTGCCTCCTGCCTCCTGCCTCCTGCCTCTGCCTCTGCCTCTGCCTCTGCCTCTCTCCTCTACTTCTTCGAGTGCTGGGATTAAAGCTATGGGTTGTGACATACCCAGCTTTTGTAAGATTTTTTTTTTTATCTTTTAAGAATGACTCAAAAAAGTTATGGAACATGCCCAGTACTTTTCTAGATGCAAGGAAAAGATGCATCCACTTAGCAAATGTAAAGAGAGAAACCAATATGATTCTATACCAGGATTCTTTCTTTCAACATACAACATTCTTTCTTTTCAACAACATGGTCTACTAATAAAGAGTCTGGCTAGAGCAAGGAGAACAAAATTCCACCCTCTGAGAGTTTGTGACCTCATAGTGACTGAGGATCCCTGAGGCCTGGGGCTCTTTCCCGCAGGAAGAGGCAAGGCTGCCTACAGACTGTTTCAACCAACAGATGCCTAGGGTCAAGGCAGGAAGTCAGCAACTAGCTCGCTGAGGCCTGCAAGGGCTCCAGGCCCCATCCCTGAGCACAAATGGCTGTCCTACTGGGTGCTGTGTTGTACCTGTCCATCCTCCTCCTCTGCTTCTTCCTGCTCATCTGTTACTGCGTCTATCTGCAGGAATAAGCTCAGGCTCCCAAGGTCGGGGACTGAAACCTGATGGGAGCCTTGGCCAGCCCAGTCTCCAGGGCCACTCAGCTGTTCCTGAACTGCCCCAGGGCCTACTAGCACATAAAGTTGTGCAGACTGTGTGTTGTACAATTCGTGGGTGTACTAATGGCATCATAGTCTGTGGCTGGGAAGCAGAGGTGCTGGGAATGCTTGATGTATAGGACTGAAGGGGGACACTTTCCCAGAAGCCCCTCCGGTGCAGCAGAGAGATCCTATGTTACATCATCCAACTCTTAAACAGCAGGTCCTTCTAATAAAGACTTTCAAGAATTTCTCTTAATAGTTTATTTACAGGACACACACACACACACACACACACACACACACACACACACGTGCGTGTGCACTTCATGAAGGGAAGCAGAAGATTATTAAGCCTGACAGAGTGAGACTGTTGGATAGAGAGGAGAATGTGCAAGCAGTAGGCATGCTTCCTGAGAGATGTAGCCAAGAAGAGAAGGGCTCAACGCTCTGTTCCCTTCTGAGCCAAAGTGTATTCGTGGCTTCTCTTGTTGCTGCAACAAGATACCTGGCACAGGCCACTCAGGGAGGGGAAGGCTTATTTCGGCTCACAGTTTTATGTTACATTCCATCAGGTGGGGACAGCATGGTGGCAGGAATGTGAGGTGCTGGTTGCCTTGCATCTGGAATCAGGAAGCAGGGAAAGATGAATGCTGGCGCTCTGCTTGCCATCTCTTTTTTTTAAATTCAGCCTCAGACCCGTGGAACGATGCTACCCACATTTAGAATAGTTTATTTACAGGACACACACACACACACACACAATGAAATATTTAGAACATTTCAACCTTAGTTCACCCAATCTTGAAACCCATTCCCCAAGGGATTCTAGAGCCAGTCCAGTCAACAATCAAGATTAGTCCTCATGGCTTGCGGGATGCCCTGGTGCTTGCAGGATATCGGGGTGCCTGCTCAGTGTCTGGATGCCTGCTTGGTGTCCAGGGGCCTGGAGGCTTGGCCAGTGGGGCTGAACTTCAGGTCAAACTTCATTGTGCCTGGTCTTGGGTTAGTACGGGTCAGGTGAATGTCCATCATCAGAGCAGCCTGCTGCCTGCGGGAACCGCGGCAATGCCTGTGATCCATGCTCCAGCCACAGAGGACTTAGTTTTCCTTTTTTTTTTTTCTTTTTTTTGGTGGTTGTTTTTTTATTTTGGTTTTTTGTTTATTTGTTTGTTGTTTTGTTTCGTTTTGAGGGCATGGGGGGAACAGGGAGGAATGGGAAGAGGGTGTTACCGAGATACATTGTATGAAACTCAAATGATTAATACAAGTATTACACGTTTTTAAAATTAGCCCCCATACCAAAGATCCTCATCCCCTCGGTTTTCCTAGCTGCAGAAGTCGCCCCTCTGATGCCCGTCATCTGACTTGTCCCAGTGGCTGAGCACACTCATTTCTCCGACGGGGCCCCAGGGTTTGCCCGCACCTGGGATGCTCGACCAGATCCCAGATCCTTCCTGGCCAACCATGGGCTTTGGGTGAGGGGCAACTGCAACAGAGACGAAGGCAGGAGGGCAGGTGCCAGGGAGCCTGCAAGTGGGCAGGCTGAGCTGAGCCCTCCGTCTAACTGTCACTACTGATAGAGACGCAATTAGTTTTCTTCTCCATGATTCTCAAGTCTAACGCTCACCAGCGGGAGCGTCAGGAGACACCATTACCAGGTGTGGCAGAACACACCTTTACTCCCAGAGGTGCAGAGACAGATGGGTCTCTGTGAGCTCAGGGCCAGCTTGTTCTACATATTGAGTTCCAGGCCAGCCAGGGCTACACAGTGAAGCTCTCTCTCAAAAAGAAAAAAGGCATTATTCCCCGCCCTTCAAAGGCACTGGGCTGTGGAGGTCTTGGCCTGAAGTTTGCCAGCATTTTTTAAAAAAGATATTTATGTCAAATGAATTGTTCATTTTCAGCCCGTCTCTATGATCATGATGAGTGTGTACAGAACTGAGGCCTGTTCCTACACCAGTTAATAACATTTTTCCTGATTAGTGAGACAGGATCGTGCTCTGTGGCCTTTGGTCATCCCTTACAGCTAAGCATATTCTGGGGACAAATAACCTTAACTTACACAGCCTGGCTTTAGCCAAGAAGTTAACTCAGAAAGACCAAGCAAAGGCTGGAGAGATGGCTCAGGGGTTAAGTAAATGTACTGCTTGATCTTCCAGAGGACCCAGGTTCATGTGCACAGACCACTCACACACAGACACAAACTTATACTTACAAATAATAAAAATTTGTTGGTAGCTATTGGATCCCGATGACAGGAGAGAGAGAGGCAGGCACCAGCACCTGCGCTAAGCCAGTACCTTGGCCTGTAACACATGTGTGAATATGTGGCTCTTTAAATGGCCGCTCCTGGTACACCAGTTGAAAAGCCCACCAAAACAGTATCCACTTCCTCTGTCTTTACCAAAACCTCATTAACCAATATTGGCTATTGGGCCTTTACTGACCTTTACCCATCCCTCTCTGATTAACAAGCTTTAGATAGGCTGATTAAAGTGTCTAGTAAACATAGATCAATGCTATTGGACTTCTCTCTTGTGCACCACTCTACTCTCTCCATAAAAACCCTCCGCAATAAATGGATTTGCAACATGGAGGCTTTCCTCAGAGTCTGCTTCTTGGGTTAGTGACTCTGCGCCACTCACTCCCTCGGGAGCTCTACACCCACCAAAACAAAACAAAACAAAAACGCAAAAATGATTTAAAATAACCTATAAATTTATTTTAGAAAAGAAAGGCCTCTCAAGAAAACCACACTCAGTGATGCCCTGAGGTCTGAACATGTGGGCAGAAGGGAAGCCATGAACGTGAAAAGCACCAGGCGCCCAGGAATGATCAAGGGCCCTTGAAACCCAGAGCACACTTTCCACATTCTTCTGCCTGCACCGTCCAGAGCAAGGCACAGGTGGCTGGGGACCACCTTCAGAGCAGACAGACAGATACGCCTCACATGGTATGAGGGGCAGAGAGGCCCTTTAGGATCCACCTTCTGCGAATACTGATCCCACCTGTGAGGATCCCACTCTGGGACCTGTCATCGCTTGGATGGCTTTCTGGGTCTGGTTTACTGTCCTGTCTACTGTTGGGAGGGACCATCTGCTATGGGCCCTGAGCATCTGTGCACATTACTATATGGTAGGAACTAGTGCACAGCTCCAACTGCTGGTCACCTGGGCAGATTTTTAAGGATTTGCAGCTTGTGACCTTGTGGGATAAGGTAAACATCCATCACAAACAAAAAGCAACTTAGTTCTGTTCCCTATAAAATGGTGACACCCCAAAAAACAGCAGGTGTAGATTCACATTAGAGGTACTGTGCCGTCCCTACCCCCAGATTCCAAAGCACTAGAAACCAACTTGAACATGAACAG
The DNA here is from genome assembly GCA_026225945.1 of Cricetomys ansorgei. Classification (NCBI taxonomy): domain Eukaryota; kingdom Metazoa; phylum Chordata; class Mammalia; order Rodentia; family Nesomyidae; genus Cricetomys; species Cricetomys ansorgei. The sequence continues at coordinate 167,618 of JAMJFZ010004177.1, forward strand.
GAAGCTCTATCTACTGCTTTTGGGTTTCTCTCTCTCTCTCTTGCTCTCTCGCTCTCGCTCTTTCTCCCTCTCTCATATGCATGCATGTTTTTGTAAGTGTGTGGGCATACATATGGGGGCCCGATGTTGATGTTGGGAATCATCCTCAACTGTGCTTCCATTGTATTCATTGAGGTAGGGTCTCTCAATCAAAACCAGAGCTCATGGAGACAGCTAGCCTTCTCAGCCAGCTTGCTCTGAGGTTCCCCTGTCTCCATCTTCTGAGGCTGGATTACAGGTGGGCTGCCTTGCCCACTTACGTGAGTTTCTGGGGAATCTTCATGCTTGTGTGGCCATCTCCCTAGCCTGTGCCGTTTACTTCCTTTCCAGTGGAACAGTAGACTGACCTTCAGCTTGTAAGTATGGCTGAGAGCATACGCAGTTCTTGACTTGTGAACTATATGACATGGGATAAATCCATCAAACAATCCCAGCTTTGCTTGTTTGTTTTTTTTTTTTGAAACAGGGTTTCTCTGTGTAGCCCTGCTATCCTGGAACTCAGTTTGTAGATCAGGCTGACCTCGAACTCAGAGACCTGCCTGCCTCTGCCTCCCAAATGCTGGGATTAAAGGTATGTGCCACTGCCACCTGGCCAGTCCCAGCTTTTATTTCCTTATCAGCAAATGGGATGGTGTTAATGTCTACCTTATAGAATTGGGTTCTGAATCCCTTTGAGCTGGCATAACAAATACTATAAACTGGATGGCTTATAAACAGTAGAAATCTAATGCTTGTGGTTCTGGAGCCTAGTTATCCTTTGGAATAAAAATGACCCCAAAGGCAAGTGCTAAGGACTTGGTAGGTAGGGCCTAGCAGGAGGAGAGATGACTGGAGGTGCCCTCAGAGGGGGTATTGGAAGCCTCAGCCCTTTCTCTTCTGCTCTCTGGCCACAGTGAGCAGCTTTGTTCCACTATGTGCTCCTTATCCTGACCACTTGACAACCTGCCTCACTACAGGCCCAGAAACAAGGCAATAGATCAAAAGCTAACGTCTCTCTTCTCTTAAGTTGATTTCCTCAGTATTTTCTCACAGCATCACACTGGAGATCTAAGATCAAGGCACCTGTAGATTTGGTTTCTGATGAGCACCCTCCCTCCCCCCAGTTCACAGGCTGATGGCTGCCTTCCTATTGTCCTCAAACGGCAGAAGAGAGAAGCAAGCTCCAAAGGACTCTTAGAAGGGACTCTACCCTCATAACCTGGTCACCCCCAACCAAGATTCTGCAAACCAATGCCCCCATGGCAGGAGGTAGGGTTACAAAATGGATTTACGGGAGGAAGTCACCATTAAGTCCGTAACACTGGCGTAATAGTTAAATGGGTCAAAATGCCTGAAGTTGTTCATGTGCTCAAAAATACTGGCTGTTAGTTGTATTCCTTTGTTGCACTGAGACGAGGCATTGCAGTTGTATCATCCTGGGAAAACATGGCTAGACTGGGCTAGGTGGCTCAACCAGTAAAGGCCCTTGCCACCAAGCTTAACAGGTCAAATCCTCAGACTACATGGTGGAAGAAAAGAGCCAACTCTCTTGGAAGTTGTCCTCTGATGTCTAAATGTGCATCATGACACATGTGTGCTCACCGAACTTACACACATACATAAATACATAAATCAACATAATTTTTTAAAAGCAAGAAAAAAAAGTCAGGTATGGTGACATACGCCTTTAATCGCAGCACTCAGGAGACAGAGACAGATAGATCTTTGTGAATTCGAAGCTAGCCTGGTTTACATAGTAAGTTCCAGGAGAGCCGGGGGATATGTATAGAGGGATGACTGTGTGCCTGCAGGAGACCCTAGGCCTTGCAGGATGTGCAGGTACCTGCAGGGTATCTGGGAGTCTGCGGGATGCCCTGGTGCTTGCAGAGTATCAGGGTGCCTGCTCAGTGTCCGGGTGCCTGCTGGATTTGGACGGTGAGACCCAACATTGGGTGGAACTTTGTCATGCTCAGTGGTCTCAGGCTAGTATGGACCAGGTGAATGTCTATGGTCAAAGCAGCCTGCTGCCTCCAAAGACCATGGTCATGCCCATGATCCGTGCACCTGCCACACAAAGCTGGACTTAATCTTCTTCTATTTATTTATTTATTTATTTATTTATTTATTTATTTTTTTCTTTTCTTTCTTCCTTTTCTTTTCTTTCTTTCTTTTTTTTTTTTTTTTGAGAGCACAGCATTGGGACAGTGAAACAGGGAGAAAGGGAAGAGGGTTATTGAGATACAATGTATGAAACTCAAATTATTAATAAAAGTATTATAAAAAGAAACATCTTTGACCCATTTGCATGAATGTTCTGTCTCCACTTTACCATTTACATACACTCCTGAATATAACACACTGAACATTTCATGACTCATTCCTTGTTTTCCATCAGGCTTTAGATTAAATGTCTTTTCTTCAGAGAAGGCCCTGCTGTCCCCCCTGGCTAAATAGGTCACCCCTGTCACAATTAAGCCTATTTCCTTTTTTAATGATCGAATTTTCTGGCCTATTTGTTTATCATGTCCATTAAAATGTAACCAAGTAAAGGGTCATGTCTCTTTTATTCCTTTTATTTCTAGTGTGTAATCTGGCCCTTGATAAGAAGTAGTTCTTCAGTAGATATTTCGGTTGGTGCAAAGCTAGATGGGTAGATCAATGAAAAGATAAGTGGATGGGCAGGCAGGCAGACAGACGCATGCATGGGTGAGTTAGTCACCGTGCAGGTGGGTAAGTGGATATTTAGATACGTGAGAAGAAAGATGGGTCGATGGATGGGTGGCTAATAGGATGGGAGGAAGGTGATTTTCCACGAATATTTTCTGGTAAAATGGATGCAAGGACAGGTGGGTGGGATAAGCGGTTTGTTTGGGCCTTGTGACGGGTTAGCATTTCAGCTTCACTCCTGCAGGAGACGCTGCAGAGCCACGCGCACTGGCTGGGCTGCTCGAAGGCGCAGCTCGAGACTGCAGCACGCGCAGCCGCAGCAGGACTCACACTGCGGAGTCTGGGGAGCGTCCTGCGCAGTCCCACACTGCGGCAATCACGCACTCTTTGCCCACTGACTCTGCTTGCAGGCTGCGTCTGCTCGGGTCTGCGCACTTGGCGCCTCCAAGGCCCCTAGTCTCCTTTAACCTGGGAAACCCAGGACCCGGGAGGCTTAAGCTTGTTCCTCCCACCTTTGCGGACCCACCTGGGGTCCTCCCGAGGAGATCTTTGGTGGGCTGCGACCTCGGTTTCCTGGAGCTGATACGCTGGAGCTGAGCTTATCCCAACCTCAGGGTAGGAAAACTGCCGGGGGCGACCTGGGGACGTGGTACCTGTGTTCCTGGGCGGAGGTGGAGGGTTGGGGGCTAAGCCCGGGTGCTTCAAACTCCCGTAGATCGGAAGCCGCTTGTCCTTTTCTGCACAGGGTCCTCGGACCGTTGACCCGCATTGCGATCTGCATCAAGTCCCTAGGACGCGGCTCCAGCTCCTGTGTGGCACCTTGCAGTGAAGCCCCATCCCCAGCTTTTGCTTCCCTGCTGGGCCTTGACTTCGAGGCCCTCTTGCTCCACGAAGGATGACGATGCTAGTTCTGCGGCAGCTGATGCCCTTCCTCCCCGCTCTTCACTGGCTGTCGCCCACTGTCCATGGAGCAGGTGTCTGGGTAAGTGCTGCCAGGTGCACCTTGAAGCCAGAGTACCACCTAATCCCATGGGCACCAGCAGAGGGGTGGTGTGAAGTTCAGCCAGGTTCTGAGGGCAGCCTGGCAAAGACCCTGTGCAGGAAAGCCTGGTGGGCGTTTAGAAGTCTGGATTCAGGCTAGAAAAACCCCAGGTCCTATGTGAGCGTTGTTTCTTGATTCTTAGGTAGGGAAGCTGGCGGTTTGTCTTGTTTTGAACCTCAATACCTGGATGAATGTTAGCTATGTAGTATCTGTGGGGTGAATGAAACCGACTTCTCATTTTGACCCGAAGTTGATCTTATGGATGACAGGTAGAGTCTTATCTGAAATGATGATTGTGTGGGTCTGAGGTCTTTGAACTTGTTTAGACAGCCAGCCAGTATTTTTCCATTTGAGGTTCTCTGGCAGGAGCAGGGGATAAAGGAACCTTCTGGAACCTCTGCAGAGCTTTCATCTGTCATAGATGATTTGTTGTTCCGGTGACGTCTTCGCTCATGAGAAAATGATGAGTCACGAGCAACCCAGCCCGCGCCATATCTATTGTATGCGGCTACTGCGGCAGATTCCTCACGAGGTGGTGGCGCACTGCACCAGCGACTCTTCATGTACTGCGCAGGACGTATCTGACCAGGTGACATTTAGATGCTTATATAAGTGCTTCTTGTTTACTGCAGAAGTGACAACTTGATGCAGAGGAGCTGCGTGCGAGAGGTGTCTCTATCCTGCCAGGAAGCAGCTAGACCACGGCGCTCCCAAGGTAAGGTCTGCCCTTAAGATATCGGTCCTCCAGGGATGCTCACAGGTTCCCAAGAATGGGACAGACTGGGATGTAAATGGACAGAAGATGAAGGTGGCTGCATCCTGGTCCCCCAGTTTTACTCTCCCTTGGGCCACTGACATACATCTGATTCCTGTTGTGCCTGCTTCAGTCCCAAGCCTTATGTAATCCAACGTGCTATGGTGGGTTAGCAGCAGAAGGTCTGAATCAGAAGCAGGAAGGATGCTAGCATCATATCCACCTCTACCTGGGTCTGTCTTAGTTAGGGGTAAGTTCCCACGCTTACTTACCAGGCTACGGTTACCTGATGTGGCCGGTCCGGGAATGAACACCAGGCTTTAGGTTGGAGGGGTCCACGGCAAAACAAACATGGTGACAATTTTTATTGGGGACAATCAGATTCTTTATACCTTTATCAGAAACAGAACATAGTGACAGTTGCCAGGATCACTACAGTGGTGGCTGTCAGGATAAAATGACGTCTGTAAGCTATCCAGGGTATACGAGATTAATGTCCAGTCGTCCCGTCGAGCTTTTCCTTGACTGCTAAGGGAACACGCAGAGAGACACCACATGGCCCGAACACCTCACCGCCTGAGGGATTACGTCAGTGTCTAGGAACTGAGAAGCACACAGTGCCGCAGGCGCCGTGGACCTGAGAGCCCTATGACGCATGCCTCTCGAGGCAGCCAGGCCAGGCCAACCCCATGGTTCCCTGCAATTCCCACTTTTTTTATCTTTTTTAATTTCAGGGTATGTCAGTTGATCTTTAAAGCAGACACGGAGTAGCACATCAATTTCAAGGCTCTAATGCTTCCCAGTATAATCAACAATAAATTTCTCAGAGACATTCCTATGGACCACAGTTTATAGACAGAAAAATAACGACCAAAAATCTTTGTCCGGTTTCGTACAGCAATGGAGGAGGGTTAACTCGTCTTACTTTGAATGTTGAATAGTCAATATTTCATCATTCAAGGCCTGAACATCAATATTCAGATTGTCATGCAACCATATTTGCTTGGGGAACAATATGATTAGCAGTGGGGGCGCCAAAGATCCTCAGAGTCGTTGACATACACAGGAATGTTCGTCTCTTCCCAGTTAACAAAGTGAAGCACCCGAGAATCAGCCACATAAGCCCAATATGTCTCAGCAGTAACAGGTGCATCCCGCAGAGATGACAAAGCAAGGGACGGCAATTTTGTAGCCACGCCCCCCCCCCCCCCCCCGAGATTTCATCAAGTCCTTCCTCTGAGCTCTCAGTCACTGGTTTCGTTATCTGAGTCATTGTTGATAGGGAGGCTCTGTTCTTTTCTTCAGGTGGAACCTCTTTGTCCATTTCCCAGAGGGCGAGTCAGTAAGGTATCAACACTGGCTTTTCAGCACCCTGAGGAAAGACATAAACATAGCCTCAGCTCCAGTGAACTAGTGGATCCAGGCCGTTCAGTTGGCCAGACATAACGTCTCTCCAAAGAACCGTGACCCTGAATTGTTTTGGTGGGGACCAAAAATGTTCTGCATCAATAAGGCTGTCCTTGCCCAAATTTAAAAATTTTAAGTATATAAAATAGAAGATAAAATATTGTGAGCAGTAGCCATACCATCCTACTCTTTCTCCCTCTTTTATTTTTAAATAACATTTAAGTTGTCCATTAGGTTTTTTTTTTCCCCATCAAAATGGAATGTCTAATAAAAGTGAGATCTTTAAATAGGTCTTTAGCTCTCTTTAAAGCAGTAACAACAAACTCTTGACATAAAGTTGGGCTGTTTGTCATTCTCATTTTTCTACTGCATGATGGGGACAGCCAATAATTGAGGCTTTGTGTACCCTTGGAGGGCTGTACCGGAGTTAACCCTTGAGTATGCAAAGGGCCAGTATCCGCACAGAGGCAGATGTAATCATTAATATCTCCTTTCTTTGGAAAGGGACGGATGCCAGCCTGGCATGTAGCATTATTCACATATGCCGGTTGTTCAACAACAATTGTTCTTGTCTCCAGGCGACTGAACACCTGCAAAACACGAGAAACAAAATCTTGATGTGTCTCATCAAGCCCCTGACTAATTTTAGGAAGTTTCTTTGTCTTTTTTTCCAGAATCTGGTAACTTGCTTCATGCTTACACTGCCAAGATACTTATTTGTCCACAGCCTCAGGAGGTTATATAATCTGTCAGTGAGCACCATTACATATGTCTTTCCCTACTAACATTTCGAAAGTTATGGGCACATTATTTTGTTGGTTTCTTTTTTTTTTTTTGGTTTTTCAAGACAAGGTTTCTCTGTTGTAACTCTGGTGTCCTGGAACTCACTCTGTAGACCAGGCTGGCCTCGAACTCACAGAGATCCGCCTGACTGTGCCTCCTGAGTGCTGAGATTAAAGGCGTGAGCCACCACCACCCCCGCTATTTTGTTTATTTCTAATGGCTTGGTTTTGACATCTTTTTTGATAGTCTTCCACTGTAAAGATTCACCCCCAGTAAGAGAAGCTTTTGCTAAGATCCTGCAGTCAGAGGGAAGAAAAGCATTCTCAGAAATATAATCGAGGAAAGACAATGTAAAAGGAGCAGTTGGTCCATATTGAACCCAATGCTTAAGATCCTTAAGAGTCTTAAATGAAATGGGTATATAATTCCTACTCCATTGCCCCAGGTTGTCAGGGTCAGGCATTTCACTCACCTGAAAGAGAGAAAATCCTTCCATGTCTTTACCTATCTCTTGGATTTGATACAAAGTCTCCTGGCTGGAGGACCTGTACCATGACTTAAAAGAGGAGTTAATTCTCTTAAGGGGGGTGGCGTTTGAAACCTCCCTAACAACCTCAGAAAAAGATGAAGCAGCAAAAAGAAGTCTCCATGGTATCAGGAACTGCACTTGAAGCTTGGAGTTTAGGAGCGGAGGAAATTGGGGCTGGAGGTCAGGGAGCAAAATCAGCACAAGGAGGAGGAAGTGGTCAACTTCATTACACACAGAGAGACATGAGATAATGGATCTTCCGGTTTTCATCTTTCTCTTATTCCCGGTGTTAGTTCTTCTTTTTCCTGATGATCACTTTCACGTTTGATTTTAACTGTGCCGCATTTATCTATGACTTTTTTTTATTTCTTTCCAAAGCTGAAAAACATCACTAGGAATTTTTTTTTCTGGTCTCCTTGCATCTAATTCTCCCTGAATTGCTCTTCCTAACCGGGACCAAATTCTGGGATCCAGAGATCCCTCCTCAGGGAAGGAAGGCTGAAGTTTACTAATGTACTCCAGGGATTTCATCAACCGATGGTCTCCCACTTGAACGCCTTTCACCAGCAACAAAGTTGGCAGAATGTCTGCAAACAAATGTTGCCCCTTCGGCCCTGCCTGTCCCATCTTTTTTTTAACCTCCGATTCATTCTTCTGCCTTTCTATACGTGTGTGTACGCGATTCCCAGAAGTTCTTCACCTTTAGCCTTTTTTTTTTTTTTTTCATTTTTTCTTTTAAATCCCTATATTTTGGGTTCCCATTCCTGGCGCCACCTGCAAGCAACTGCACTTACTTACCAGGCCAAGGTTAACCTGATGTGGCCGGTCCAGGAATGAACACCAGGCTTTAGGTTGGAGGGGTCCACGGCGAAACAAACATGGTGACAATTTTTATTGGGGACAATCAGATTCTTTATACCTTTATCAGAAACAGGACATAGTGACAGTTGCCAGGATCACTACAGTGGTGGCTGTCAGGATAAAATGACGTCTGTAAGCTATCCAGGGTATACAAGATTAATGTCCAGTCGTCCCGTCGAGCTTCCTTGACTGCTAAGGGAACACGCAGAGAGACACCACATGGCCCGAACACCTCACCGCCTGAGGGATTACGTCAGTGTCTAGGAACTGAGAAGCACACAGTGCCGCAGGCGCCGTGGACCTGAGAGCCCTATGATGCATGCCTCTCAAGGCAGCCAGGCCAGGCCAACCCCATGGTTTCCTGGGGTTCTATTGCTGCAATGAAACACTTTGACCAAAAAAGCAGGCTAGGAAGGAAAATTGGCTTACACTTCTGTATCACTGTTCATATCGAAGGAAGTCAGGACTGGAACTCAAACGGGGCCAGAACCTGGAGGCAGGAGCTGATGCAGAGGCCATGGAGGGGTGTTGCTTACCGCATGGCTTGCTCAGTCTGCTTTCTTATAGAACCGAGGACCACCAGCCTAGGGATGGCATCACCCACAATGGGCTGGGCCCTCCTCCATCAATCACTGATTTAAAAAAATGTCCTAGAGGCTTGCCTGCAGCTGGATCTTACGGAGGCATTTTCTCAATTGTGGTTCCCTCCTTTCAGATAACTCCAGCTTGTGTCAAGTTGACATAAAATTATCCAGGACAAGGTCTCATCCTCCAGAAGGCTGGAGAGCAACTAGGCAGTTTTCCTTAAGACCAGGAGCTCCCGTGTTCCAGAACCTAAGAACTCTTGCTGTGTGTCTTCCTTTTTCGTCTCACCTGTTGGCCGTGTGAGAGGAATTGTTACAGGATTAGATGTACACCTTAGGTTCTTGTGCTCAACTGAGCTGGCTGCTCTAAGCATCTGCATTCGACAGCAAGCTGTCTCTCCTCTCTGGCCCTGCATTTGTAAGTGGTCAGGGGATACCCATGCCCCAGTCGTTGGTAGAGGAAATGTGGAAAGAGTTGTCCTGTGTTTGGAAGGTCCGCACCTGTACCTTCCAGTGCTGGGTGCCAATACTGTGATTTCTCGACTCTGCATACGTCTGGGCCTCTAGAGTATCGGAACTGCCCACATGTACATTAGTGCTGTCACTGAGCCTTTTGCTTCCTGCCCTGAGTATTAAGTTCTCCTAGATGGCCAGCAAGGTCACTGCCAGTCCAGAGTGGCACACTCCCACAAACTTGCTGTTTGTATCCGTTTCATCCTGTTAGGGGTTTACACTGATAATGTAATAGGTGGTAGCTGCCCTGACTATACACGCTGTCCTTTACGGGAGTTAGAGGGAACAATGGGTTTGTTCTGGAAATAGGAGCCAACAGTTTCGTGATGCTTACTGTCTGGCAAGTCCTATGCCGAGTTACCTAACCCCTTGCCCCATAACCACCATGCCCTGCCATGAGCAACAGCAAGCTGGATGCTTATCAAGGTTTCATGTCCTTTGCAGGTGAATCCGTTGTATACAGAGGCATCATGGGAGTTATCATGTCAGAAACATCCTAGACCCACCCGTACCTGAGGTAAGATCTCTTGTCCAGTCCATTCTCTGGAGTATTGGCCCCTTACAGCTGACACAGCACCATGCTTGTTGCTAAGGGCTTTGAGTGGTGATAGAAGTGTACACTGGCCGAGGGAATCCTGCTCTGTCAGTCTCCCAGCCAAAGACAGACTCAGAACTTCATTTTCAGTATTTGAAAAATAAAATGACAGAGATGACCTTTGTCCCCCTGATGCTCACGTCTGTCCCAATCCCTGACAGTTCCCAGTGTCTTTGCCTAGGGCCTTCTCTTTGGTTGTCCTTTTTTCTGAGGCTTTATCGGTCTTTTGTAGGAAAGGACCATTACAGGAATCCTGTGCGTGGCTGGGCCCTCTTCCCAGACTTGGGCTGCGGGCCTCTATTATCTTCCTGGCCTGGCATCTGTCCTGCATATGGACCTGCATTTCGAAGTGGCCACGGGCTGCCTGTGCTCTGGTCATCCATAATGCAGGGAGAGGAGCTGCTGAAAGCCGTTTCCCGTGTTTGAAGGGCCCGCTCCTATCCCTCTCAAATGCTGGTGCTTTCACACACTCCTGCTGCTTTCCTACCCAGCATTTCAGCCTCCCCGTGGGACACAGGCTGCTGTTGTACGAGTCAGCGGCGGGAGGCGTCTTGTTTTTGTTCTGTCTGTTTTGAGACAGGGTCTCACTATGTAGCTCTGGCGGGCTTGCTTCTGTCTCCCAAGCGCTAGGATTAAAACAGACATGTGCCATGCCTTCTTTATAGGAGGTATTTTGTCTTGGCCTCTCTCAGCTTGACTTCCTTGCTATCAGAGACCAAGGTTTTGACACTTTGGGATCTAAAAAGGCCAGGGTGAATTATACAGAATGGGTGATGTGTACTCAGCTCCACAAGGTTTTCATAGAGAAGATATATATAGATATATAGATATATAGTTTTTTTTTTGAGACAGGGTCTTTCTTGGTAGTCCTGGAACTCACTTTGTAGCCCAAGCTGGCCTTGAACTCACAGAGATTCTCCTGCCTCTGCCTCTAGAGTGCTGGGATGAAATGCAGGCGTCACCATGCCGGCAGAAGCTATCCTTTGAGTGGACCTTCGGAGAAATGTGATTCAGCGGCCAAAAGGAGGTTTGTTTTAGGAGAAGGCATGAGAGGGACTTTGAGGTTGAGATGTGGGCCACTAATGGCAGCATAGGGAAGGCTGCTGGATGGAGGGACCTTGGTGGGAGAAGTCTCTTAGCCGTGTCCCTGCCCTTTATGTGACTGCTCAGTTGTCCTCTAGGGAGCTGTTTTAGAGGACTGTTTTCACTGCGGTGACTCTTTATCCCTCGTTAATTAGGAGTGTTCTCACTGACATCAGCGTGAAGATAACACTGGAGACCAAATCAGGAAGACAGCGCAGGGGATGGAGGCACTGAGCGTCTTGCATGGCCGCCTGCAGGGATCTCATCCTAGTGAGCTGCCGCCTCACGACTGGGTCAGAACACACATCCTGAGATGGAAATCCTAAGCTTGTGGCTTATTTGACTTTCTGCCTTAGGCTATGGTGTTAGTGTCCACGGGTGCCGGCATAGCCAGGAGAGAGAGGTTCCCAGCACACCAATGGCTCGCCACTGAGGAACACCTTTTCACCCAGGTAAGTATGCAGAGGTAAGGATCTGGACTCTGGTATCTTGGAAACCAGAGTCTGAGATCTTTTTAATGTTGCTCCTGCTGCTACCTCCTTTTCATCTTTTTTTTTTTTCCTTAATATTTATTTTTATCTCCTCATAATTGTGCTTTTGTTCAATTGTGCTTTCTGTTTTAGGATGTTAGCTTTCCTGGGACAACAGTTACAAGCAGTTAGAAGCTACTATGTGGGTGCTAGGAATTGAACTTGGGTTGTCTGGAAGAGCAGCCAGTGGTCTTAACCATTGAGCCATCTCTCCAGCCCCCTTAATACAGTTCGGGGTATTTGCATGTGTTCTTATCTGCATGTGGGTGCATGTGGACCCGCCGGAGCAGTGTCTCAGTTCCTAAGACCATCAGAGCTATACGTTTTCCCAGTTGTCTTAGGATCCTGTGAAAGGCTCGTTCGACCCCCAAAGGGATCTCAGCCTAAGACCATCGGAACTATGTTTTCCAATTGTCTTAGGGTCCCATGAAAGGGTCGTTTGACTCACAGGTTGAGAACTGCTGCCTTAGACTAAGCCACGGGGTGCGCCATGTGTAGACGGCACCGAGATCCTCGTTCTCTCTGAGAAGCGCTAGGGAAACCAGGAATATTAAACACACAGGGTTGTCTCTTCAAAAGGAGAGATGTATAACCTGTTTTCCACCCAGAATGCTGGGATTGGAGGTGGTTAATATTCTTGTGACCTTTGTGTTATCTGTGTGACCAGATAGCACGCCACATCCTTCCCCAGACTCTTAAGATGTCACGTCTTAAGGGTGGGTGATGGGGGGGTGGATGATAGGGGGTGGGTGATGTGGTGGTGGGTGGTGAGGTAGTAGGTGGTGGTAGGTAGTAGGTGGTGGGTGGTGGGTAGTAAGTAGGTGGTGGGTAGCAAGTGGTGGGTGGTAGGTGGTGGGTAGCAGATGGTGGGTGGTAGGTGGTGGATGGTAGGTGGCGAGTAGTAGGTGATGGGTGGCAGGTGGTGCGTGGTGGGTGGTGGTGGCACAAGCTTTTAATTCCAGCCGTCCAGAGGAAGTCCAGAGGCAAGCAGATCTCTGAGTTCAAGGCTAGCCTGGTCTACAGAGTGAGTCCAGGACAGCCTGGGCTATACAGAGAAACCTTCTTTCTGTCTTGAAAAACCAAAAATGAAGTAATAATAATAAAAAAAATGTATGTTAATCTATAGAACCCATCTTTTTTGGAAGATGTCACATGTACATTACAAAGTTTTATTGTGCACACAGGATTGTGTTCACACTAGGAAATTGTTTCGCCAAATTGTTCTGTGCTTAAATATGCCTAAAATAAACTAAAATAAACACATAGCCGGGCGGAGGTGGCGCACGCCTTTAATCCCAGCACTTGGGAGGCAGAGGCAGGTGGATCTCTGAGTTAGAGGCCAGCCTGGTCTTCAGAGTGAGTCCAGGACAGCCAGGATCACACAGAGAAACCCTGTCTTGAAAACAAAATAAAACAACATAAAATAAAATAAAATAAAATAAAATAAAAATAAAAATATTTGAAACAACACGGCCTACTGAGTCATGTTGAACCTAACTACCTTCTTGCCCCCTTCGGATCATTACTACCATGGCGGCCACGATGGCAGAAGACCTCCCACAACTGGCGACCAACATGAAGGGCTCAACTCTCAGAGAAGGTAAGAACTTTTTTCTTTAAATAGAAGCAGAGGGTAGGAGTTCAGTCCTCTCACTAAAGAGGTCACAACCGTAAGTGAGTTCTTCTCAGTCGTCTGAGACAAAGCGTTTTATATAATTACTGAGATGTTTGTTAAGATTCAAAGGAGTAAATATTCAGAGAAGCAGCTCTGCAGCTTTGTACAAGTGTCCCTAAAATTTAGTCCTTAGTTTCCTGAGCAAGAAATATTGATGTTGAAAACTGGAAATGAAGCCAGGCCATGGTGACACACACCTTTATAAAATCCCAGCACTGGGAGGCAGAGGCAGACAGAGTTCCAGGCCAGCCTGGTCTACAGAGGGAGTTCCAGGAGAGGGAGGGCTACACAGAGAAACCCTGTCTCAATAAATCAAAATAGAGAAAGAGGGAGAAGAGAGAGAGAAGAGAGAGAGAGAGAGAGAGAGAGAGAGAGAGAGAGAGAGAGAGAACTGGAAATGCACAGGAGCTAAAGTGAAAAGGGTCCGTGAAAGAGGAGATAAAATCACGTCAAGTTGGAGTTCATTGTGCTTGAACCCTCTCAAGAGAACCATTGAAAAATAAAATTGTTTTCTCTGTGTGCCAAGTGGACTCCACTGCTGCTCAGTCTTAGCAAAATAAGGAATTTTATCTTGTCTTTTACATAAAAATGGAGACCTTTTAACTCCAGGACTTTCAGACACTGAGAGAACCCAAATACCACCCAGATTCCTTTGTATTTATGATTACTAAAATTTCATTTTTTAAATTTATAGTTTTGTACAGCACAACACAACATTTAAAAATAGCAGTGTGAACAAGCTTAATATGGATTTAGGACAAAAAAATTAAGAGTAAATTGGAATCAAGAAAGTTTTTAGAATATTTCTTCTGGATATTACGGTGACCAAGGATCGCAAACATAACTGTATATTTCTCAGATTTCCTTGGAGACCATAAGGGGTTAAACCAGAAATGCAATCAATAGGAGTTAGGTTATTTTAAAGTTTTCACCTAAAATTATTTTTGGTACATCCTGAGAATTAGTGAAATGTAGTAAGGACTAGAACCTTCCAGCAAGTGCTTCCTTCATGGGATTGTTATGCTCTGGTGCTGTTCACGTTTTTGTTTCATTCACAGTATCAGCTGGATATGAACTTCCTGCTTACACGGGAGGACCCACCTGTTCTCTCCTTCAGGATCTCCTGTGATCATTTCTCAGGTACTTCTGAATGTCCTGTTAACTTACTAGGAGAGTCTCCTTGGGCTTGTACAATTACAATTGCCCTAAATTTTAAAGACCCCAAATCCTACGTAAGTAGCCTTAGGTTTAAACCTTGTTTTGCTTGTGTTGTAGTTCTGTGCTTGCCCTTGGTCTGACATACATGATCAGACTCTTAACAAGCAAGTTAGAGAGGCTTGGGAGCTTCTCCTCTTCTGAAGGCTTATTTACACAGTATTCCAAGCATCTAGTGCAGCCATTCTCAACCTGTGGGTCGGGACCTCTTGGAGGGGGTTCGAATGACCCTTTCACAGGGGTCACTTAAGACCGTCTGCATATCAGATATTTACATCACGATTCATAACAGTAGCAAAATTACAGTTGTCAAGTAGCAACAAAAATAATTTTATGACGGGTGGGGGGGTCACCACAGCATGAGGAACTGTATTAAAGGGTCACAGCATCAGGAAGGTTGAGAATCACTGCTTTAAAAGCTAATGCTTTTTCTGCTGCTCAAAAGCATTTTGCCCTAAAGGAGACACAACCTAAAGCATATGTTTAAAAAAAAAAATCTAACAACTAATCAATAGAAACAGAGAATGTTCTAACATCGAGGTGAGGTTATGCTAATGTCTTATAGAAAATAAGTGAAGTCCCGGACGGCTCTCACCCGGACACATCCGACAAGGACGGCATCCCGGAGACCACCGGACAGGCGACGTGTCTGAAGATGGACGGCAAACCCATCAAAAGGAGATGTCCCACGAGAAGAAGAAGCCGAAAACTTGGAGAGACATCAAGACTTTGACTTGTCAAGCCAATATTTTAGGGAAACAACAAGGACATAATTTGGGGACTGCTGTCCCCAAAATGATGCTGTTATGTTTACTGACTGTGTTACACGTTAACTCTCAGCTTGCCAATGCAGAATCCAAGTGCCTTTTGTCAGGGGGCATAAAAAAAAGCACACTTGTAATAGGAGAGGAGGTGGTGTTTCACCATGCTAGAAATTGTTTTTATCCTTTGGGGCCAGTTGTCTGGACAAAAGATGCTATACAAATATTTAGTCACATGAATGGGGGCTATTTTGGTTGGATTAATCTAACTGATCAGTCCAAATGGGATAATACATATTTTAGCATAATTAAGTACTCTTTAGAAGGCTCTGACAGTGAAATTACATTTATATGAAGATGAAAAGAGGAATATCTGATGTATTGCTTACTAAAGTTGAACCAATGCCAGCTCCTGAGTCGTGTTGAATCGGACTGCTTTCTTGCCTCACCCAGGTCAGTACTCTGTTGCCCTGTGGTCGCAGAGACCCCCACAGCCATGAGTGGTAAGACTTGGCTTCCCTCATCCCATCCAAGTCACGTGGAGCCAGGCTCTGCGCCTCCTTGCCTACTCCTGGGTAAAGTTTTAGATCCACATACTGAAGTTTTCCAGGCCACATGCCACCATGCTCTTACCCACCTCAGTGCATTTTGAATTCTGTCTGCTGCTTGTTCGTTTACTAGTGCATACCCGTGTGCACCAGTGAGGCTGGTTTAACTGGCTGAGAAGCCACACTGACTGGGGACTGTGAGATGGGATGAGATCAGAGGCGGAACTAGAGGTGTGTCTTAGGGCTGGGGCTTAGGAGAGAAGAGAGCCGGGCAACTTGACTTGGTTGAGGAAAACATTGCGCTTTAAAAGAGAGGAGGCGGCTAGGGTGGACAGAGATGGAGTCAGGCTAAAGGACTTGAGGAAGCAGGAGTGCACTGAGCTCTAGGTGAAAGGGAACCATCTTAATCAGTGTTCTATTGCTGTGAAGAGACACCATGACCAAGGCAACGCTTACAAAAGAAAAGTATTTCACTGTGGGCTTGCTTACAGTTTCAGAGACTCCACAAATAAACAAAACTGGCTTGTTAGGAAGTAAATATTGGGGACCGGGGAACCAAGACACTTAAGCAATCATGCCGCATGTGCCTGAGGCCCTGACATTTCTCCAGCACCCCCCAACCTCCCTCTTCCCTCTCCTCCATTGCTGCCGTCTCCCACAGAGCACAGACTAAGCAGGGTATCAGGGAGCCCTGGAGAGACACTAAAGAGGAGGGGTAGACACTGCTCTCGATGGCTGATGGGAGGCTACTTAGCCATGAGTAGGGACAGTATCTGTTAAATAGAGAGAGCTAACATTATCAAGGAAAACCAACAGCAAAACATTACTGAAGACCATGGACTCAGAAACAGGAGGAACTATGCACATATGGAAGAAAATGTACTTTTTTTTTTTCCACTGAAGAATAAGGGATGGTTTGAAACTGGCCAAAACCTTAGGATAGGCCAGAAAGATATCCCAGGAAGCAAACAGGATGGTTCTAGAGAGGAATGAAGGCCAGAAGCAAGATGGTGTGGACTCTTCGGCCTAACACCACCTCCTGCTGACCCTGAGGGCCTGGCTCTCCTGAGCACCACAACCACAACCATAACCATTCTATATTTAGTGATGAACGTGTTCTTTACTGCATCCGCCACTGGGCAGCTGGCTCAGCAGCGTCACCTACCAGGTCACATTATGTACCAGCGATGCAGGCAGTTCTAGGGCTCGGCAGAGCAAACAAACCAAAGAGCGGATCTCCCTTTCCTAGGACTGAGCTTGCAGAGGACAGGGGTGTGCCATCGACCGATGTGGTATGCTGGAGAAGGGCAAGGAAAAGTGATGAAGCAGGGAGACAGGATAAGAAGTCTGGGGGAGTGGCACTTTGCACTGAGTAGCCGAACGTCACCTGGGTGACGGGATGTGTAGTGGGCTCTCACCTCTAGACATGACTGCAGCTTCTGTTTAAGATTCATCACAGTGCAGACCAGGATGTAGAGGAATTCTCCTCATGGATACCAGACCCAGTGATCTGGGGAGGCCACAGTGTCGGAGGCCACGGGAGGTGTAGACTCGCTACCGTCTAACTCCAGTCCCAGGGGATCCAGTGCCCTCTTCTGACCTCTAAGGGCACCGGGCATGCACATGGACACACATACATGCAGGCAAGACACTCATAGACAAAAGATAAGTAAATAAATCTTTACAAAAAGGTTATAGGTTGTAAATGTCTGCCCAGCATTAAGATAAAGGCGGCAGCTGGATCTGGCCAGGATTTGCAGTCAGCACCAGGCTGGGCATATCTTGTGGCCAAGCTCTACATCTGCCGACTCCACTTCTCCTGTACCCTGACCGTAGTTCAGTAGATGTCTTAGGGTTTCTAGTGATGTGATGAAACACCATGACCAAAAAGCAAATTGGGGAGTGGGGGTATTTCTTTTATGTTTCCATATTACTGTTATTCATCTAAGGAAGAACTCAAACAGGGCAGAACCTGGAGCCAGGAGCTGATGCAGAGCCCATGGAGAGGTGCTGCTTACTAGCTTGTTCCACATGGCCTGCTCAGCCTGCTTTCTTAAGTAACCCAGGACCACCAGCCCAGGGATGGCTCACCTATTGATCACGAATTAAAAAATGCCTTACAGCCTGATTTTACGGAGGCATTTTCTCAATTGAGGCTCCCTTCTCTCTGGTGACTCTAGCTTGTGTCAAATTGACATAAAACTAGCCAGGACAGTAGACTAGTGAAGCACAGTCACCCGAGGGCAGCCACTGATAGGCCTAATCCACGACCTCGGTTGAGGACAGACTGCAACCAGGAGCAAGACCACAGATTCCTTCTTGGGGAGCTCCGCTGTGTCAAGAGTCTGTGTGAGTGATGGGCTGCAGGTAGAAAAATCGGAACAGAGAGAGAAAGCGGGTCTCGACAGCTGCACCTAGGAGTGCAGAGCACTGGACTCCCGCTCCAGGTGAGAGAACAGCGTCTCAGAGTCTTGCAGGCAGAAGGCAAAAGTCCAGTTTCCAAATCACATGTATGCAGCAATGTATTTTAGTTAGCTTACCACATAAACTTGTAATTTCACAGGCTGGATAGATGGCTCAGTGGTTAAGAGCACTTGTTGCTGTTGCAGAGGACCTGGTTCAATTCCGGCACCTACATGTCAACCCATAACCGTCTAACTCCAGTCCCAGGGTATCCAGTGCCCTCTTCTGACCTCTAAGGGCACCAGGCATACACATGGTACACACATACATGCAGGCAAGACACTCATAGGCAAAAGATAAAGAAATCTTTACAAAAACATTATAATTTACATCCACAAGGTCTTAGTGTGGGCAGCACCCATGAGGCCAGGGATTCAGTCTTCTCTGATTTCTTTATTAAGTGTGGACATGTGGTCAAGATTTGTGTCTCTTTTCATTTAGCCATCACTGTTCCCATTACTAGCGGGACCATTAAGTCTCTGTTCATTACTCCCAAACACACCAACAGAGTACCTAACACCTGGAGGATGTTCATTAGCATAAAAGGATGAGAAATAAGGCCATAGGTGGCTTTGACAACGTGCACCAGCAATAGTTCATGCAGTCCCCTCTGCCGCCATGTTGACTCCTATCATGTCTCCAGGAGTCCTGGTCCAGTCTTTGTCTAGAAGTCTCCTAGTAAAAGCATACTGGTCTGTCGTGTTCTAGTATAGTCAGTTAATTTCTGTGGGGCCTGGGGCACCTTCTTTTGCCTCTCTAAACCTCAGTTTTTGCCTACATATGTTGACCACAATTAGCACTTGCTTTAAATAGCAAGGATTGAAGGAGATGATACAAGTTAAGTACATGACAGAGTACTCACCTTGTGCTGAGTACTCAATAAATGTCAGCTATTTTTGTCTGATGTGTAGCTGTATATTAAATCTGGCCATATATTAATAAAGACACATGAGACATTTTTAAAGGTACAAGCCTGACAGATCTCAGCAAAGAGTCCAGCATCTTCCTGTTCCAACTGCTCTCCTTGGTCCTGGCAGTTTATTCTTGTCTTCAAACGCCCCTCCTTGCTCTCTCCTAGAAGGCTAATACATGATCAAAAGGATACAATGGTTTTACTCCTCCCAAACCTTTGGCCTTCTGGATGTGACCATGTTTATAGTGAGGTGCCACCAACACAATACAGGCCACATCCGTGTGACTATGCCCACATTTATAGTGGGGTAACTACATGACCTCTTTATCAGCAACTCTGTTTACATTGAGCTAAGAGAAAGCAGCTTTTAGTTACATTAGAAATCAGGCCTTTTTAGCTATAGAAATCATAGGTCTTGTCAGGCTTCTGGCTGCCAGTGCAATGATTATCTTACAAAATACCGGGGTACACATAGAAATCAGTGAGTACATATCTGGAGATATGTACAAATATACCACAACACTGATAAGCATATATAGATGACTAATAGATAAAAGTAATAAGAAATACAAAATACCACCACAAAAGCCTCCTCTGTTAAGGTGACATAACATCCCTTATGGTTTGCTACACTACAGACATCTCAGTGGGGCAGTTGTTAATCACCACTGTTGAATGACTGGACTTGCACTGAATGCCACGCATGGTATTAGCCAATATATGTAATTACCTCATTTAATCCCCATAACTCAGTGAGGTAGATTCAATTGACACCTTTTCGCAACCTAGGAAGCCAAGGCCCATTTTATGCCCAATGAGTGGCTAGCCAGCATTTGCTTTCTCCGTGTGTCCAGTATCGAGGGCTGGTCACAAGAGGCAAGGGTGCCCTTGCTTGCCCTCTGGGTGCTGGTTTTCCATGGGAAACTGAAATTTGAAACATTTCACTGGTCCTTCCAGCTACTCAGATTACTGCCATGATGTCACTCAGACTTTCCAATGGATTTCCCATCTGAACTAACAATTGCTCTGGTGGAATTTGTAGAACTGACCTGTCCAAGAACAATAATCATATTTCAGCTGGTACTTGAGCATCAGGTGTCATGGAGTTATCCTAGGACTCTAGAGACTGAAGGAACTCCAGAGGAATGTTACCAAGGTAGCTCAAGACGATCATTAATCCAACCAGGAAGTTACAGCTCTGCCTGGTAGCAGAGCAACTGTTGGGAGATTACATGGTAGAATCCAGCTGGGAAAACGAGCAGGAAACTCAATGAATGGCCTTTTGCTCACCTCTTCCCCTACCAATAGTGACATTAGTTTCACTGGGCATAGTAACACACTCCTTTAGTCGTAGCACTCAGGGGACAGAGGTAGACAGTGAGTTCCAGGCCAGCTTCAGTTATATCATGCAGTGGTTCTCAACCTTCCTAGTGTTGAGACCCTTCAATACAGTTCCTTATGTTGTGGTGACCCCAAACCATAAAATTATTTCCATTGCCACTTCATAACTTAATTTGCTACTGTTATGGATCATAATATAAATATCTGATATGCATATGGTCCTAGGCAAGCCTGTGAAAGGGTTGTTCGACCCCAGGTTGAGAACCATTGACCTAGAGGCTAAGCAGTCCAATAACTATGGAAGAACCGTGTTTTGAGAATGTTTGCTTTGGAGGAGGGCTGCTGTATCTTGTAGGGTCTTACAGAAGCTGCTCTAGCCAGGGTCCTCTTCTCCCATATCCCTTTACTTCTGTCTTGGCAGAGAAGAACCTATCAGGTACCTATCAGGTATGCCTGATGGAAGCGTGCATCTTATTTCAGAACCTTCTCAAATCAAGCCTCGCAATCTAGAGTATGCTGCATACTAGAGTTAACTTCAGTATGCCAGAATTTGTCCTCTTGGACAGTCAGTGGTCTCTTCCTGGGCACCTCCAAGTCTCACCTACTATGTGCTAAGCACAGGGAGTACACATCAGGGAATAGTTGTTAGCATATACACAATCTATATGCATGGGGTTGGTTCTAGGACCTCAGAGGATACCAAAGTCCACAATGTTTACCTTTTTCTATGAAGTGATATAGTACCATATATAACTGTGATGTTGTGGTGGTTTGAATAAGAATGGCCCCCATAGGCTCATATATTTGAATGCTCTGTCATCAGAGAGTAGCGCTACTTGAGAGGGGTTAGGAGGTGTGGCTTTCTTGGAGAAGTGTGTCACTGGGGATGGGCTTCAGGGTTTCAAAAACTCAAGCCAGGCCTTTCTTCCGTCGCCTATGGATCTGTATGTAGAACTCGTATCTACTTTTCCAGCATCATGTCTGCCTGTGTGCCACCGTGCTCCCCACCATGATGAAAATGGACTAAGCTTCTGAAGCAGTAAGCGAGCCCCAAATAAATGCTTTCTTTTATAAGAACTGCCTTGGTCACGGTGTTTCTTCACAGCAATAAAACACTGACTAAGACAGTCACCTAAGGACAGCCTCCTGTACATTATCTCTCAACTACTCATACCATGTAACACAATGTAAATACTGTGTTCTGCAGGGAATGATGACAGGGAAATATTCTTTGTCTTTAGTACAGGTAGCCTTAGTACTTCTGTTGCTGTGATAAGCTTGACAGGGGCCAATGAGATGGGTCAGGGGCTTAAGATATCTGTTACCAAACCTGTCGACCTGAGTTTAATCCTTGGAACCCACAAAGAAGAAGAAGAAAAACCAGCTCCCAAAAGTTGTCTTCTGGCCTCCACTTACACCGTGTGTGTGTGTGTGTGTGTGTGTGTGTGTGTGTGTGTGTGTGTGTCTGTGCTCACACATGCACGCACGCCATTCCCACACCAAATAAGTAAATATAAAAAAAAAAAATTAACTACTTTGATAAACTTAAGGAAGGAATGGTTTGTTCTGACTCATGGTCAAGGGTACAGTCCATCCTGGTGGGCAAGTCAAGGCAGCTGGTCACCCTGTGTCCACACCCAGTGCGGGGCTTTGAATAAGAATGGCTCCAATAGGTTCATATGTTTGAATACTTGGTCTCCAGTTGTTAGAACTGTTTGGGAAGGATTAGGGGGTATGGCCTTGTTGGAGGAGGTGTGTTACTGGGGGTACGTTTCTTAGTCACTGTTCTATTGCTGTGAAGAGACACCAAGACCAAGGTAATTATTATGAGAAAGTATTTAACTGGGGCCTTGCTTACAGTTTCAGAGGCTTAGTCCATTATCATCATGGCGGGAAGCATGTTGGCATATAGGCAGACACTGGAGCAGTAGCTGAGAACTTCCTTCTGCTCTGTAGGCAGAGAGAAAGACTCTGGGGCTTGTCATGGGTTTTTGAAACCTCAAAGCCCAACCCCAAGGACACACTTCTTCCAACAAGGCCACACCCCTTAATCTTTCTAATCCTAATCTAATCAAATAGTGCCACTTCCTGGTGACTAAACATTCAAATATATGAACCTACGGGGGCCATTCATATTCAAACCACCACAGTAGGCTTTGAGGATAGAAACTAACTCAGGCCATTCCCAGTGGGTTCTCCGCCTCTCGCTTATGGATCTAGACATGGGAGCTCTCAGCCATCGCTGCCTTCCTGGCTTTGCTCTGCCGTCATAGTCTTTAACTCTCTGAACCCATAAGCCCAAATAAATGCTTTCTTTCATAAATTGCCTTGACCATGGTGTCTGTCACAGCAACAGAAAAGTAACTAAGAAAGAAGAGAGCAATGACTGTGAGTACTTACCTAGTTTCCTCCTTTGTATCCAGTCCAGACCCAAGGGCATGGAATGGTGCAGCCCACTTTGAGGGTGGGTCTTCCCACCTTGATTAGCCAAATCAACAAGATCCTTCATAAGCATGGCCAGATGTTAAGCTGAGCAAGATGATCTCTCCTAGGTGGGCTTGGAGACTCGTCATGTAGATGATCCCGGGTTCTGTCAAATGAACAATCAACTCCAAGCCTCTGAGGCAATAGACCAAACCCCATAGTCCATGAGAAACACTTAAACAGAAAGGCTGGAGAAAGGCTGACAATCTGCAAAATGGCAGGATGCCATGGCAGGGTGTGCCCGTGAACCACGGCATTCACATGGATCTGGCATAGTGCGCAGCAGGTAGAAAATTCAAATTCTGATTTTTGGAACTCTCTAGAACTTTTCTGCATTTATTTTCCATTTGGTCACCAGGCTCTTGGGCTGGGTTTTTCTTGGTTCCCAATCTTAGTAATCCTCACTGAAAGAGTCTAACAAGGCACTCACAGCATACTGTAGGGGATAGAATTTATCATGGAATAACGTGGACCAATCTCATTAGTTGAGAATGGCCAACGATCGAAGGGACCACTGTTGCGATCTAAGTGTTAAATCGGCTTTGTACTGTTTCTAATCTCTGTAGGATAGCCAGCTTTTTCTGAGGGGCCTTTTCCTGCCCAGATGACTGGCAGACTCATTTGGATTGACTGGTAATTTTTGGTAAGTCTTTGTTTTTTTAGAGCCACCTGCTAGACAGTACTGTCATAAGGTTTGGGGCTCCTGGAGCCAGGTTTAGGTAGTTGCCATAACGACCTTCCAGGCAGTTCAGGATGTCACCACAGCCTCTACTCCCTCAAGCACTCACCCTGTCTCAGGGCCAGAGATAGGGCCCAGATCCCATTCTTTTGAAAAGTCAATAGAGTCCCGCAGTTCTAGCCCTTGGCTTTACAGACCAATGACTATTAGGGAGGGGTCTTGTTTCAGAGTCCTTCAAGCTTCCTAAGACCTAACTAGTTTCCTGACAGTGTGACACTGGTTGAATCAACAGAAAATTCACCATGAATGACCAATTGCTGTCTTACAGGGTAAAGGAGTTACTTGCTGGGCTGGTTCCTGATGGCTCAACAGATAAGGCATTTGCCATGAAGCCAAGCACCTGAGTTCCACCCCAAAGCCCCACATCGTGTGGAGACAACCAACTCCCACAAGCGTTGTCTTCTGATCAACGCTTTCACTTGACTCATGAAGGCATGCGCACACGCACACGCACACACACACACACACAGACACACCATACACACACACAGACACGACAGACACACACACAGAGACACCACAGACACACACACATAGACACACACACAGACACACCATACACACACACAGACACGACAGACACACACACAGACACACCATACACACACACAGACACGACAGACACACACACAGACACACCATACACACACACACAGACACACCATACACACACACAGACACGACAGACACACACACAGACACACCATACACACACACAGACACGACAGACACACACACAGACACACCATACACACACACACAGACACACACACACAGACACAAACACACAGACACACACAGAGACACATACACATAGGCACAAACATACACACAGGCACAAACACATACACAGGCACAGACACATACAGACACACACACACACCACAGACTCACACACAGACACAGACACACCATACACACACACAGACACCACAGACACACACACACACACACACACACTAAATACATGTAAAAACTTTAAAAAAAGAAATTAGCTACCAACAATGAAACCACTAAAAGCTTTGGAAAACACAGAGGAAGAGAAGGGAGTTGTGACACTAGTTAGGAACCTGACCTATGGTGTAAGGGAAGGAGGTTTAACTTGACAAAGGAAGAGTTCCTTTGCTACAGCAGCTTCACCTGTGGAAGACTCCAGCGTGGGGGTCATGAGTCCAAAGTGTAGTAAGAGCACTGGATTCAGAGCCGCACAGGCTTACCCAACCCAGCAGGGAGGCCTGAGTGACAAACTTCAACCTCTCTCTGTCTCATTTATCACCTTTAGAAGGGTGTGGTGAAGCTTGCAACAGACTGGTGTGAACCAAAAGTGGAAAAGCCACACCTATGTTGAAGGTTCTGGAGACTGGCTAATCAGAACTTTTCTACTATTAAGAGTTTGAATGTTACCGGCCAAGAACCAACATTATTTTGGGCCCTTAAGTCCCCTTGATAGCTCTACATCACCTGCCTCTGTATCTGAACCAGCATCCCTTTGACTATCAGGTAAATTCTTTGGAATGCATCAACTTAGCAGACCGCTAGCTTCCACCAACCTCAAAGCTGAGTATTGCCAGGTAACACTCAAAACCTGTAACAAAAATATCCCCCTTTTGTCTACCCAATGTCTTCACCGGTGTACCTGGTTTACATACTAATTCACATCTTTCTTTTCTTTTGTAACTATTAAAAAATAAAATTTTGAGCCATGGTGGTGACTTTAATCCTAGCACTTGGAAGGCAGAGGCAGGCAGATCTGAGTTCAAGGCCAGCTTGGTCTACAAAATGAGTTCCAGGACAGCCAGGACTACACAGAGAAATCCTGTCTCAAAAAACCAATAAACAAACAAACAAAAAAACCAAATAAAATGCATTCATTTGCTCTCAAAAGGGAAACATAATCTGGGACAACTTAAATCTGTGTTCCCAAGTCATGGCCTCTCAGATTTGGCTCAGAATAAACTTCTTTTATTTTCTTTATGGTGAGAGCTGTGTTTTATGTCAGTCTTGGCATGTGAAAACTTTGATTCTGCAGACAGCCTAGTCTACTGGTGAATTACTAAGCTGTAGAGAGTTCTGTTCCGTGTCAAAAAGATGGCCACTTTGTGTTTGTTTCTGTGTCCTGAAAGGTTGGGAGAGGCTCCCTTCTTTGTTTCCCTGCTTCATTTTATTCTGTGCTGGGGATCCATCCCAGGGCCCTGTGTATACTAGGCGAGCACAGTACCACTGAGCAACAGCCCTAGCTGCTTTTTACTTTTGGGACAAGGGCTCACTGAGTTGCTCAGGCTGGACTTGAAGTCATTCTGTATCCCAGGTAGACCTTGAACTTGAGATCCTCCTGCTTCAGACTCTCAACTGCTGGGGTTACAGGCTTGGACTACTAGGCCTGGCTGTTGCAGAAGTTTATTTTTAGTTATATATAAAATAATTGTTTTGTGAACTGTTGGAAAAAGGAATGTACACGACTTGGCATTTTGTATTGTCTGTAGGTGTTGGACTTCTGTGGGGGATGTTTGATTGCTTATGATCTGCACTTGAGTAGTTCTGAATCAATAAAAACACCTGAGCTCAGATGCTCAAGGTTCCACTGTGCAGGTTGGTGCTTGCCATGACAGTGGTTCCCTCTGCTGAGGTCTGGCAGGGTTTGAGTCTATGAAAATGCCTCCTTGTCTTTCTTGGTGAGACCCCACACCAGTGTCCTACTACACCTGGCTCCTCCCCTTAATGAATTAATTATTCATTTATTTTGAGACTTTTCATTATACAGAGTTACAACAGAGAAACTCTGTCTCAACTCCACCACACCCACCCGACAAATAGATTGATTTATTTATGTATGTAAGTGCTTTATCTGCGTGTACACCTGCATGCCAGAAGAGGGCATCAGACCCCATTATGGCTGGTTGTGAGCCATCATGAGCTGTCTCTCCAGGCTCCTTATTCTCTTTTTATTAAAAGATTTGAAATAGGGGCTGGAGAGATGACTCAGAAGTTAAGGTTGTATACTGCTCTTTCCAAGGACACAAGTTCAGTTCCCATCACCTACGTGGTGGCTCATGACTGCCTATAACTTTAGCTCTCAAGGTTTTTGAAACCATCTTCTGGCCTCTGGAGACAACTGTTGTGAGAGCTAAGGTTATGTTTTGACTTTTAATTACTGTCCATAAGAGATCTACAAAACAAAAATGTCTGTAACTTGTAAGCACCACTTGCCCAAAGACAGATAAACCTATAAACCCACTTGCTGAAGGACAGATAACTTCCTGGTGCTGTTGATAATAGTACAGACAATAGCTGGGGGCTGTTGTTCATGTAAGATAACAAGTCACCTGTTTTTTCCGCATCAGTGAACAAGCTTGGTTGACCCTACTGCACAGGATGTGCTTGATCACATGTAGGCCAGAAGTGTGTCAGGATATAGTCTTGCCCTTAATTGGACGAAGGTGGGAAGTACTGTAGCCTTATGGGCTTTGCCTTTATAAACGCCTGACTAATGTATTTCATTGCCATTTTCTAGGAATCCTGGGAATGAACCTGGCCAATGCCCGTATTTTATAAAGCTTGCTTTAAATTTGGCTAAAAGAATTTGTGGTAGTGGTTTTATTTTCAATCAGTGAGATTAAAATTGTGCACATATGTGTGCCGGTGTGAAAACACACACACATACATACATACACACACACATAAACCTACCCAGTAAATGTGATTTTTATTTATTTATTTATTTATTTATTTATTTAAATAAACCTTTTCTGGGCTGAAGAGATGGATCAGTGGTTAAGGGCACTTGCTGTTCTTCTAGAGGACTAGAGTTCAGTTTCAAGCACTCATATGTTGGCTCACAACCATCTCTAACTCCAGTGCAAGAGGACTGATGCCCTCTTCTGCCCTCTGAAGGCACCAGGCATGAAACTGATACACAGACATACATGCAAACAAAACACCCATACACTTAAAATAAAATAAAAATGCTTTTTAATTATAAAAATAAGCCTTGTATTTTAGAATAACTTTAGATTTATAGAAAATTTTCAAACTTAATAGGAGAATTTCCATGTAGCCATAATTCAGTTTCCCTAATCTCAGTGTCTTATGAAACCATGGAACAGTTCTCAAAATGAAGGAATCCATATCGGAACATTTCTTTTTTTTTTTTTTTAAGATTTATTTATTTTATTTATGAGTGCTCTATCTGCATGTACACCTGCATGCCAGAAGAGGGCATCTGATCCCACTATAGAAGGTTGTGAGACACCATGTGGTTGCTGGGAATTGAATTCAGGACCTCAGGAAGAACAGTTAGTACTCTTTAACCACTGAGCCATCTCTCTAGCCCCAACACATTTCCATGACCTGAAATGCAGGCTGCATCTGGATTCTACCAGTTTCCCCACTGATACCTGTTTTCTTTGCCAGGACCCTCTTTAAAAACAGCATGATGTTTAATCATGGTGTCGCCTTTGCTGCAGTCAGTCAGGAGTTTTGCTTTTCCTGACCATGACAGTTGATTTGCTTTATTTTATTTTCCATTTTGTTGAGACCAAGTCTTACTATGTAGTACAAGCCTGTCTGGAGTTGGGCATTTTATGGCCTCAGCCTCTCAAGTGCTGGGATTACAGGTGGGTGCCACCACTAACCTTGATGTTAGAGGGGTAGCAAAGTGTCCTGCAGGGTGCTGCTTAGCTTGGGTTCTTCTGCTGTTATTTTACAATCAGACTGGAGGATACAGTTTCCGGGGGAGATTACCCCAAGGCTGAAGGTCCCTCATTATGTCATATCAGCAGTTTCCTGATGTCAATGGCTCTCATGAGCTGTGTATTGTAACAATGTAAATCCCACTGGTCAAGAATAAGACCACCACAACTGAGCAAATTTGTGGCAAGCTTTAATTAAATTAATTAAATACTGGCCAGGAAGATGGACTCCAACCAGAACCATTCTGAGGTTCCCATGGAGTGGTCCTGCCACATCCAAAATTCACACAGAAAGGTGCTGAGTCACATAGCACCCTTAAAATGCTTAAACTGCTTTTAAGATGCTTAAAAAGGCAGAACCCATAAGGCTATGCACTTCCCACTAGGTCCAATCAGCGGCAAGTATCTATCCTGATGTACTTCCTGTCTGGGTTATTTCCTGCCCACACTAAGCATATCAGGTGCATTTGGGAGCACATCCAGTGCAGTAGGATCAACCAAATGGGATCTTGGCATTCCCCACCCAACATTCCAGGAGGTAATCTGCCCTTGGGCAAGTGAGATTCCAGGATTATTTCTTTCTGTACCTCTCTTGAACAGCCCCACCTAGCACTCCAGGAAGTTACGTCCTTGTTCTATAGATCTCTTAGACACAGTAAGTAAAATTTAAAACGTAACTTTTGCTCTTACATCTCCTCCTGGAGTTGTATCCTGAGTCAAATCCTTGACTCTATAAATATTTGTTTATATTAGGATCTAATAACCATCTTCTTAATGGTACCCACATGGGAAATTATGTATCTAATTAAGACATTAATAATGCAAGGGTCGACAGTAATTAGTAGAAACAGAAAGGGTAAAGGCCCTGCATTGGCTGACATCAGAGTTACTATCCAGGAGGAGCCCAAAAATAAGAATGGGGACCAGTCATTTATTTAATTTCAGGTCCCCCTTTTTTGCAATTTTTTGAATACAGCCAGATTGTTTATAATGATTATAGAAACAATTTTTAAAGCTATACAATAACTCCTTGTTCTGCATAAAGCAGGTCGAGTGCGTATCATATTGTCAGCTAATGAATATAGATCTGGGTCTTTTTGGCCTTAACACACAACTTTCTTGGTATGCCAACAGGCACTATTGGTAGTCACTTTGTCCCCTATGCCAAGGAGTTTTCTTTTGACCAAAACATTCCAGTCTGTTGGGGATATGGGGCAATGTACTCTCCTCTATAGCTACTTAGTGCTGAACTAGGATGTCATTATCAGGGGTCCCAAAAGGCTGGAATGGTAGTCAAAAGCTGGTAGGGGATTCATGCAATGGGGCATTCATCAGATGCATCTGGATAGCTTTTCTAGCTGAAGGAACAGGAATCAGTCACATTGGCTGGACTTGTCCACATTAGCTTCAGCAAATCCAGGACTCAAAGCAGTTGAAGCAGTTTGTAGTTTGCAGCTGATTTCTGGAGGGTGTCTGTTAGCCAAGTGGAAATCTGCTGAGACAGATAAAGACTAGGTACAGAAATTAAAGTTCATGAAGCTTACATTTGGAACTTTTAGCACTAAAATCCACATTGTAGAAAAAGCAGCTAACAGGTGTCTATTAAACAGCTGGAGTAGACTCATGCCCTCAAGTACTCTCAAAAGCTATGGCTTTGGGTTAAACATCTTTCCTCCATCCAGAAAACCAGTTATATAAATTGGATGGAGATAACTTTAACCCAATGAGAAGCACCTCAAAGTCTATATTTAAGAGATAACCAAAAAAAAAGTAAACTCTTTAGCTTGTGACTGATAATAACAGTACCAGTTTACCAGAACTCTGTAAGATCATGTATCCAGAACTCTATAAATGTTACAACTTTGAACCTTTGAAATCTTCTTAAATCACTTTTAGAACTTTTAAGTCACTTTTTCAGGCCCTGAGAACTTACTTAAGCTTTTACAACCTCAGACCTTTCTTAGAACACTTTCTTAGACCCTCAGAACTTGCAAATAGACCTTAAATTTATTTTTCACCTAACCATTTACCAGAGACATGAAAAGTTATTACTGAGAGCAGTTATTGCAAGGCAAGTTTCTCCAAATAAAGGAAACCTGCTTATCCTTTAATATGGAGTCTATTAGCAAGCCAAACCTGTTTGCCTTTCTCAGAAGGGGGGTCTAGTAGTTCTATGACTTGAACGAATAAGGCAACTGCAGCTTTGTGGGGAGGAGCTGGTTGAAACCAACAAATCTACAATTAGCCATCAACACCATCAGAGATCTGGGAATAATCAATTATAGCAGGAAGTATAATCCAATTAGCCTATGTGTCAATTAAAATGACAGAAACTTACCAGCTGCCTGGACAATAAACCTAGGTTTCCCCATGGTAATCCTGATTTCACTGGGGGCAGGGGTTCCAGGGAAGCTTCAGTCTCCATCTGCCAGGCCCAGAAGACCCAAAAGACTTTCCTGTGGAGCAGAAACTTGGGCAGACTGTCCTACCTTGTCTACACAAAGTTGGGCAATCTGCTCTCAAGTGTCCTGCTTGCCCACAGTTTGGACAGGGTCCTGGTGGTGATCGAAGTAAAGGGCAGTTTCTCATACAGTGGCTGGCTTTGCCATATTTAAAGCAGGTGGTGCTCTTCTGTGCCCCATTGATCCTCTTTGGAGGAAACATAAGGGGTGCTGCCAGGAGCTAGAACTTCTGTCTATCACAGAAAGCTTTTTTTTATTAAATATTTAAAAACCTATATGCAGCAGATCTCTGACAGATTTTTGAAGACCATCTAATAAATATCTTTATCCTAACCAAACTTTGCCTAGATATCTATCTCAAGCTCAACCTGAAAACATACAGAAGGCTAAATTAAGCTTATTTCTGTATATTAGCACTTAGCATGACTATGAGTATAAGTTTTGAACACATTGAAGGACTTGACCATTACATTGTATGTTTTAATAATTGCAGTTTACTATAAGTTGGTAGCTTTATAAGATTAAATTCTACAGCTTATCCCTGTTAGATTTAGCCTTAAAAATAATTCTTGAATTAAAGCTCTTTTAGTATCAAAATAAAACTTTTAACTCATAAATACAATCCACAGATAGACTGGGAACATCCCTTTCCTGGCTCATAGTGTACCATTACAGAATACTACAATTTTTTATCCTATCTCATTTATCAAAATAGCTAAGGTTTAGCAAAGTTAGCAAAGACAGGAGGATAAACATACATTCTTATACCTGAATAGGTAAGCAGAGACATTTTCTAAGCCAGTGATTCTCAATTTTCCTCATGCTGTTACTCTTTTAACATAGTTCCCATGTTGTGGTAAACCCCAACCATAAAAATCACAACTAGGAGTCCTAGTTAAAACCTTGAGTCTTTCCTTTTACTTGCTCCAGATGGTCAGTCATTAAGGTGTATCATTAGGGTGTGACTGTCATGTGACAGTTTGTGAACAATTTGCCTATCCTGGTGACTTCCTTATGGACCTACCCACCTAGAGATTCCAGAAAACAGAAAGGTTGGACCAGCTCTCAAGGTGAACTTACTTTGACAGCATTTGCACATGACACTCAGACAGCAGTCTTCAGTGACTCTCCAGTACTCACTGACCACTAAACACCTCTTCAGGCATTAAAAATGCAGCTTTGAGGGATGGAGAGATGGCTCAGTCTATAAAGTACCAGCTGAGCAAGCATGAGGACCTGGGCTTGGATTCATAGTATCCAGATAAAAGTAGATGGGTGCAGCAGGGTTCATATGCAACCTCAGAGATAGGAGTTTGGGGCTGGGGACAGGTGGTCCCTGGAGCTTGTTGGCCAGTCATTGAATCAGTGAGCTTCAGATTCAGTGAGAAACCTTGTCTCAAACATTAAGGTGGACAGGGATGGAGGAAGACATCGAATGTTGATCTATGGCCTCCACCAGCATGTACATGCACAACTACACACAGGTACACAGATAATGTACAAACAAAACACACACACACACACACACACATACAAAGAGAGGGGGTGGTGGTTGCAGGCCATCTCTTCCAAGCAGGAGGTGTTGTGAATTGGGTATTTTGGACGTTTTGGTATTCTGAGTTACAAATGAGAGCTTAGGTTGGCAACTAGGACATGGACTCAGTTGAGTTTGAGGGGACTAGGGGTAGAAGGGGAGACACCAGTCAAGGCAGACCTTTATGTGCAAGACTCTTGGCCACTGTTATTTTGTGAGACTCCTACCTCTTCCTGCTTGAGAATCCAAATGATTCAATTTTGGTTTTTTTTTGTTTTCAAATATTCCATCCCTGCTTCATTATCTATGTCTCAGCACAAAATATACCTCATTTGGAATTCACCGCAGAGGCAGCATAGGTGGTCTTGGCTCTGCAGTGTCCTCACATTTCTTTAATGCTGGACTTATCATTACTTTTCATGTTTCATCACCTATGGGTGGACGACTTATTCTTAAAGATTGTGAAACCAGGCATTGTGACACATGCCTTTAAAAAAATTCAGTATTCAGGAAGTGGAGGCAGGAGGATCAAAAGTTCACCATCATCTTTGGCAACATGGCATGTTCAAGGCTTAAGTGGGATGCATGAGACTCTGTTGCAAACAAACAAAAAAACCAAAACTCTAACCCCAAAACAAAACAAAAAAACAGTGTTACTGTGTAGACTGGTTAGTTTTAACAGTCAACTTGACAAATCTAGAATCACCTGGGAAGAGAGTCTTAATAAGGAACTATCCTGATCAGTTTTGTCTGTGGGCATGTCTGTGAGGGACTGTCTTGATTGTTAATTGAAACAGGAAGTCCCACCTTGAATGTGGGTGGCACCAATTCACAAGCTGTGTGAGAATACAGCGAGACCTCTAAACAAACAGGCAGCAAGGATTCTTTTCTCTCTGCTCTTGACTGAGGATGGGATGTGACAGCTGCTTGAGTTCCTGCCTTGACTTCCTCAAAGTGGACTGTGACCTGGAACTGTGAGCTAAAAAAACAAAAACAAAAACAAAAAACAACCTCCCCTAGGTTGCTTTTGGTTGGGGTACTTTATCACAGCAATAGAAATGAAATGAGAACACTATGTCTGTAGGCCCCTACCTGCTCTCTCCTCTTATTAGGGTCTGAGAATCACCCCATAAAGACCATTGAGACCACATATGCAAAAAGCAGGAGTATCTTTAGAACAAACCAGCACACAGGGGCCAACCACTTTACAAGACGGTGAGGACCAGATGCAGGCATGTGGGCCTTTTAAAGGAAACAGGCAGTGTCCAGGGAATCTCTCTGATTGGTCAGGACCTGAATACTGGATTAGCTCATTAAATGTGGCAAGGAAACACAGACTTCTGGGAAAGCAAGTACTTGACAGAAAGCAGAGAGGCGAGGTCAGTGATGCCCACCACTAGGGGGCGCTGGTTCTCTCACTTTCTCAGTGGGCATGCTGTTGTGGGGAGCTTGCCTCACCACCTGGTGCCCCTCACCTCAGCTGCTGCCACACTGCCATCTGTGCTTCTGCTGTGGAGCAAACCTGACCTTTCTCAGCAGCCTGGGCCCTCCCACTGCCTGCTACCTCTTGGAGCTGCTGTTTGGCTCCCTAGCTACCCTGCTGGGGATCCTGGGTCCCTGGCTGCCACCCCCTGTACCTTCCACGAACCCCAGATGGTGCTGAGGGTCACTGGGGAGCTGGCATATTTCCCCTTTGTGAGAGTGTGGCTCTGTGAGGCTGGGGAGCTACAGGGCTTGAGACCCCGAAATACCATATGAAAGCTTTCTCCTGGGGCTACCAGGAACTCTACTCCCAGTTGGCTGTCAGGCCCCCCCCCAGCCTAACAGAATAGCACAGAAGCAGCCCCAATTAACACACATGTCCCTGAGCTGGGCCTTTGATCAAACCCCGCCCCCCCCCCCACTATTCAAATAGGGTGAAAAAAATCCACCAATCACAGACCACCCTGGAAAGACCAGCCCTCTCCCCCAGAAACATTATATAAAGAACCACATTCTGCTAAGTGGGGGCGCAAAGCTTGAGGCAGCGATAGCGAATAAATTTCTTTTTAAGGTTTGCTGCATGAAGCTGTCTTTGTCGTTAAGTTAAAGAAGTAACAAAGTGAAGGACACCTCGGTACACCCTGGGATATTTCCTCTCAGAGCTGCAACACTGGGGGAAACTTCTTCCCTAGGAGCAGAGCAGAGTGGAATTGTTTCACTGTAACACTCCAGCTCAGCTGGGGACACCCTCCCCATCTCAGAGCTGTGTGGTCCCTGGGCCCCTGACTGCCAAGGTACATTCCTCTCAGAGCTGTTAGCACTTCCATTGGGGATACCTTCCCCATCTCAGAGCTGTGTAGTTCCTTGGCTTCCAACTGCCAGGGCATCTTTCCATCTCTGTCAGAGCTGGAAAAATAATGCTAACAATGTCTCCCCGATGAAGACAGCAGATAGACATTTTATCCAGAATCTGTGAGAAAATGTCAATCATTCATTTTCTGGTCATACTTCATTCATCGTTTCGATTTCATTTCTTAGTCATAGAACATGGAGCTGGATGTGAGGCTCAGCAGTAGGACACTTCCTCAGCGGCACGTACAAGGCTCTGAATTCAATCCCCAGCCCTGCAAAAACTAAAAATTAAAAAGAAGAAGAACACATGGACATAGAGGGACACATTTTCTTGAACTTCTCAGTCCAAGATGGCTGCTTCCTTCAGTTGATTGCTTCTAGAGTTGACTTTGTCCCCGCCTCCCTTTTGCTGCCACCAATAGGAAGCATAGCAAGGGGGCCTTGAGCAGAGAGGAACAGTCTCATGTATGCAAGGTTTATGCATCAAGACCACCCAGACAACGATGCCATTGTGTTATTTGGAGACATGACAGTACAGTTTGTGAGAGGTGCACCCTGCTGTTGTGAAATCTTAAAAAGAGCCTCCAAGCATTGTGTTGGTTTAAATGTAAATGATTGCCACAGACTCATGTTTAAGTACTTGCTCCCCAGTTAGGGGAAGGAATATGAGGTGTGACCTTGTTGGAGAATGTGTGGCACTGGGAGTGGGCTTTGAGGTTTCAAAAGCCCATGCCTGTTGTGGAAGTCTAGTTATGTATAAGATGTTTTATGCACTGTTGGGTGAAGGGCTAGCCTAGGTCTTGTTGTTCTATATTTCCAGGTGTTGGATTTCTGTGGGGGATGTTTGATTGCTTATGATCTGCACCTGAGGAGTTCTGAATCAATAAAACACCCGAGCTCAGATGCTCAGGATTCCACTATTGAAAGAGTATGGCGCTTGCCATGATGGTGGTTCCCTCTGCTGAGGTCTGGGAAGGCTTCCACGTATGAAAATGCTTCCTTGTCTTCCCTGCTGGGCCCACACAGTAGCTAACTACTCTGCATGCCAGGTCCAGTGTTCTCCCTTGCCTGATGCCTGTAGATCAGGATATAGAGCTCTCAGCTACTATTCCGGTGCCATGCCTGTCTATTTCCCACCATGATGATAATGGACTAATCCTCTAAAACTGTAAGCAAGGTCCCAATTAAATGCTTTCTTTTATAAGAGTTGCCTTAGTCACGGGGTCTCTTCAGAGCAATAGAACAGTAATTAAGATAGGCATTATGAGCTGAACATGTATGTCCTTCGATGTGTATGTTGACATCCTTTACTCCAATATGGTTGTATCAGGAGGCAGGGTCTTGGAAGGTGTCTTTGTGTCTTTTCCTGTAGCTGTGACAAAATAACCTAACAAAGCATTTTAAGGGAGGAAGGGCTTATTCTCACTCACAGTTCAGGTTACAGTCCATCCCGATGGGGAAGTCACAGTGGCAGAGCTGGTCACGCTGCATCTGTAGTCAAGAAACAGAAAGGGACAAATGGCACTACTTGCTTCTTTTACTGTCTAGGATCCCCACCCATGGAATGGTCCTGCCCACAATTAAATGGATCTTACCAAGCAATTGACCTATGAGACCTATCTCCCAGGTGATTCTAGATCCTGTCAGGCTGGCTGACACCACTGACCATCCCAGAAGGTAATTAGGTTTCAGTGAAGCCCCGAGGGTGGAGCTCTAATGATGGGTTATTGTCTTCATAGTAAGAGAGACACTTGAGATCCCTCCCTTTACCAAGTGCAGACATGGTAAGAAGGCAAACCAGGAACTGAGTTGGTTAACACCTTGAACTTGGACTTCAGGCTTCCAGAACTTTGAGAAATAAGGTACGAAGTCTTCTGTGTTTTGTCTCAGCAACCCAAGCAGACTGAGATAGAGAACAGGCTTGCTGTTCTGGGAAGACAGACGGACATGAGAGCCAGGGTCTGCCAAAGGGCTACATAGGCAACGGATGCCTGGGACACACCATCTGACTGTAATTGGTCAGGTGTGGTGATGAATCCAGTACACAAAGGCAAAAGCCGAGGCTGGGACCATCCTCTCCCATAAAGTTCAGGTTTTTGAAGAGTACCCTTTGTAACCCAGAGCCTTGAACTCAGCCTGAGTCAAATGTGAGAGTAGGCCGGTCAACAAACACACCAACACCAATTCACACTGTACATGAGTACTCTAAAGAGGAAAATATGGCAATTGGGACCCAC
Organism: Cricetomys ansorgei; assembly: GCA_026225945.1. NCBI lineage: Eukaryota > Metazoa > Chordata > Mammalia > Rodentia > Nesomyidae > Cricetomys > Cricetomys ansorgei. Next base: position 204,378 of record JAMJFZ010004177.1, read on the forward strand.
AGGCCATAAGACTTGTTCTGGGGCCCAGCCGTTCTGCTAGGTGGCACTCACAGCCTTGAGCAGTCCACTCATGGGACTGAGAAAATTTTAAGTTATAAAATCCTCGCTGACTAACAAGACCCATGCACAACCTGGAAAAAACTTCAGGCACCCTTCCTACATGGCTTAGCTGGCTCCAGAAAGTCACTTGGCTCTTCTGATAGCATCGCTTCTACCCCATGGGTTGAAATGTTCATGAGTTCAGCCAGATCCAAAGAGAGTTGAAACCCTGCTCTGCCTCTCAGTGGGAGGAGCATCAGTTATACTGTAAAGGGACCTGTAGAATGGGTTGTAAGATTGATGGCCATCTTTGGAAAACAGTCTATCCTGAGTGCTCTTACCATTGGTCCTTCCCTCTTTACAGGGCAATGCCTTTTGAACACTATACAAAGAGGCATTTTGACATTGAGGTTCCATACAAATAGATTCCCCATTTATTCTGCACTTGTAGGTGGTGATTGAACTGTGGAACAAATATGAATCATGTGCATGAAGAAAACACAGTGATTTACTCTGTCCAGCATCTCCTCTGTTTGGTGGTTTATTATCTATGTTTGCTCTCCTTATGCTCAGAATTTAATCTTTAATTTTCCCTCAAGGAATGTGTGTGTGTTTTATGTTGGTTTAAGTTAAACCCTCACAAATTAAAAATTAAAAAAAATCACCATTTACAGAACAACTCACTCGAATCTCTCTTGCATCAACCCCTGATACTAAACGTCACCTTCTCAGCCACACAGTAAGTCATCATCCTTGAAAGACATATTTTAGGGTCATTAAGTTTATGGTGTCTAATTGCATTGTTATATTGGTATACTTTTTGGTTAAAATATTTAGGTGCTTCTGAGGGAAAAGAAAAAGAAAAGAAAAGCAAGCAGCATTCCATTATAATACCTTGCTTTAAATATAATACAAAGTAATAGTAACCAAAACAGGTACTGGCATAAAAACGGAGACATAGGCCAACTGGGACAGTATAAATAATCCAGAAATAAATATGCATAATTACAGCCAACTGATTAAAAAAGAGATTTATTTTATATGTATAAGTGTTTTGCTTGTATATATGTATGTGTGCCCTGCATGCATGCATACCCGGTGGTGAGAAGAGAGAGCTAGATTCTCTGGAACTGCAGTTACAGAAGGTTGTGAGCTGCTACAGGGGTGCTGAGAAAAATGAACCTAGGTCCTCTGAAAAGCACAACATGTGCTTTTAACTAGTGATCCATCATCCCCCAGCCAACTGAATTTTGACAAAGGCAGAAAGAAAAAAGTCTCTTCAATCAAAAGTTCAGGAGCTAGGAGTGGTGGCACATGCCTATAAGCTGGGATGATCATGATGGCAGGATGATCATGAGTGAAGCCCAGCTTAGGATCATAATAACATCCTATTTTTAAGAACTGCAAGAAATTTGGATATTAAACTGCAGAAGAAAGTGCCGGGCAGTGGTGGCAGCTCACACCTTTAGTCCTAACACTGAGGAGGCAGAGGCAGGTGAATCTTTGTGGGTTTGAGGCCAGCCTGGTCTACAGAGTGAGTTCCAGGACAGCCAGAGTTACAACAGAGAAACCCTGTCTCGAAAAAAAAATGCAGAAGACAGAAACTAACTCTCCATCTCTCACTACGTAAAAAATAGCTTAAAGGACTGGAGAAATGGCTCAGCAGTTAAGAGCCCTTATTGCTCTCACAGAGAACTCAGGTTTGGTTCCCAACTGCATGGTGGCTCACACTATCTGTATTTCTAGTTCCAGGGAATCTGACACTCTCTTCTGGTCTCTGCAGCCACCAGGCATTCACATAGTGCACATGCATTCATGCAGCTAAAAACATTCATACACATAAAAGAAAAAAAAATATAAAAAAATACAAAAAAACCCCAAACCTTAAAATGAATCAAAGGCTTAAATATAATCAAACTACTAAAAGAAAATGTGGGTGAAATGTTCTGGGCAGAAGTAGACAACAAAAGCAAAAATCTGTAAATCAGATTGCATAAAATTACAAATCTGCAGAGCAAATGAAACAGAGATGTGACCACCTGTGAGTTTTGTTTTTGAGACATGGTTTCTCTGTTGTAACTCTGGCTGTCCTGGAACTCATTCTGTAGACCAGGCAGGCCTCAAACTCACAGTAATCACTTTCCTTTGCTTCCTGAGTGCTGGGATTAAAGGCATCCACCACCACTGCCTGGCTCAATTTTATCTTAAAATGGGCAAATGACATGAATAGAGATTTTTCAAAAAACGTTAGCCAAATGGCCAAGCAACAGGTCCATGGCAAAGAGGTTAATTGGGAAATTATCATGAACTACATGGGAACCACAGGTGAGACGTCATCTCACCCTACTTAAATGGCTATTATAAAAAAGACTAAAGATAGGGCTTGAGAGATAGCTCATTAGTTAAGAGCACTGTCTGCTCTTCTAGAAGACCAGAGTTTGATTCCCCACACCCACATGGTGGCTCACAACTGTCTATAACTCTCTCTAACAGTTGTGAACCACCCTCTTCTGGCTTCCATGGGTACCAGTCACAAGAGTAATGTGGAGAAATATTTAATCTTTTAATCCAGCAATATGGCTCCTCTGGGAAAGGTTCACATTCAGGGCCTCTGTGATCTGGCTGGAATGCAGCACATGCTTTTCAGTAACCTAACTAAGAAGGCAATGGTGGCACACACCTTTAATTCCAGCTCTCAGAGTTCACAGTCAGTTCAGAGTCAAAAGAGAAGCAGTAGAGATTGAGAGTATGGAAGGAGATTGAGACAGAACATACTAGTCAACTGAGAAGTGGAAAGTCACAGGCAGAGTGAAGTACAAATAAGTACATGCCTTTAATCCCAAGTCTGAGAATGAATCAGAGTGAAGACTTGGCAGAGTGGAATCTAAGATGAATCAGAGTGAGGAGCAGGCAAAATGACAAACCAGAGTAAGAGTTAGCAGAGTGAGATAGAGTGAGGACACACCCAACTCTCAATATATAAAAGCAAACTCTCAGCTCAGAGAGTCAGGCAGTCAGTTAAAGAATCAGTCAGATAAGACACAGAGGCAGTTCAGAAGAAGGGAGAAAGAGTCAGCTAACATTGAGAGTCAGTTTGAAGCTTAGCAGAGCAGTTCAGTCGGAGAAGTTACAGGAGTCAGCCAGAGTCAGACAGACTGAGAACAGTTCAGCCAGAAACAGTCAGCTGGCTCAGAAGGTCAGTTTCAGAAGAGTGTGAGTCAGAACAGCTAGTGAGTTGAGTTGAACCAGACTAGTCAGTGAGTTCAGTACAGCTCTGAGTTCAAAAGCAGCTAGTCAAGAGTGAGTCAGTCAGCAGTAAGTCTCAGAGGCTGAAACATTCTAGGTCTAGGTTAGCAGATTAGATTGTATGGAAGCTGAAGCCTTTTGGGATTAGGCTTAGAACTAGACTATATGGAAGCTGAGACCTTTAAGACCAGGGATTGAGCATAAACTCTCCTCTGCCATGAACCCACTTGAAGAATAATTAAATAAAATCCATACTCACATCTACATTACAAGTGGTGCACAGACATGCATGCATGCAAAACAACTACACACAAAAAATAAAAACATTTAAAAATTAAAAATGAGTCAAGTAAGTGCTGGTGAACCAGAGAGAAAGGCAACTCTCATACACTATATGAGGAAACGTAAGTTACTGCAGACATTATGGAAAGTTCCTTTAAAGAGGCAGAAAAAAAAATATCTGATCTACCAACTCTACTGCTGGGAGGGAACACATGTAAAGGAATTGAAACCAGAATGTCAAACGGACACTTGCACTTGCATATTGTGGCAGCACTGTTCACAGCAGCCAAGCTATGGAACCAGCCTCGGTGTCTATTGATGCACAAATGAGTCCTGAAAGTGTGGCGTGAATACCCAATGGAAAAGCAAGGAGCCTTAAAGAGGATGGCATTCCGCCCTTTTCAGCAACCTGGATGGAACTGGATGTCATCGTGGGAAGAAAAATAAGACAGGCAAAGAAAGACGAATGCCACACATCCTAACACACACGTGGCAGCTAGAAAGTTAATCTCAGAGTGGATGAAGGCACGGGAGGGGCGGATGGAGAGAGAGAACTAACGGTACCGAGATGCAGTTGGATAGGAGGAGTAACTTCTTATGTTCTACCTTGTGTAGTGGGATAACCATGATAGGCAAAGCTTAATGTGTCTGATGCAATAGATACGCTAATTACTCTGTGTGATTGCCAGTTTTGTCAATTTGCAACAACCTAGGATCACCTGAGCAGCGTCTCAGTGACAAATTGTCTAGATCAATTTGACCTGTGGGGATCATATTGATTAAATTAATTGATTGGGGTGGGGAGCAGCCCACTGTAGGCAGCACCATTCTCTCGGGTTTGGGTCCTGGACTGTGTGAGAGTGAACTGGAGCTGCGTAAAAGCATGCATGCATTCACTCTCTCTTGGCTCTTGACTGTTGATGTGACTAGCTGCTTCAAGTTCCCGCTGCCTCAACTTCTCCATAAGCAATGGACTGTAACCTGGAATTATGAGGTAAACCCTTTCTCCTCTAAGCTGCTTGCCCGTATTTTACCACAGCAACAAGATACTAAATTAAGGCACTCTGGGTCTGTTCATCACATATTGTTCACAGGTGTTGAAATGTCACACTGGAACTCATAAGACTGTATACCATGTACAATGACTGTCAATCAAAAAGAATATTAAAACATGGTATAACTACATGTTATAGAGTAGGAAATAACCTCAATTCAAATTTTTATCCACTCTGGCAAGTGCAGTTACAAATACATATGAAAATTACCAGAAAAAAAACAAAACAAAAAACAATTAGGTGATTTGTAGCTGGGTGGTTAAGAGTCTTACATTTTCTATTTATTTTTAAATTTCTATTTATTTTACCTGTTCTCTTTTACGGTATTTTTTTTTTGTGTGTGTGAAATAAAAATGATAAAAAGTCTAGGTTCCTCAGGTTGGAGTTGAACACAATACTCCTATCCCCCCTTTAAAGTAATGCCTCCCCACAGCTCCCCTTAAGGGAACAAGGTAGAGGAGGCTAAAGGGATTTTCATTTCCCGAGGACTCTTTTCGAGACATGGTCTTATGTAGTCCAAGCTGGCCTCAACACTCTGCTTAATAAGTTCAAGGATGAGTATGCCGCCATGTATGGTTTGTACAGTGCTGGGAATCAAACCCAGGGCCTCATGCACAGCAAGCAAGCACTCTACCAACTACACGAACCTGCAGTCCCGTGTTCCCAATCTTCTGTGTCTGTCGCTTTTCCAATTCCTGTCACACCCTGCTCTTCAAATCTATATCATTGGCATCTATCTGATATGCTATAGATGTCAATAATCAGTGTTAGAAATGTGGTTGCAAGTAACAGAAAAACTCAACAAGCTGTGGTATAAATAAGATCCAACACTCACTTCTTAAAGCAGGAGGTAGTAAGCGGTTGTGCAGCTACCTAGCGTGTCCTAAGGAAGCAAGTTTCTTTGCCTTGTTTTACATTCCTTGGTACAGTCTTCCTCAAGGTCTCAAAAGGCCTGCTGCATCTCCTGGTGTTGTATAATATCATGGTTCCGATTGTGAAGTAGGGAAAAGTTGAGGGACACGAATTATTCCAGGACTCCCTTTGTATCCAAGGTCTCCCTTGGAACTTTGGTTTATGCTTTCTGGGCTAGGACTTTGTTTCACTGCTACTGCTTATCAAGGGGGTCAGAGGCCTTTGCTTTTTGGCTTCTGCAGTGTAGAAAAGGGAAGGAGAGGTGCTTGGGATAATGACTGAGTTCCCTAAAGTACTTGTCAAAACTGCTTAACTGAACTGTATTGTTTCATCCACACACTGTCTCAGGACATTCTTACCCACCCCTTCCCCTCTTCCTTCCTTTAGCTACTTTCCTGGGGGTGGGGCTGTGGCCTTGAAGAAATTCTTGTTCTATCTCTTCCACCAGGGCACCAGTTTCTTCTTCACTCCTATTGTGGGTCCATGGTCCCCTTTGAAGGTGAGACTCAGCCTTTTCTCTGCTCTTTCCATACAAAAGTGCGCGTTGCACAACCTGACACCCAGATCCTCTACCTCTGAATCCCAAGGTCAGTCAGTCATAAGTCCAGACCCTCCATGAAGACTTCACCATCCCTCTTTCCTCTCAGCCTGACATGCTGGAAGCACCTCTCTAAAGGTGTTATTTAATTCGTGGAAGTTGAAAGCAAATTGTTGAAAGTTGTACTGTTTGCAATGCGTCCGGTGCATTGCAAATGTTTAAACTTGTATCTCTCGCTATTAGTATCTTCTCTCCTTGTTCAAATTCAACTCGTGGATGACAGGCTCTGAATCTTAAGTCTGATTCATCTTTTAACGCACACCAGGCCCGGCAAGGGCATTGCTCATAATAATGCAGCGCCCAAGTAATAAGGGGCTGGGCGAAGGAAGAGCTACAATGTTGGGATGTGAGACATTCCTTGAGCATGAATGGCAGCCAACTTTTCACAGAGAAGACCCTCACCACTCCACATCGAGAACAAGTAGAAGCCAGGCTGCCTCCGGTGCCGCCTCTCGCGCGGGCACCGCGATGAAGTAATTGCTCCGTCACTTTACTCCTCCCACTCCACTGGAGCCGGAAGAGGGGGGCGGAGGGAAACCAGTCTTCGCACGGCCCTCTGGGACGGCTGCGCACGCGCAGCTTCCGGCTCCTGGCCTCGAGATTTATTTGACGCCGCCCGTACGCTTCCCTCAGAAGTCTAGGATCAGAGGTGTTGCGCAGGCGCAGTGGTCCTTTCAGCTGGGGAATTATTTGACGCCACCGCCCCAGGCAGTCGGAAGTTGCTTGAACGGAGCCCAGCCGGCGGGCCAAGCGCCCGGTCTTCGTAGTCCCCCGGGCGAGTCATCGACGGGTGGACGGACAGACCACCAGAGGAGGGCCGGCCCGGGCGGTGGCAGCGCGGGCCCGGTGGTTCGGGTCGCGTGAGGCGGCAGGCCGAGTGCGGCCCGCGGTGCGCCCGCCCAGCGATGCGGGCCCCGCCCGTCGCCTCAGGTACGCGGCGGCCGGCGCGGCCGGACCCTCCCCTCTCGCTGTGTGTGTGTGTGTTTTTTTTTTTTTTTTAATCCGGTGGCCACTGAGGCGGGGGCTCTCTCGCCCTTGGGTGCTCCCGGGGCCGGGCCTTGGCACGCGCATTTCTGGGTTCTGAAGTGGACGCACAGGGCGCGGGAGCGCAGTCCTGGCCCGCGGGTTTCTGTCGGGTGTGAGTGGACCCAGGAGGGTCGGACTGGCCAGGCGCGCCCCTGGCAGCCGGGGGACAGGGGCGGGTCTGGAGTGGCGGCGGCAACTCCGTGGAGAAACTGGTTCACCGCGGGGCTGGTGGAGTTGCTGTCCTCTGGTGAGGATGCTGCTGCCCTGAGTTCGATGACGCTCCGGGGAGAGGAAACGGCCACCCTTAGCAAGCTCTTGCTGTCCCCCGGGGTGTACCCCATTCTACCGACCGTGCAACCGAGGCCCAGAGCGATCGGGCACTTTCTGTGCCCAAGGTCATATAGCTGGGTAATTTGAACTCAAGCAGCCTTGACAGTCCAGTCCAGGTTCTTAACAATTAGGTCATTGGATCTCCAACTTTGATGCACAGTCAAATCTCTTGGGGAGTTTTGAAAAGATTTTTGGTGCCACAGCACCCCAAACTAATTAAACCACCGTGCCTAGAGGGTGTGTGTGTGAGGGTGCCAAATACAGTATCTTTCTGGAGATCCCCTAGTGATTCTGGGGTGTAGTAAGGTTTGGCAAGTGTGAAAGTAGGTGATTTTCCTCTGAGATGTCCTAGAGTGTCTCTCCAGATTAGATACGCAGGAGGATGCTTGTAAAAAGTGCGGATTCCATTGGCAGAGATTCATATTGTCACTCCCCTCCCCCCAGTGCACCTCGTTCTATTGCTGGAACTCTCCATTTTTCTGCCTCAGTCTCCTGAATATTAGGATAGTAGCTATATGCCACGAGAGAGCTTTTCCTAAGGTCTCCTGACTACCACCCGTTTGGTAGGTAGACCTTGAGGATGAGAAGCAATTGTGAATTCTGGGTCAGATGAGCTTTTAAGAAAATGTCTAAATCTCCTGCAAAAACTGTTGGTTTGCAATTTTCCATCGTTTACAGTACTCATGGTTATGGTTTCTTTAGCCTCTGGGCTTGCATATGCTGTTCTTTCTCCAAGATGGTCCTTCATGCTTTCTCAGCACTGTACCCAAACACCTAACACATCTCTCTCTCATACACATCATCATTCCTATCTGCTGCCTAGCTCTCTTCATTCTTTTCAAGATGCCTCTTTCCCCTAACCCCTGCCCACCTTCACATTTCCTATCAGCCTTTGAAACTATCACAGCGTAGCTTACCTTGTGTTTTCCTGTATTGTAGTTCTAACTCTTCTTGATGGGCTTGCCAGCAGCTAGCTCGTCTTTGATGGGCTTGCCAGCAGGGACCATGTTTTCTTGGTCTCTTTTTCTTGGAGTACTTTAGAGACTGACAAACCTTTTTTGCATACAATGTTTTAGTCCCTTTGTTTCACAGATAGACCTCATGCTATAAAGGCATCTTAAAAGATATTTGATGTTCTTAGCATATGGAGTTTTGTTCTTTTTCCTTAGGCATATCTAGGCTTATTTATTCAGATGAATAAAAGGTTGAATTCTTCCAGCAACATTGGTTGGTTTAGCTGGGCAAGGTGGCACACAACTTCAATCCCAGCACTCAGGAGGCAGAAGCAGGTGTATCTCTGTGAGTTCCAGGCCAGCCTGTTCAACATAGTAAGTTCCAAGACAGCCAAGGCTTGCAACATACAGAGACCTGCCTCCAAAAACCCCACCCATCCAATCAACACACAAAAAAACAAAACAAAACAAAAACATTGGTTGAGTTTTAATGTTGACTTCATGTCTCAAACAATCAATTCTGTAGTGGGAGACTTTTTTTTTCCCATTAAGGTTTTGCATGTGGTCCTTTCTTATTGTCTAAAAGAAGTGTTGTTTAAATGGTATTGCCTTATGAGTATGTATAAAAAAGCAGATGGAATAGCTCTCAGTTATAGTGCATCCCATTTGATGGGAGACAGTAAAACCTTGGTATCAGAGCAATTGATAAACTTGGTGTAAACTTCTTAAATAATGTCTGAACTGCCTTTGTTGCACATGTTTACCAATTATAAAGGAAGGCAAGGCAATAATTCAGATTATTGGTATCTGGTTTTGGCTTTTTTTTTTTTTGTAAAACATTATGTGTATAGGTGTTCTTCCTGCCTGTATATATGTGTACCACTCAGATGCCTGATGCTTGCAAGAAGCCAGAAGAGAACATTGGAGCCCTTGGAACTGAAGTTACACAGTTGTAAGCTTCCATGTGGTTGCTGGGGATTGAACCTCTGTCCTCTGCAAGAGCAGGCAATAAGTGCTCTTAATCCTGAGTCAACTCTCCAATCCTTTGTTCTTGGTTACTCTGAAAGCCATATGAGATTTATAAAAGCAAGGAGATTAAATATTATAACCAGGTAATTATGAAGAAGTTTGTTAACAATGAAGATCCTCCTCCCCCATCTTTTTATATTGGTACTGGTGTTTGAATACAGGGCCTTCTGTACATGTGCTCTACCACTGTATCTCCATCCCATTTTATCTTTTTTTAATTTTATATTTTGATTTTTGAATAGGGTTTTGCTATGTAACCCTGGCTGACCTAGAACTGGCTATATAATCCTGGCGGGTTTTGAACTCACAGAGATTTATCTGCCTCCCAAGGAATTAAAGGCATGTGCCACCATACCTGACTATACTTTTTATTTTGAAGCAAGGTCATACCTAGTGTTGACCTTGAACTTAGTGTCTAGCCCAAACAGGCTTTGAACTTAAAGATCCTCCTGGCTCAGCTTCCTGAGTAGCTGGTATTGTAGGGCTGTACCAGCATGCCTAGATGAGATTTTTTTCCCCCTAGTTAAATGTGAAATATGTAGATGGAGTAAAAATAAATATTTCATAAAATAATTTTTTGCAGTAAATATCACTAGGGAAGGGTTTTCTCATCTCACTTATGTACTGTTTACTTGGCTTTTAGGTTGAGGCTAATTTAGAACGTAAGGGGATAAAAGGTGTTAAATTCAGCTGCTCAAGACACCTGCCCTTGTTTCTCTGATCAGATATGGACAGAGTATCCAGTTTTGGTCTCAGCACATGGAAGAAACTCCGTTTTTTTAAGCTTGAGGTTTAAGTCTCTAAGGACTTCAAGTGTTTGGGTGAAAATGTTGACAAATGTTTAGTTAATGACCCAAAGCAGTTCTAATCAGGATAACCTATGACTTTGGTAAGAATTCTGTCTAATTTGAGGTACCTGTCTGTATTAGCTTGTGTGTTCTTGACATGTACACCTGTCTTTTAGACAGATGAATGATTTCTGTGGTACACGATAAAAGTTTTAAGCTGGATGTTCTGCTTACAGCTGTAATCTTGGCTAAGGCAGGAGGATTGGGACAAGTTTGAGGCCAGCCTGCTTTATATAGTGAGAGCCTGTCTCACCTCCCCCTCCCAAGATGAAGTTTTAGAATTAGTGTCTACATAGTTTTAACTTTTAACAGTTGAATTATCATGCTAAAGCTATGTGGTGGTGAGCTTCTAGCATGTTCAGGAGTGGAAAAATGTGCCTTCTCCCTCTAGACTCAGTGTTCTCTTCCATGTCATCTGATCTATCCCTCATATGAAATGTTCTTGTTGTTGAGAAACAACTGGAGATGGGAGAAGTGGACAGAACAATCTGCTGTATTTAAGATAACTAATTAGAACTGTAGTGGATGTTTGGTATGTGACACACATTTTGTTATATGAATTAGAGATATTGAAGGTAAGGCAGAGCTTCTGTCCTTAAGTTCTATAGTTAGAATTGCAATAAAAATTATAGAATCTTAACCAGCCAGGTCAGGTAGAACATTCTGCCATTATTTGATCAGTCCAATATGCTGTTTACTAGCTCTATATGCCTACTAAACACTTGAAATACAATAAAGAACTGAGTTCTAAATTTGTAGTTACCCATACCAATAAATATGATACTGGGAATATAAGGCCTGAGACAGATTTGTGATGGTGCTAGCTTGGAGCAGGCAGCATATTCACATTTTCTTCCATTGCCTAGCAAAAACCATCTGTTTTCATCTTTGGGAAGAAATGCAGGCAGAACCTGTCTCTCTCCTGTAATTCAGGTGCTTGATAGGATCCTTAGCAGTTACAATCTGGTGCATAGGTGAGTCCATTCCTTTTTTTTTAAAGTGCCAGCTTGATGGATGTTTGCCTTATGGATTCATTAAGACCACAACAAAATTAAGAACTGTGGTCTTTCTATCATAAATCTATATGGATGAATTTGTGTGCATTTGTGCCTTAAGATCTAGTAACACTTCACTTATTTACCCAGCACACTGGTACCCTATACCCTGTTTTTCTTAAGAGAAACAAGCATATCTTAACATGCCAACCTTTATTTGTCCTGAAGTATGTTGACTTAGGCTGCTTTATTTGATCCTTCTCCCAAGTCATTTAGATAAGCACTGAAGGTGTTCTCCCTGTTTTAGAGACAGGGAGAATGAAAAGTAAATATAGAGTGACTTCCAAGGTCATATGGTGAGGCACAAAATCAGAAGCATTGGGCTTTGAGGCAAGAGGTAGAGTTTCTTGTCCCAACATTGCATATACTTGATGTGACCCTGAGGAAGTCATAGTCGTACTCTGTCTCCTTCCCTAATGGCTAGTGAGTCTTTCCAACTTAAGCATCTAGGGTAGTTGGAGTAAAATGAAGTAACCTGTGAAAGGTCTTGGACGCTGGTCAATTACAGTTACACACAGCCGTATTATTATCAAGTCAAGATCTCTGTTCTCTTTTGTTGCCTTGTAGCGAATCACATCATTGATCATATTAAATGCTAGTGTATGAGGATGTCTCATTGGTTTCTGTCTTCATCATTATAAAACTTAGTCTTGGGCAGCCATCGTGTTCTGTTTACATCTGCAAACCTAAATCCTAGGACAGTCTGGTACGCATGGGTGTTTAATAATGTTTGCTTAGTGACACACTGATGTCTAGACTTACTTCAGAAAGTTTGCAGACAATTGTTCTTTATAGTTTGACTTGAAGCTCCTTGGGAATAATCTGGTTATTATTGTGGTATTCACTGTTTGCTGTATAGAATACATGTGATGACTATTATTTGAGTCAGTTGATGTGACTAATATTAGGTTGTGGTCTTTGTGGGTCACCACTGTATTGATTGTTTTTGGTTATTGTCATTTAGACTGAACTTACATTGTTACTGTGGGGCGCTTACAAACTGTGCTAGTAAGCAGCACAGAGTTATATGGTGACAACCTTCAGAAAAGTGTCCATATGGTGTTGAGAAGGAAACCAGGGATCAGCAGGGTGCACTTTTATCTTCTTCCCATAGTGTTTACTTTTGGAGCACTGAAGGTGGAGACAGCTCTGCTAGTAGCTGAGGTTGATAGCAGATAGATAGCCCATAGGAGGAGATCCATCATCTTCAGTTATGTTTACTGTCTCACATGTGCTACAGGGACCAACTGTCCTTCTGCCTAGTAGATTAGTGACATTAGAGTTTGCTGATTGCCTGCCTGTCTTGGACACTTCCATCAAATTACTTTATGAAAGTTCAGTTCCTGTTGCATCATTCTGTGATAAAGTCAAACTTTCGTGCTTTGCCTCCAATCTTTTATCCTTTATGCATTGATTGTTTTATTTAAGGGCTTGCCTGACAACTGTCCCTGACCCAGCCCCTACTTCTTCTACAAAAGCAACTGAATGTGATACAGGATTTCCTAGTTGGTGTGAAATCACAGTTATGGACCTAGGAAACAGTGGCTTTGATTCTCAGTTTATGGCTAGAGAGTAGGAAGTCCAGTTCAAATGGGCAAGGAGGGTAAGGAGCCTGGAGAAGACCGTTTTTAGCCTCTTATGGGCTTCCCCTGGTGAGAATGTCACAAAACTGGCCTCTTCTCTACAGGGGATAGGGCCACAACTGGATAGGAGGGGTTGGAGAAAGGAACAATTTATAGATAGCTGGTAGCAGCCACACGCTCTAGTCCTCTCTAATCTTGTACAGAGGGATGTGACAGTCTTCAATCTAACCCCTGTAATACCTCTATATTGGTATTCAGCAAGTTATTCATCGACTGCTTCCCAGATGACTATTTAGTCCCTGTATATATCCACTGGTTCTGACAGATAAGGTGTTAGAATTCTTCTAGAACACTGTAAAGGAATGACTGGTAGTGTAGTTGCAGAAGGGGCAGATGAGTTGGGCCTCCAGGTTTTATCTTCCTTGAAGGGTGACTTCTGGTTTAACTTTCTGCATCTTGAGTCTGCAGTTGGATGCACTTGCTCTTTTGTTGGAAAGTTTTAGTTCATTTGAACATAGTCTGCCACAAGCTTCTTTGTTTTGTTTTATTTTTATTTTTTTAATTGAGTGAGTGTATGCCATTGTCCATATTTAGTTAGAGGACAACTTGTAGGAGTCGGTTCTCTCCTTTGACTGTGGTGGAGCCTGTGGATTGTTTTCTGTTCATTCTCTTTGAATCAAAAGCAGTCTTTCCCCTGAATTTCTATAGTTTTTTTAAAAATAATTTTTGCATTTAGCACTTAAATGTTCTAATTTGCATCATAGTTACTGTGTGTTAAACTGTAAACTAATTGAAAACAGGAACCGCATCTCTTAGTCATCTCCATGGTTTTAGCATTGTCCATTGTATACTTATAGATGGTTATAGATGGCTAATAACTATTGAATGAGTCAACTTGGTGGTTCCTGCCAGTTGACTGAATGGCCACAAGTAGTCAGGATGTTGACATTTTTATTAATTCTCTCACATGAAGATTAGTATAATTTATTGCATCAAATTGTACTAATAGTACTACTTTCATTGATCTTTCATCTTTGTAACCAAAATCATACATGTTTACCTAGTTCTTATCATCATATATAGTTTTCTCCACTTAATAGCTGTGATTCACTGATTCCCTACTATACTAGGACAAGTCCCAAGTATAGCATGTATAACATGTATAACAAGTATAACATGATTCTTTAATTCTCTTAACACCAGCAAAGGAGATTGTTCTCCCATGAGTATTTCTTTTTTACAGTTAAGGATTCTCAGACACAAGAGAGAAGTAATTATTTAGGGACCGGAGAGAGAGATCGCTCAGGTTAAGAGCACTTGTTGCTTTTGTAAAGGACCTGGGTTTGGTTCTTAGCACTACAGAGCTGCCTACAACCATCTGTAATAACAGTTCCAGTGGATCTGACACCCCCCTCTGGCCTCTGTGGGCATAGTATGCACAAGGTGCACAGAAATACATGCAGGCAAAACACCCATGCACATAAAATGAAAATAAGTAAATCTTGAATAATAATAAAAGATGTTCCCATGTGCTGGCCTAAAACCTGCTGGTTCAGAATTTCTAAAATTGAGGCCCAGGAAACTGCATTTTCCAACCAAAGTGTTGTAGATAATTCTTCTGTGTATATGGGATTTGATAGTTAGTATAACTTTTTAAAATAAAAAGCTGCCTTCTTAAAACTTTTGCTCCCTCTGATAATTTATAATATCAATTTTAATTTAAACTATTTTTTAAACATTTGTTGGAGTCTTAGTGTAGTTTTACTAGTAACTTAGCTTGAAACAAATGTTTTCACTCTTTATTTGTATATGAAAGCATACAATTTTAGACAATCTTTAGTAAAATAGATGGAATACTTACTGACCTCTTCCTTTCCCCACTGGTTCAGCAAACTGGACATTCTCAAATATTATCCATTGTATATTAGGAGCTGAGGTTTCTACTGAATACTGAAGTTGCCTTGGTGGATAACCCATATACAACTATTGAGTAATTAATTGAATGTGAGACTCCATAAATAGACTAACAAACACTTAGAATGGGTTGGAGCTGGTTTTAGGAGTCAAAGTTTTAGCAAAAGGAAGATATCTGAGCTGGGCTTTGAAGGACGAAACCCCATAAGGTGAGTCAAAATTGTCAGTAGGAGTAGCAGAAAAGTTCTACAGAGTATGGTAGAGTTGGTGGGCTCCAGCAGTGATCAGCAGTCCTTTGGAGCTGTAGGTTGGTGGGGATTGTGGGACACTGGCAAACAAAATGGAATGAGCAGTTTCCAGGGCTAAAGTTGTGGCTCAGTAGTACAGGAGTTATCTAACATGTGCAGAGCCCTGGGTTTGATCCCCAGCATCGTGTGTAGGCAATTTCAGTTATATTTATAGCAAGTTCTATTCATTTTTCAAATTAGAGAAAACCAGTGCATTTTACATAAAAAGGCAGATGCCTAAAATAGCCAATAAAAAATTTAAAATGAGTGATGGGATTTTCTTTGCAATTTTAAAAATCCTGTAAAGCTACTGAAATTAAATAATGTCATCGGCATAGTTCATGACAAAAATGTTATTTAAATTTGACAAAATAAGAAAGTTTTTTTTAATTGAAAATTCATGCAGTGTATTCTGATTATGGTTTTTTCTCCATTATCTCCTCTCTCCATCCAACTCCATGTCTTCTTTTTTTCTCTTTAGAAAACAAACAGGCAAATAAAAGGAAACAAACCAGAATAAAAATCCCAAAACAAAATGAGAAAGCACAAGAAACACACACAACCCCATAAAATACAAAATACCAAACTGTAATATACAAGCAAAAGACGAGTAAGATAAAAAAATGCCCAGACAAAGCAATATGAGACAAAAATCTACACAAACATCATTGGGTTCCTTTGTGTTAGACATGGGGCCTATCCTCATGTGTGGTTTATATACCCAGTGAGACTCCACTGGACTTTTCCTTTATAAGCTGTTGTCAGTTGGAGATAGAGACCCACAACTGGACAGTGTGCAGAGACTGAGAGTCTTTGGAACACTCAGTCCTAAATGGGATGTCTTCACCAAACCCCTCCCCTCAGGGCTCAAGGAGCTATGCAGGGGAGGAGGAAGGATTGTAAGAGGCAGAGGGGATAGATGACATCAAGGGTGTATTTTGAATCCATGATGCCACACCCAGCTGCATGCCTGAAAGACAATCTTTCTTACGGTATTTGTAAAAGTAAATTCCAGATGAGCATAAAACTTAAGTGTGAAGAACACTGAAGGAAAACCTCAGAGACTGTATGTGTTCATAAGTTTCCTCTGTACCTTAGGTACTCCATCAGAAGCTTCAGGGCTTCTGAAGGCTTTTCGTGTGTGGTTTTTTGTTTTTTGTTTTGTCTTGGTTTTTTTTCCAATACTGATGTTTTGAATTTAGGGCCTTGAGTGTCTTAGGCAAGTGTCTATCAGTGATGATTCTTAATCTCTCCTTTTATTAATTTTTTTTTTTTTTTTTGAGACAGAGTCTTCCTAAATTGCGTAGCTGGCCTTGGATTCACTCTGAAGCAGTGGAACTTTATGGTATAGGTGCTCATACAACTACCTGTAAGGGTCCATCTTGTTACCTGATCTCACCATGAGACTATTTTAGGTAGCTCAGAATGTTTAGATATGATTTATATTTATTTTATTTTTAATTATGCATACTGTGTGTTTCTGTGTGGGGTATATACATGAGAGTATAGGTGCTTGTGGAGACCAGAAGAGAGCATTGCATTCCCTGGAACTAATGCGGGTGCTGAGAATTGACCTCTGATCCTCTGGAAGAACAGCAAGCACTCCTAACCTCGGAGCCATCTCTCAAGCTACTCTAGATACATTTTTTAATTTTTCTGAAACAGTATGTTTTTTGGTATTAGTGTGGTACAGCCCATTTTATTATGTTGCCTAGGTAAAATTTTTTACTTTTTTATATTAGAAGTAGAATTTGACATACATGTCTGTTTTGTCTTTTCAGGTGCCATTTGGATAGTACTTTAGCGGCACAATGTACTCTGAGTGGCGATCACTGCATTTGGTGATTCAGAATGATCAAGGCCATACCAGTGTGCTGCACAGCTATCCAGAGAGTGTTGGACGAGAGGTGGCTAATGCAGTGGTCCGTCCTCTTGGGCAGGCATTAAGTACCTCTTCAGCAGCTGGTACTGAGAGTTTGTTAAAAACTGACAAAGAAGTAAGTGTTTCTTCATTTCATTCTATTGTGTGAAAATATAAATTGTTTACTAAAAAGTTTATGTAGTGTTGACTTTCAAAACAGCAATAGTTATGCAAGGCCCTGGGTTTTGGTCCTCAGCTTTGAAGTGGGGGAAGAGTAATAGTTAAAAAATTTTTTTTATTATTTTTAATTTTGTGTATGTATGTAGGTCTGTGTGTGAGTAGTGCACATGTGCTTGTGGAAGCCAGTGCTGTTGGATCCCCCTGTAGCTGGAGTTCGGGACACTTGTGAGCCACTGGGTATGGTTGGTGGGAATCACTTTTGGGTCCTCTTCAGGAGTAGTATGCACTGTTACAGTGCTGACTTTTTAATAGATTAGTGCTCCATGTAGTGAGTTCTCAGTTTTTATCTCACTTGGGTTATCTGCTGGGACTTGGGTCCTTTGGGAGATATAAGGAAGGGGTTGTATCTTTTTGCTGCTGACTAGTTCTCCATGTGAGCTAAGTGGTCAAGACAGAGAGTCATGTGTCTGACTCTTTCCCCTAAGTGCTAGGCTCAGTCTTCAGATTTCTATTTCTGTTTCTGTTTAGAAGTCCCTGTCCTAATTAGGGTTATTATTGTGATGAAACACCATGACCAAAAGCAACTTGGCGAGGATAGAGTCACAATCAATTGAGGGAAACCAAAGCAGGAACTCAAATAGGACAGTAACTTAGAGGCAGGAGCTGAAGCAGAGGTCTTGGAAGGATGCTGCTTACTGGCTTGGACCTCATGGCTTGCTCAGTCTTCTTTCTTAAATAACCCAGAACCACTAGCCCAGGGTTGATACCACCTATAGTGGCTGGGCCCTCCCCCATCAATCAGTAATTAAGAAAATACTCTACAGGCTTGCCTACAGACTGGCCTTAGGCTTTTACTCAGTCTAGGTTCCCTCCTCTCTCAGATGACTATAGCTTGTGTCAAGTTGACATAAAACTAGCCAGCACAGTCCCCATCCCTGCCTATAGGTAGACACTGACTGAAATCCTTGCTTATGTCAAATTTTCATACTACATGTATTGTTTAGCTTGAGCTCTCCTGTGTCCTTCACTCTATTTTAGCCTGGTTTTCAGTGCTGCAAAACAGCAAAGTTCTTCTGGTTGTAAGCCCAAACAGTTGTACTGGGCTTGGAATTGCTATTCCTAAACTTGCTGTCCTAAGGTATCTTGGATTAATTTGTCATGGAACTGCTTTTGTGTTCATGGGGTCAGGGCACTTAGCTGACATTAACTTCAGTGAGAAGTTCTAAAGGAACCCTGAGAATGGCTGATTCTATGTAAGGTTAGAACTTTATCCCTCTGCTTAAGAAAACTCACGCACGCTTTTTTTAGGCCTATTCTCAGACCCCCTTCCCCCCCTTTTTTTGGTGGCAGATTTCACTGTGTATCCCTGACTGACCTAGAACTCATTCTGTAGACCAGGCTGGACTTGAATTTACAGAGATCCACTTGCCTTTGCCTCCTAAATGCTGGGATTATAGGCGTGCCTTACTACTACAACTTCAACAACAACTTCTCCTTCTCTTTCTCCTCCTCCTCCTTGTCTTCCTCCTGTTCCTCCTTATTATTACTATCTTAAAGACAAGGTCTCATTCTGTAGATCAGGTTGGCTTAGAACTCACTATGTAACAAGAGTAATCTCAAATTTACAGTCTTTCTCCTGTCTCAGCCTCTCAAGTATTGAGATTACAGGTATGAGGCACCATGCTTAGTTCTTCTTACTTTTGGTCTTTCATCAAGTATCACATGTAACTGAAACTAAAACCTGCAGCTCCAAAGGCTGTTTATCCTCCCTTGGCCAAGGATTGCCAAAGATTGAAGTTCTTTGTAGTTTTCTCATCAGAAGACCCTACCTTCCTCTGATACTCATAAGCCCTGGTACTCCACTCTGTTTTTAGTTGTGATCTCTTGAGGCCTTCATCTTAGATGAGATGACATGTAGATAGATAGAAAGTGATCTACTGTAGCCATTGGTTATTGCTTTCATCAGAAGATAATGAGAAGGCACTTTTTTCCAAACTTTATTGTGTGTATGGTAGATGAGTTCATGTGTGCCATGGTGCACATGCAGTAATTAGAGGACAGCTTTTGGAAGTGAGTTCTCTTCTTCCACTTTTGGTCTTCTGAATCAAACTCAGGCTATCAGATGTATGCAGCAAGTGGTTTTACCCACTGAGTCATCAAATTGTCCTTTGGAACAATTAAACTACTATGACATTATAACCAAAGATAACTTGTCTTTTTCTTTAATCTAATTGGGACCTGTTGCTCCTTTTAAAATTCCTTTTTTGGGGAGGTGGGGAGATGGTTGTATAGCTCAGGCAACCTTGAAAGTGCAAACATGGGGACCTAAGTTTGATCAAGCTGGGCATGCTAGAACGTTTTTAATCCCAGCTTTCCAGAGGCAGAGGTAGGTGAATCTCTTGAGTTCCAGGCCAGCCTGGTCTACATAGCAAGTTCTGGGCCATCCAGGGCTACATAGTGGGACCCTGCCTTGGCAAAAGAA
This sequence comes from Cricetomys ansorgei, assembly GCA_026225945.1. Lineage (NCBI taxonomy): Eukaryota > Metazoa > Chordata > Mammalia > Rodentia > Nesomyidae > Cricetomys > Cricetomys ansorgei. The sequence goes on from JAMJFZ010004177.1 coordinate 224,058, forward strand.
AAAAAAAAAAAACCCAAAAACTCAGCATAGTGGCATGTACTTGAATCACTTTCATTCCAGCGTTGAGGATGAAGAGACTAGAGGATCTCAGGGGTTCACTGGCTGGCTAGCTTAGCCTAAAGGCAAGCTCCAGGTTAATGACACATCCTGTTTCAACAAACAATCCTCTGAGCAGTGATATCTGAGGTAGACCTCTGGCTTCTAACACAGGTATACATGAACACATCCACACTGTGTTCTCTTGTGTGACTTTGTGTGGCTTAACATCCAACATACCCCTGCTTTGAATTTTTTTACAGCTTCACTGTGTGGTTACAGGTTTCTTTAGCATTTATTGATGTTAACCATAAATTTCCCACCATTAGCCTTTTGTAGTTATTTATTAACTAAAGACATTTAATACAAGCTTAATACAGCCACTTGGTATAGTGACGTGTGCTTGCAATCTGAGCTTTTGGCAGACTCAGGCAAAAGGATCCTGAGTGTCAGACCAGCCAAGGCTATCTAGCAAGACCTTGTCCCAATTCCACCTATTCTCTACCCCCAAAATTCAGCATAAATATTTATCTTGTCAGATTCAAATTTAGCAAGCCTTTAATTTAATCTTTTTGAATCCTGAATTCTAACCAACAAACTGACTATCCCTTTTGTCTTTGTGATGTTTACAGATGATTGCCCATTATTTGTTTTATTATTATTACTTTGACATAGGATCTTGTTGTTTAGTTCAGGCTGTCTTGGACTCATCGTGTAGCTCAGGCTACCTTGAACTTGAGATCACCCTGCTTTAGCATCTTGAGTGTTGGGATTACAGGTATCCAACGCCAACCGTGCTTGGCCTAAATTAAAGTTTTGGCAAGATAGGCTGGTGGTATAGCTCAGTAGTAGAGTGCTTCCCTGCTGTATATAGACTTGGGTTTAATTCCTAGCACCACAAAACAGCAGCAGTAACATGAACTTGGTATAACCTTTTATAAACCAGTGGCATCCTTTCCCCAAATAACTTCAGAACCTTACTTTTTTAACCAAAATGATTATACATACAGTTGTCAGCTCTCTTCATAATAAGTAAAGGAATGAAGCTTATCTGGCTTGACTTGGCTTTTTTAAGCTGCCTGGTTCTCAGTAATCATACATCCCTTTTATTAAGTGTTTACTGATTGTCTGTTTAGTATTTGTCCCAGAATTTTGCCTGAAATTCACTTAAACTTTCTAGCTTTGGTGTCTAGAATATAGTTTCATTTTCTTTTCCAAATTGTGAGATTTTTCCTTTTTATTAGCTTCTTATTTCTTGCAGCACTTAGTATGTGTTTCAGGTGGGTCAGGTTAAGGGCAGCTAGATGCCTAGTTAAGACCTTACCCATTCCTCCCCCTTCACCCGAATGTGTTCTTGACTGTGTTTTTTAGTGTTTTTTTTTGACAGAGAAAACAAGTTGTATAATAAGTTGAACGATTCTTCTTCCTTCCTGTCATTTGTTCCTGTTGCATAATCTGAAGATGTAATGTAATTGAATTTATATATTTGAGTTCTTAAAAGATACGTATTTACATATGTAAATTGAGTATGTTAAAAATCCTAAATTTTCTATTTTTATATTTCTACTATCTATAGAAAATTGAAAGGCTCATTTCATAAAGTGAACACTAATGATACCAAAAGGATAAAAGCATGCATAGGGTTAATATTTTAAAATAACAAATTTAATTTCTTCTGAAATTTGCTTGACAAATATGACATATGTCTAATACATAGAAAGTATGTGTCTATAAAGTAAATTTGATGTTATATATTGAGATGACTGTATCTTCAGCTTAAAGTATCTGAGCACTAGAAGATGCTGTATTTTAAATGAATCTAGTGGAATACAGGTAAAGATTTATAATACTTGTGAATGTTTTCTTTGGTTAGGTAAAATGGACCATGGAAGTAATTTGCTATGGACTGACCCTTCCATTGGATGGAGAGACTGTAAAATATTGTGTTGATGTATATACAGATTGGATTATGGCTTTGGTGTTGCCGAAAGATTCTATTCCATTACCAGTTATTAAAGAGCCTAATTTATATGTCCAAAGTATATTAAAACACCTACAAAATCTTTTTGTACCAAGGTAAGTTATACCTGACTATCTGTTCATTATCAGTATCATAGTAAAGTATTTATAAATGTTACTTTATTAAATGCAGGGGCTGATTTTATTGTTAGTCTTTTGAACTTTATTCATTTACTTATGAATTCTATTAACATGAATAGAAGAGATAGGCTTGTAAGGTTATGTAATGCTTACTAGGAGGTTTTGTATTTTGAGATAGCATCTCACTATGTAGCCCAAACTGCTCTTGAACTTGCTGTGTAGCCCATATTGACCGAAATTCATAATCCTTCTGTTTTAGCCTTTGAATTCTGATATTACAAGTGTGTTCTATTAATCTTGGATTTACCACAAGTTTTTAATAGATGCTGCTCTATTTTAAATACTTTTTAGCCTTGTTTCTGAGCTCTGTAGATATTGGATATTAAAATATGATGATGGTGACATATTTTCTTCCCTTTTTATTTTTTTTTGGGGGGGGTGCTGGTGAGATGGTTCAGTGGGTAAGGGTGCTAGCCACTAAGCCCAGTGATCAGAGTTTGATCTCTGGGACCCATATGGACCCATAAGGAGAGGAGGATACCTGCAAATGTATACCTCTAACCTCCACATGTGCCCCATGGTACATGCGTGTGCCCACACGTGCACACCAATTAAATATTTAAAAAAACCATTCAACTTGTGCACACTTTTTGTATATTGTAATTCTTGTCTCCGAAGGCAGCAGTTCTTACCTGAAAATAATTCTGTGGAGTATGAAGACATAGAATTAAGCAAACAGGCCAGACATGGTGACTCATACCTATAACCTCAGCACTTTAGAGGTAGAATCCAGATGAGAATTGAAGACAGCCTTGTCTACAGAAGGAGTCGAAGGCCATCCTGAGCTACATCATGAGACCCTGTCTGAAAGAAATCAAAAGAGATGACTAAGATGGCTTAGTGAGTTAAGATGTTTGCTGCCAAGCCTGATAACCTGAGTTCAATTCTTGGAGTCTACATGGTAGAAGGAGAGAACTAACTGTGCAAATTGTCTCTTGACTTTCTCATGGGTGATATGGCACATATATCTCCACCCCCCCTACATATGCAAGTATAAAAATTTTGAAATTAAAAATAAAATTTTATATCTTAAAAAAACAAGCTAACTAAAAAAAATTAAAATAAGGAAACTGGGTATGTTTTTGAGACAGAGTCTCACTGTATGTCCCTGGTTGGCCTGAAACTTACTATGTAAACCAGGCTGGCCTTGAACGCAAAGAGATCTACCTCTCTGTCTCCCAAGTGCCATGATTAAAGGTATGTGCCCTAACACCTGACAAGCAAGCTAGAAGTTACAGACGTTTATGATGGACCAAAAGATTACTCTTAGAAGTTTGTTACTAGTTCTTCCCCTCTTCTGAAGCAAATGTGTTAAACACCAAAATTCAAATGATCTATCTTACCTTTTTCCCCCTAATTGTTAAGAATGTTACATTCTATCTCTGTGTGGTAGCTCATGCCTTTAATTCCAAGACTCATGAAGCTGAATCAGGCAGATCTCTGAGTTGAAGGCTAGCCTGGTCTCCGTAGTGAGTTCCAGAACAGCCAGGGCTACATAGAGAAATAGAAAAAACAGAAATAGAAAAACAGAAACAAACACCAACAACAGAAGAAGAATGTTAGGTGCTGAAACTAAAGCTACACCTCAGCCAGACTGTTAACCTTCATACCCAAAAGCTGTGGCTTCCATCCTTAACATCATTGGGAAAAGTCATATATCCTTATGGCATAATTTTGGGAGATAGAGAAAAACATGTAGAAAAAAGTAGTTCCCTACCAGTTAGTGAGGGTGTTTTGGCTGTTTTATGTTGTGAAAGAGGTAGTTGGGCACACCTCCTTATGGAAAAGTTTTTGCTAGAGCTTTTAGTCTGTCTGATGTTGAAAGACTTTGAATCACTCAAAAACCAGCTCCTTAAATTTTCAGGTTTGCAAATTTAGAAGGAAGTTTTTGTTTTAAAAATACAAATTGAAGAGGAGAAGTCTCCATTACAACTCTGTTCTGTGGATCAGACATAAACTCCCCTATACAAAGTGCCATCTACAATCTGGCCGTAACTAGACTAGCCACTGTGAATTTTGTGTGAGCCCTGATCTTTAGTCAGATTCATAAACATTCCCCTAAGTCCCTTTAAAGCTCTCTCCTGTTTTCCTTGCCTTATGTCATTTTCTTTCCCCCCACCCTGTCTATTACCTGGCTATATACCTCACTCTTACCGGTTTCTGGTAAAGTCTGTCTTATAAGAAGTCTTATATGACCACACAGGCCCATTGTAATCATACCTTCTTGGAATTTGATGGTACTTTCTATTCTACTCTCTTATCTTTCCTTGTTTTATTTCTTGCCCTTTAACATATGTTACGTTTCGTTTTTCTGTCCAACCAACTTGAAGACAGGAACTCAGCTGGGGCATCTAAACTAAGTATATATTTGGGGCATCCAAATTAAGTACATAATTCAGTACCGGCTTTAGGTATGGATTAAATGTTTGTTGCTTGTATTTGTTGGCCTGAAATGGAAACAATAGGAAATGGCTATTTGCAACTAAGCAGGCTTCTCTAAAATGGTATGGTTTTAAATCTTTCTTGCCATCCCATCAGCAGATTGACTTACTGTTTTTTTGTTTGTTTTCTTCATTGTGTGGATGAAATGATCTTGTTTGAAAGGTTGGCACTATATGTCTTTTAGCTTGGTTCCTTTACCATATCTTAATGCTCAGTTTGTGTTGCTAAAAAACAGTAATGGCATTTGAGTAAATTGTGCTTTTGTTTTTACTTTTTTCTCTTGAAAAGTATGAGTATAAATTGTTTTGCTATTTGATAATTAGCTTGTTCCTCAAAAGTGTGTGCATACAGGTCAGTGGTTTCTGAAAGACACTGATTCAGGTATTAAGGTTCTTTTGCCCAGTGATAGTATATGTAGATTAGGTGAATGTTTTCAATGCTGTATGTTGAGACTTCTGGTTTAATTACTAGAAGTTTTGGTTTTAAAATTTTAGTTTACCAAATTGCCATCAGAACTTAATTAGTAATTTTTATATAAACTGACTCTCAAAAGCAGAAACAGCCTTTACCTTTTGCTAAAGATTAAATTTATATGACTTTCTCTTTTGCTTATTAGTTTGATTTTTTTTTCATAATTGAGTGAAGAATGTACTATCTGTTGAAATTGGTTGGAGTTTTAATTGCTTAAATATACTGCACCGTAAGAAATGCAGTACCTTTCCCCTGCCCCTAATCTGTGTTTACATGTCTTCTAATACAGTGGTCCATAATTTTTTATTTTTAGTAGCTAGTAAATGTTTCCTATATTGCTGGCCATATGGTGTTGCAACTCCTCAGCTCTGTGGTCAGCAAGAAAGCAGCCATAGACTACAAAATTAAGAAGTAAGAACTTTAATTACAAAGGCATCTGGGGTAATGGCTCAGCAGTTAAGAGCATTGGCTGCTCCTCCAGAGGACCTGGGTTTGATTCCCAACACCCACATGGTGGCTCACAACCATCTATAACTCCAGTCCAGGGGATCTGATGTGTTCTTCTGGCCTCTGTGAGCAATACACACACCTGGTGCACAGGACATACTTGTAGGCAAAATGCCCACATAAAAACAAACAAACAAACAGTGTTATGAAGGCAGGTGTTAGTTAAGTTCTGACCTCCTGGTCATGGTTCACTAGCACCTGTTCTAAAGTTTTTCTGAAAACCCCAAGTCACTTTTGAGATTGAAGAAAATCTTCGTTGTTCAGATCTTCTCATTTTTTATTTTTATTTTTTTTTTATGCAAAGACTACCCTGTTTCATCTATTTTAGAAACTAGAATCATGTTCCCAACTTTAGGACTTTTGAGTGAGGTTAAGGAACCAGAGGGGGATTTATTTCCTTTCCTGTTGCTGAGCAGGCTTTATACCTGGAAAGAGTGACTACTGTGGGGAAAATGCCCTGTAATTGTAACCTCTGAAGAATGTCAGCCCCAGGGCCCCATTAGTACTTTTATTTCTTATTCTGGGCTTCATAGTCTGTGGGTGAGTAAGCTTTGAAGGCTATTAGGTTAATTCTTTATTCTTCCTCAAGTAAGGCAGAACAGACACATGCTTGAGCTGTACGGCATTTTGTAAACTGGCTTCATCTATAGATGAATGTGGGATGGACACCCCTCCTCGAGTATGTGTCTGTGTGATGCATGCACAACTATGGACACCTACATGCAGAGGTCAGGAGGAAATTGAGTGTCTTCCTCTATTGCTCTCTGCCTTACTCCCTTAAGATGGCCTTTTGTTGAATGGGAAACTTGCCATTTCAGTGAGCTGCCTGGCTAGCAAGCTTCCAGGATCTACCTGTCACTACCCCGCAACACTGGAGTTACAGATATACACAGCCATGCCTAGCTTTTTATGTGGGTGCTAGGGATTTAAACTTGGGTCCTTGGGGTTTGAACTTACTTTATCCTTGTATAGTAAATGATCTTACCTATTATCTCCCTGACCCAGCACTAACTTCTTTAGGGAACATTTAGTTATTTAGTTGTGTGATTTGTCTGCAACTTTAAGGTAGGATCCAGTTTTCTGGGTTGTGCCTCAGGTCTAAGGAGGGGGAGCTCTAGGAGTAGGTGATTTGCTGACATTTCTTCAGCTCTTTGTGTCAAGTCATAATTTAAGATTTGAGAGTTTATTTCAGTATTGTGTTGGGTTTCTCATGAGAAAGCTGGAGGTCAGGTCACCAGTTGTTAAAGCTGTTCTTGATATTCTCAGGTTGGGCATCTTGGAAAGTGAGGCAAAGGCTAGGCCTTAGATCTCCAGCTTTTTCTTCGTCCCCATTTTATGGAATAGTGTTCTCTTAAGGAGCAAAAATGTCCTACAGACTAAAGAGAATTTTGCAACTGTTGTTTGAGGAGTCCTTGGGGCTCTCTCTGAGGAGATGCCAACAAGCCTTGTCAATTTTGGACACTCCACTGGGCCTCTTAACAGATGTTAGCTTTGGGGTAACTATGAACACCATAAACACTTGAAGAATTCCTGTGTGTTTCAGAAAATTGAAAAGGAATATAAGGGTTTTTCTGCTTCAGTGTGAAGAGCAGAAGTAACTGGGTTTGTATTCATTTAGCAGAAACTAGTTGAATATCTGTTATTATGCACCAGACACATTTCAGAAAGAAAACCCAGAGGTGAAGTTTACATTCTAGTTTTTCTCTTTTCTCACAGAAGCTAATTTCTCACAGGAGAGGTAGGTGGAGATCTCAGGGTGCTGAACTGAGTAGTGGGGAGAAACTAGCTATAACCGAGGAGGGTTGTGCTTAGCCCTGTCCACTGGTGCTTAGGCAATGTCATTGGACCACTGTGGTACATCAGTAAGTTTCCTGTTCTTTGGCTATTGCTGTCTCTCTTCCAGGCCTGTCAGTGATTTCTGTCTGTCTTCTTCAGACAGGAACAGGGCTCCAATCAGATCCGACTATGCATACAGGTTCTGAGAGCCATTCAGAAACTGGCCCGTGAGTCATCCATCATGGCTCGAGAAACCTGGGAAGTCTTACTGTTGTTTCTTCTGCAAATTAATGACACACTTCTGGCCCCACCAACTGTTCAAGGTTTGTTAATGAACTTTTCCCCCATATATTTCTGGAGCTCCAAATATAGTTCACATTTAAACTTAGTTAATGATAGACTCAGAGGAAATTTTAAATTTTGGTAAGACTATTGACAAACCAGAGTTAACCATTTTTAGACTAGAAAGGCACAACATGGCTGGGTGTGGTGGTGCGTGTCTTTAATCCCAGAGTTCAGGAGGCAGAGGTAGGTGCACCTCTTGAGTTTGAGACCAGCTTTGTCTACATAGTTCTAGGCCAGGTAGGATGACATATAGAGACCCTGCCTTAAAAAACATGGATGTGTGTGTGTGTGTGTGTGTGTGTGTCTAAGTTATTTTATCTTTGGTGGTTATTTTGCTAATGTAGAGAAGCAGTTGTGATTAAGCATGTTGGAGAAGGATAGGAACAGTAGTTTGTTTTGTGAGTAGGATAGAGCCTATATAGGGAACAGCAAATGCTAAATTAGTTTTTATAGATAATGTAATAGACAACAAAGTTAACTTGATAGTGATGTATTTTGTGCTCTCTCTCTCTCTCTCTCTCTTTCTCTCTCTCTCTTTTTTGAGGTACTAAAACCACTGAGACTAAGCTCTATCCCCAGCCCAGAAAACATATTTTTTGGCAAATAAAACCTCCACAGTCTTAAGGTGTTTGGTTTGGAAGAATGACATTCATTAGCTAGCCATTAAAAGCCTCTAGTTTTATACAGTTGACAGTATATTTTAGAAGCCCTGCTTCATACATTAAAGCAGAGTATACATAAACCGTAAGTTGATATTTTGAGTTCAAGGTTTTGTTGTTCTTATTTTCTGTATATTCTTTCTACTAACATAAGTTAGCATGCTTGTGTTGTCAGATAGGTGCAGTGACCAAGGAAATGTCTAGAAGGAATCATGGAATTGTAATGTAGGAACGGACCCATACATACATTCCGTATGATAGGATATGGACAGTAGCTTGCCATTCACAGCACTGATTCATTAACTCTCTGCTATTGGTTGCCCATGCCAGTGACTGAACAGTGCGAGTCAGGCACCTTTCTCCCATCCGTGGCTTTTTACAATTGGAACTTTAAATTTGCTTATTTGGCGTACACTTTCTAATTGCTTTTCCCTCTAGTCCTAACTTTACTTTGAACTGTGCAGAGTAAAGTCCGCTGCCCTTTCTGGTTTCAGGACTTTGAGTGAAGGACAGCTCTGCATTCTATTTAAGGTTTGGCCCTTCTCAGTGTCAGTGTTTAGCTTTTCCTTTGTCTTTCTCCACTGAAAGGCAGCTTTATGCACCTGGAGCATTTTGTTACAGACTTTGGAGTCAGGAAGACCTTGATGTTTGTTCTGATTCCTTTTTTATTGGCTGAATGGAGTGGGGACACACTGGCATGGTGGCTCACACCTATAATTCCAGCACTGGAGAGGTGGAAGCAGAAAGATTGGAAGTTCAGGGTTATCTTTTGCTACATAGTTAAGTTCCAGGTTGACTTGAGTTACATATCAGGATCATGTCTTTAAACAAATAGCTAATAGGTATTTATAAATATTTGTCCCATAGAAATAAATGAGAGGATTATGTGAGGTCATGTATGAACTGCTAGGCACAGAAGGTGACTTCTAGTGGTCACTCATTGTTGGCATTTTTCTTTTCTTTCATGTTTGCCCCTAGCTGGAACCTTAAGACTGTACTAAAAACTAGCAGGACAGTTTGAAAATTCTCAAAAAATAATATATTGATGTTCACTACGATTTGTTCATAGCAGCTATCTCCTAAGCATCTCAATTTAGTTATTTGAAACATTGATACTAACATTTTAGAACTATTTAAATTTCGATCAATTTTCCAAAGTAATGAGTCAAAGATCTGCTTTAAAAATAAGTATGCCAAGGATATGTTTCTTTTCATTGGCTAGGTGGCATTGCTGAGAATCTAGCAGAGAAGTTGATTGGTGTTCTCTTTGAAGTTTGGTTACTAGCTTGCACCCGGTGCTTCCCAACACCCCCTTATTGGAAGACAGCCAAGGAGATGGTGGCTAACTGGAGGCACCACCCTGCAGTGGTGGAGCAGTGGAGCAAGGTCATCTGTGCACTCACTTCCAGGTATGTCATCATCTTCCTCACCCGCCTGACCTCGTGCACTCTCTCTGTGTTTAAAGACACTGTTCTGTGTCTTTATGGGGTTCATGGGATATCTTTTGAAAAGCCTGAACCCATTATTATTGTACATTGTAGACTGTGCCAATTTAAAAGAAATGAAGACAGAGAGATAGCTCAATGGTAGAGGCATTTACCATGCAAGCTTGACAGACTTGAGTTTAATTCCCAGAACCCATATAAAGGTAAAAGGAGAGAACAGATTGCACACAGTTGTCCTCTATTTCATGTTTTCTAGTGTAACACTTGAATGTATGTTTCTTTTGTTAATAATGGACTCTGTAGTTGGGCGTGGTCGTACAGGACTCTAATCTTAGTTAATCAGAAAGAGAGACAGGAAGTTCATGGCCAATCTCTGCAATTTAGTGAGATCTTGTCTCAATAAAGAGTTAAAATGGGCGGGATATAGCTCATTGGTAGAACAATTGCTTAGAATGTGTGAGGCCTAGTATCAATCCTCAACAGTAAAAGAAAAACAAAGCAAAACAAAACAAAAACCTGAAAGAAAAAAGAAAGAAAGAAACGGTGTGTGGCTTTATTTTCCAGATTGCTCCGCTTTACTTACGGTCCTTCATTTCCTCCGTTTAAAGTTCCTGATGAAGATGCCAATCTGATCCCTCCAGAAATGGACAACGAGTGTGTTGCACAAACATGGTTTCGATTTTTACATATGTTAAGGTATTGCCATTTTATTTCATGTGTTCTTTACTCAGTAAGTGTCTTAGGGCAAGAACCACACTGTGCTTCTGTTAGAATGCAGCATGTGAGTGCTAAGCACAGTGCATTGGATGGAGCTGAATTGAACCACATGCATGTCTGCATGGTCTACCTCCTGCCCTGCATTCCAGTGTGGTTGGGCTGCTCTCATCTCCCTTGGCTACTCTCTCTAGGAACTTGTTTTCTTGTCTGTCTCCCTACAGAGATAATAATGGCTCTTCCAGGACTTTCCTTATCTGGAGATTTGAGTGTGCCCTGCTTTTTATCAGGGTTCATCAGTCTTGTTCTTGGTGCCCTACTCTACCTGCCTCATTTAAAATTTCACTGAAAGCTGGCCAATGGTGGCTCATGCTTTTAATCCCAGCACTCTGGAGGCAGAGGCAGGCAGAACTCTGTGAGTTTGAAGCTAGCCTGGTCTACAGAGTGAGTTCCGGGACAGCCAGTTACAACAGAGAAACCCTGACTGGAAAAAACAAAACAAAACAAAATTTCACTGAAAAATAGACCTTCACTTTCACAGAAGAATAAATCCCTCCTGCTATTCTCCCCCCAGACAGAGTTTCCTGCTATTCTTTCCCTCCTTTCCTTGCCCTAGACAGAGTTTCTCTTTCCTGACTATCCTGAAACTTACTTTGTAGAACAGGCTGGCCCTGAACTCACAGAGATCTGCCTGCCTCTGACTCCCAAGTGCTGGTATTAAAGGCATGTGCCAGCACTGCCCAGGTCTGCTTTATTTTTTAAATGTCATTTATTTATTGAGTGTATATTATGGTGTGTGTATGGATATAGATACGTGTGCCATGATACATGTGTGAGGTCCTGAGGACAACTTGTAGAGTTGATTTCTGCTGCTTTACATAGAACTATGCTTTACTTAGAACTATGGATTGAACTGCGGCCATCAAGCTTAACATCCAGTGGGAAATGCTTTAGTCTGCTGACCATCTCACTGGTTCAATAAAATAAAATTTCTAGAAAGAGAACAGAGAGGAAAAGGAAAGTAGAAAACAGCTAGCTTTTACCAAATAGAAGAACTCTGGTATATCTAGAATCTCTTTAAAAATATTTTTAATTGTATTTTTATTTATGTGTATGTGTTTGTATCTGTGTATGTGAGTATATACTCACTCACAGTTTGGGTACCCTTAAGTGGCAGAAGAGAACATCACATCCATGGAACTTGAGGTACAGGAGGTTGCGAGTCACTGGATGTGGATGCTGGGAACCAAACTCAGGTCCTTCGGAAGAGCAGTATGTCCTCTTTACCATCGAATCATCTCTTCAGCTCTTTTAAATGTTTTTGTTTATTTGGTGCTAGGAATTGAACTTGAGTTTGTACATGCTAAGCATGTAGTCTACGCGTAGACATATTCCCCTTCCTTCCTTCCTTCCTTCCTTCCTTCCTTCCTTCCTTCCTTCCTTCCTTCCTTCCTTTCTTTCTTTTTGAGACAAGGTCTTGCTATGTTACTTAGGCTGGCCTTGAATTTACCATCCTTACCTTAGCTTCCTGAGTAATGGGATTGGGCCACTGTGCTCAGTTTCCCTGCAGTCCCCCTTTTAAGAATCTTACGTAGCTAACAGAAGTGTTTTATCTACAAAATTTGCATATTTCTTACATCATTTTTTTTGTAAGTATTGCTGAGATGGTGGGAAGCTAGCTTTTGTTATGTTGCTATATTCTTATATGAGGCAGGAGGATTACAAGTTTGAAGCCAGTATGGTCCTTGTAGTGAGTTTTATACAAGTTCATTGTAAGACCCTGTTTCTAAAGAAAAATTTTTTAATTAAAAAATTATTGCACAATATTTTCTAATGTCTTCATTCTTAAATGATCTCTTCTTAGGGTTTGTCTGTGTTGTTGGGATGATACTGGTGTTTTGGTCAGTGTTTATTTTATTATAAATAATAAAAACCTGGGTAAGCAAACACACACACACACACACACACACACACACACACACACACACACACACACTACTGCCTCCTTTGGAAGGGAGGTTACTGTGAGTCCATGAAGAGTCCTCATTAAACTCTGAAAAAGCAGTTGGGGAAAGATCAAGCCTTGAATCTTCTTCAGTGGTATGAACAGCCATGAACACTGTGGTTCCAACTATGGCTCTTGTAGGTTACTGAGATGTTCCCTTTGCTCAGACTCCCAAAAGAGATACATTAGGCAAATTATTTTTGCTAATTAGGCTAATGGTTATGGGTTTCTCACAGACCTTTGGACTCTTTTGGATAAGTTTTATGTCTTTGTTTAAGTGAGCTGTGTGGGTGGGTCAGGAACAGGGCTATGAGGATTACTCAGGGCCTGTTCTGTCCATGGACAAATTTCCTGGGAAGAGGACTGAATGCAATGTGAAGTATAAACAGTCTTGTCTAGTATGGTAGCTTCATCTTTTTCCTGGAAAACAACAAGGTCCCCATTGATTTTTTTTTTTATTAAAGCTATTCTCAGATGTTGTCCTTGCACTTGTTGGTATGTCCATACATATGGACATATGTTTTATATTAAAATTTTCTGTATGTTTTCACTTTAGTTTTCTATAACTTACTTCCAAACATTAGAAAAGACATTGTTAAGTTAAAACTTCGGGTGGTGGTGGTGCACGCATTTAATCTCAGCACTTGGGAGGCAGAGACAGGCAGATATTTGTGAGTTGAAGGCTAACCTTGTCTACAGAGTGAGTTCCAGGACAGCCAGAGTTATAACAAAGAAATCCTGTTTTGAAAAAAAAAACTTTTTTAAAGTTAAAACTTTCTAGTTTTACTTTGATTCTCAATTCATGAAGAAAGTAGGTTCGTGTTTAAAACAAACAAACAAACAACAACAACAAAAAAACAAAAACAAAACAAGCTGGCCACAAGTTCACACCTTTAAATCCAGCATTTGGGAGGAAGAGGCAGGTGGAACTGGATCTCTGTGGGTTCAAGGCCATTGTGGTCTGCATACCCAGCTTCAGACCAATCAGAGCTACATAATGAGACTGTCTCAACAAATAAACAAAAACATTGTATTAAGTTCTCAAAGAATTAATAAAACATTATTTAAAAAAGCAAATAAATAAACAAACCTGCAAGCCTATATAGAGCAACAGTTCTCAACCTATGAGTCATGACCCCTTTGGGAGTTGAACGATCCTTTCACAGGGGTTGCCTAAAACCATCTGTATATCAGATAGTGACATTACGTCCATAACAGTAGCGAAATTATAGTTATAAAGTAGCAACAAAAGTAATTTTATGGTTGTGGGTCACCACAACCTGAGGAACTATATTAAAGGATGGTAGCATTAGGAAGTCTGAGAACCATGCTGTAGAGAAACATTCATTTTTGAGTCCCTAGCTCAGTGGTTCCTATCTTTCCTAACACTCCATCCTTTAATAGTTATTCATGTTGTGGTGACCCCCACCCATAAAATTATTTTCCTTGCTACTTCATGTAATTTTGCTACTGTTACGGATTGTAATGTAAATATCTGACATGAAATGTTCTTAAGTGACCCTTGTTGAAGGGATTATTCAACCTCCAAAGGAGTTGTGACCCACAGGTTGAGAACCACTGCCCTAGCTCATCAAAATCAGTCTTCTCTTCACATCAAAGAAACAGATACAAAAAATCCTATTCTTTTTTGCTCTTGTTTTGTTTTGTTTTTGTTTTTTTGTATGTGGAGCTTTTCTGCATAGTCCTAGCTGTCCTGTGTAGGACAGGACAGTTCACTCAGTAATTAACTCACTGTGTAGACCAGGTTGGCCTCAAACTGAGACCCACCTGCCTCTGCCTCCTGTGAATGGTAGCATCAAAGGTGTGGCCACCATGACCAGGTGATAGTCCTGATTCTTAAAGTGGATCTCATGGATTTTTATTACTATAGACATTTTTAAGTGTGTAATGAATTCTTTCTCCTTTTCAACAGTAATCCTGTGGATTTGAGTAACCCAGCCACTATAAGCTCGACCCCCAAGTTTCAGGAACAGTTCCTGAGTGTGAGCGGGATGCCTCAGGAGCTGAGCCAGTACCCCTGCCTTAAACATCTGCCTCAGATATTCTTTCGTGCCATGCGTGGAATCAGCTGTCTGGTGGATGCATTCTTAGGTGAATTTTGTGTATGTTTCTAGATGTTTAAAGAGCTGTGTGTAGAAATTCTACAGTTTAGTGCTGGAAGCTCAAAGGAAAGCCCAGAGAAAGAGTAAACAATGGCAAATAATGATCTAGGAAAAATTATTTTCAGTGAATTGTCAAAGCTAGAATGCTACTGTCTTTATGTAAATCAAACAAAAATACCAAGAAAAAGGCAATAACTTAGGAAATATATGGAGAAAAGACACAAATAATTTGCAAAACAGGTTACAAATTGCAAAACTCATTCCATGAGTTTCTCATAAAAATAATTTAAAATGCTCTAGTGAGTGTTTTCATGGATATCATTGGTAAACTCTACCTTTTGTGAACCAATATTCTAGTTTTTCATAGGTAAGATACACAAAAGGTCAAAATATTTTTAATGTTGAAAAAGAGTGATGTCTAATAGTTGTCATTTTCTAAAGTAATTATTATATATGTATTCTAAATGTATTACAAAGTGTGGGTTTTTCCTCTATCATGGACTTTTTTTTTTTGGTGGTGATAAATACATAAAAATATATTTGATAGTGAAAGTGTAAAATACAGTGAGAGGCTCCACATTGGATTCTACAGAATGGCTAGATGGTCATTGAAATGTGTAGACTTTGGTTTCTGGTTAATTTTCATGTGTGTTGTCTTTATTTGCCAACTTTTAAATAATAAAGTTTATTGAAAAATTTTTTAAAATAGAAAAAACACAGTTATTGATTTGTTCTGATTCATTGCTGCCACATAACAGTGTAAGCTCTCCATGGTTGGCACATAATAGTTTGTTACCGCAAATGTGAAGCAGGCCAGGCAGAGTGGTTGCTGTAGTAGTTTCATCACTATCAGGGATCAGGGCCCTTCTGTCTGGTGGGTGTCCATTTTTTTGTGCATTGCTTGATGGTCTTCATGCATGAGGGGGTCCCAGTAGCTCTGTCCAGGAGTCAGGAAGGACAGGGAAGCCTGCTCGTTTTTTGTAAGATTTCCTGGGAAATGTATCCATACTTCTCCAAGCTTAGATCATGGCCATACCTTGTTGTAAGGGAAGCTTGAAAACATAGCTTTCTCTTTCCCTTTCTGATTTCCCTGTCCAACTGACATGGGGTTCTCTTACTTAGGAAGAAAGGGTAAGTGGATTTTGGGGGCAGCTCCATTTTTCTTTAAAAAAAGAAAATTTTTTTTCTTTCTTTCTTTTTTTTTTTTTTAAAGGCATTTCTCGACCCCGATCAGACAGTGCTCCCCCAACACCTGTGAACAGATTAAGTATGCCTCAAAGTACTGCTGTGAATACCACACCACCACATAACCGGAGGCACCGTGCTGTTACTGTGAATAAGGCCACCATGAAGACAAGTACAGTAAGAACGTTCAGCATCATTGTTTTGTTTTGTGAAAGCTGTTACAAGTTCTGCAATTTTTTCCAGTTCTTCATGACTATGTACACTTACTTGTGTTCTTCTGGTAGGTTACTACTGCTCACACTTCGAAAGTCCAGCACCAGGCATCCTCTACTTCTCCTCTGTCAAGTCCAAATCAGACTAGTTCAGAACCCAGGCCACTGCCTGCCCCTCGGAGACCAAAGGTTAACAGCATCTTGAATCTCTTTGGATCATGGTTATTTGATGCAGCATTTGTTCACTGCAAACTCCATAATGGAATAAATAGAGACAGCAGCATGACTGGTAAATATGCCTAGAAACATGTAGTCATTATTCCTTTTCTGTTTCTTTCTCTTTAGTCTTTCCTACCTGCAAGATTAATACAGATCTTGAAAAGCACCCTATTTCTTATCAAGCAATATGTTGTGCTTAACCCCTTCCAGCTGAACCAATAGAAACTTGTGGAGCTTTCTTATCTGTCCTTTTAATGTATATTTTATGAAGTTTGGCCCTTTGGTTTTATTAGGGACACTTCAGGTTAGCCACTTTTTGTTGAATCAAATTCCTTTTTGTAGGTGACCTGGAAATTCCCTTCATGTCAGCCAGGATAATAATAGATATAGGAATAATTAAAGATTTTGAATGAAAATGTATTCATTGAAATGTTTTTTTTTGTTTTTTTCACAGCCATTTAATCTTCAGTATATGTAAATATAAGAAATTTTCTGCTTGCTTCGAGGTAGACTAACCTTCAAGGTAGACTAACTAAAACTTAGGTTTTAGTCTAGAGAAAATATGACCTATTCTGTAACTTTGTAAGATTTACAGAGAATTAACAAATTAAACCCAGTATCTTCATTAGATTTTACTATATAATGAAATTGTCTAAATGAAACTAGATTTATTTTGTCATGTTAATATTGTGCTTGGAGCTAGTGCCAGATGGATGGGTGAGGTAGTGCAGAATGTTTTGAATGGTTATCATCTGTCTTGCACAGTTGAATAATAATAATGGCTGGCATTTATTGAGCTGTTGTTAGTTTGTGCCAGGTACCATGTTCATGCATTAGTGAGAGTATTAGTTGTTTTCTAAAAAGGACTTTTTCTACAGGGGTTGGAGACAGATTGAGGTAAAAAGATGTCTGATAGTGTAACTTTCAGATAGTATTATTCTCCCGGGATAGTGTTGAATCCAGGTATAAAATTAATAGTACTCATTAGAGGCTCTGCTTTTTCTCAGACACTCATTCACAGTTTAAGTCTATGCCTGTGAATATTTTATAAATGTAATGATTTTGTATATTCTTACGAATCTTTTAAAAGAATAATTTAGAAAAGTTTCAAGTATAAAGATGTTATGGGATATGAGGCTGCATGAGTGAGTTAGAGATTCTTTTGCTTGCTTTATTTTGTTCAAATCAGGTACTTTATATTTTGCCATTTCTACATTATTGTTTTATTCATGAGCTTGATTAAGTGAAAAGTTTTAAAAACCATTCATGGGTATACTTTCATTATGTTATGTGCCATCTATTTTGAGTTTTTGAATCATGTTTATTTATATAGTATTGTCCAGAGTGAGTCAGCCTTTTATTTATTTATTTTTGGTAAGGTATAATTGTTGCAATGTAATCTAACTATTGAGTATGGCCCTAAAATTTCTGAATTTAGCATGGCTCAGCCTGCTGCTTTCTGGTAGGCTTGTATAATAAGAATCTAGAGCGTTCTATCTCTGGGGATTTTGTAACAGCTTTGTTTGCTCACTATATTAGAAGGTAAAACTAGAATTCAAATGATAAGTGAGCAATATTTCACTTTTCCTTCATTCTTAACCTTCTTCCTTGTGGAGAAAGGAGACATGGCCCTGTCTATGTCCAGAGATGCTAAAGGCTGTTACATTACCCAGATTTGAGGTATCCAATAGTTAAAGTAGATTTAGAGCACTCGTGGGTGCCAGTCTTGAAGTCTTGGATGGGCGGCGGAGGGGTGAGGATATCATGTTTTCTAAGTACTGGCTGCCATCAAGGAATTCTGCCATGCAGTTCACCTTTAAATCAAGTATTTGCTTCTTTGAACTTGTTAGCTTTCAATTTACCTGATGCACTGTGCTTTGTAAAAGTAACATTGAGCTGGGAAGGGTTAATGAACCTAAAATTTTTAAGTGCACGTTATGGGCAGTTCAAAACTTCTATTCTTTGTAGCTGTGTAATTTTCTTTGTTCATTGTTTTGCATGATACAAAATCATAATTTTGGATCTGAATGCATAATTTCCTATGTTTTTGAACTAGCTTGTGGTATCGTAAAGCTTTAAATCTAACTTTTAAAAAGCTAAAAAGCTTCTTAATTTGTTGTAAAATTTCACCATCTTTAAAGTATTTTATAGTTACTGCTGTCCTTTGATTTGTTTCCATTTATTTCTATTATCTTGCAGCATCTTTTATCCAAATTCTTCTTTCTTATAAATCTTGTAAGTAGGAACCAGAAGCTTCTCCTTAATTGCAGTCATGTTTTTATTTTTTCCATAATTCCATTAAAATTTTTGATTGTCATTGTCTATTGTAGTTTTTGCACTTGGAAAGAAAATATTTTTTCTGTGTTTTGAATGGGGAAGATTGTTGGCAAAAGCAAATTAACCTGCCTGAATCAATCCCATTATTTCTGTATACTAGTCTGGTCATGTCATGAATTTCAGGACTTTGCACTAACTGTGTTTTGGCTTTTTTATTTTTTTTAATTTTTTACCTTTTTTTTTAGCTTTAAGCTTATTTTTATACAGATTTAGTGTTTGATTTGTATGCATTCTGCATGTAGTGTTTTCCAAATGTATTATTGCTGGATAGCTTATTCAGGACTAAAATGGCTCATGGGAAGTTGCATAAAGATTTATGCTTGACTCTGCATCTATTATGCCTCCTATCATTACAAAAAAATTTAAACATTTTATGTAGAGAAATAAAAGATTTCAGAGTGATCTGTGTGCTATGAAATCTTTTGTTAAAAGCAACTTTCGAAGGGCTTCTGTTTTGGTGACAACAAATGACCATGATAATCCTCCTTACCAACCTAATTTTCTTATTTATCAACCTCAAGTTTGCTGCTGTCTGTGGTTGTTAAAATTCATTCTCATTTGCTTGGTTGGGCAGCTCTTTGGTGTGTGTTTTGGAGCTGGGTGGGTGGTGGGAATGCCCTCTCTTCCTTCCTTACGCATTTCACATCCCTACCTTGCCATGCCCTAAAGTATTCAAACTGGCATGTGGTTGCCTTCTTAATTACTTTGTCCATTTGGGTTAATTGTATAAATTGTAATTGCTACTTTTCTTAATGGTTAAGCATCATTCTATAGGAGGAGGACAAAACAAAGTAAATACTAGAAAAGGCAAATTTTGTATATATCTGTATGCAGATGTATACAAATGTAGTTTTCTGACCAGAAATTTAATAAAAAAATCCTTTTTGTAGATTTGTTAAGATGACAATGCTATTGTAATTTAATTGTTATCCATTTCAAAGAAGATATCAGAGAGCCCTTTTAAAAAAAGCCAATTATGACCTAGTTGCTAAACAAAAGCACTATTGGATTCTATTGAAGTAGTTATGTAATGACACCAATATCTGATCTTTGTGTCCAGGGTCCCATGAGCCTATTTGGCATTTTGACAAAAGTAATTAAATGCTCCTTTTCTCTCCCCAGCCATTGCAACACAAGCTAGCATGGAATTTCGACGGAAAGGGTCCCAAATGTCCACAGACACCATGGTTTCCAATCCTGTGTTTGATGCAAGTGAATTTCCTGATAACTATGAAGCAGGAAGAGCTGAGGCTTGTGGGACATTATGTAGAATTTTTTGTAGCAAGAAGACTGGAGAAGAGATTCTGCCAGCTTATTTATCCAGGTTTTAGAATTTTTTTGTTTATTTTTGCATTTATATTGTTTTGGTGATGAAATACTATTGTGGCATGGCTTGGTAGGCTAAATTAGTAAGCCATTGTTGGTCTGAAATGCCTGCCAGTGTCTTTATGTAATTCAGACTTGCTTAAATTCTTCCATTTTACCTGCCTCATCAGATCTGGTAAAGAATTGTAAAGTTCTGTTCTCAAACTAATATCTATTATATCATTTATTAATTCTGGAGAGATTGGAAGTGCCACAATAGTTTGTTAATAGATTTTTGGCATAATAGTTGGTTCTGTATCCAGTCCAAAAATAAGTCAGCTATGAATCTTTACTCCAAGGAGTTTAGTGACTGGTGAATAGGTTCATGCAAAATAACAGTGATTCAATAGGAAACAGAAGTTGGCAAGAGAGAGACACAGGTGAATTATTTTGAGTATTTGGAGGAAGCAGAAGCTCATACTTAACCTAGAGGGTTCAGGAAAGTTCTATCATAATAGTAGATATCTGTGCTGAATTTAGAAAGGATAGGGAGTGTTTAGACTGTTGGGTGGTTGGCTAGGATTATCTTTTCCAAATCTCTGGCTTCTACCATCTGTCCATCTATGAATGGCTCCACCATTCATTTAGCTGCTCAGGCCAGAACCTAGGCATCATTAGCCTCTGCTTCCTCTATCTTAAATTGATTATTCAGTTCCTGCCATGTAACACTCTTATTTCTTTCTCCACTCTGTTCTCACCATGACTCTTCAGACTTTGTTATTCTTCCTGAGTTTATAATTTTTGATTTTGTTTTGTTCTTCTCCACTGCTTGTTTATGTGGCTGCTGAAGTAAAGTTACAATCAAGTAGAACATTGAGACACCTGTACTGCTAGGTGCTCAGGAAAGAGGTAAATTGACTCCCAGCAGAGGAAACCAAGTTTGAAACATAGGCATAAGAAAACATGGTCTATAATGGTCAGAATCTTAACAATGAGATCTTATCTTTAAATCTAGTTTGAGCAAAATCGAATAATTTACATGAAACTAGTGATACTTAGTAAAGTCTAAGGTCAAGCAGTATAGCAAGGCATATAAAAAGTAGGAACTAGGACTGGAAACCTAGTTCAGGGACCAGAACAACTCTCCTGCTTCCTATGCTTCGTCTCCTAGAACTGCTTCATTCCTCTCTCTCTGCAGACTGTTTTTCTTATACTGCAGTGTGCTTCTAAGTTCCTAGTTGTCATAGCGTTGGTCTAGAAGACCAGTGGGGTCAGTTAGCATCTCTAAATTACTGTGAGATTCTTGGGAAAGAAGATCTGATTAATTAGGTTTCTGTCTCTGCTTTAGCTACATATAGTTGCGAGAGAAGGTCATATAGGTTGTTGAGTTTACTTCTCACGGGGAGGGCCCATTTCTCTGAGGGAGACCCTGGGCTAGAGAGAGATCCCTAATTATATCAACAGCAATACGGCTTTTTGAACATGAGCTTTTTGTCTGGTCCAGAAGACTGGGTGAGGAATCATGTGACAAACTCAGCAGGTTTGTGAAAGGACAAATGACGTATTTAAGTTTCGGTCTTGCCTTTCAAGGGCCTGTGGGATATTTATCGAGAACTGCATAGGTAGATCGAAATGAGTTGAGCAGGCATCAGTGAGTGAGGAGATTGTTTCCAAAGAGTTTTGCAGAAAAGAAAGAAGTGTATTATGGTAAGAAGAGTACAGCAATGTATTTGCTCTTTAATAACAAGTGACTAAATGCTCAGTGACTTGATAGTGAGGAGGCGTTGTAGGAAAAGGAAGATAAATTCATGTAGATCCTCAAAGATCTTAGTGTGATCTTATGATGAATGCAGAGTTTAATGGGGTTCCTTTCTTTCACTAAGAAATGAAGGAAGCAATAAAGAAAGGAAAAAGATACAAACTCACCTCTGTTTCCTAGGATTGTGAATGCTGCAAAAATTTACTGCTTTAGAATTTGATTAATTGATTCTATCAGTTTATTGATAAGTACTGAGATAATTGTTTTGTTATGGGTGCCTCATTTGTAGGCACCTGTACTGTGATTTACAAAGATTTAAAACTTTAAAAAAGTGTAATAGAAATGATCTTATGATTCTGAATTGTTAAATCCTAGTAGTACCTTTAAAGTCTAGAAACTAGAGTGAAGAGTGGAAAAGGCTCTTCAGATAACTGTGTAAAAATATTAATTATTCTGGAAACATTTGATCAGCAGTTTGTTTAAAATTTTTTTCTTGCTTTCCTAGATTTTACATGCTTTTAATTCAAGGTTTGCAGATAAATGATTATGTGTGCCATCCTGTCTTGGCCAGCGTTATTCTAAACTCCCCTCCTTTGTTCTGCTGTGACTTGAAAGGGATTGATGTTGTGGTTCCTTACTTTATTTCAGCCCTTGAAACCATTTTGCCTGACAGGTAAGCTGTCATTCTTTACTACCAGGTCAATTCTCTAGTTCGGCTTGGTCTGTTTTGGTACTTTCTCCTGTTTGCTAATTTACCCTGTCTAACTTGTTTTCACAGTCCAATGGGACCCAGGCTACATAAATTGAGTAAAGAGCATCCAAACTCTCCCAATCTCTGGATGCCTTAAATTCTGATATGTCTATGGGTTTACTGGATCCTTTTTGGGTTGGTCTAGATGGGTCATAGAAAGCCCAGCCTGAGAGCCTACTATTATAAAGTAGGCCTTTTATTTTCAGTCAAATTCTAATGTAATTCAGTAATAGTTTAACATAGAAGTTCTCATATATATAATGCTTGGATGGGGGGGGCAGGAAATGGCATAGTATACACTTGGCAGTAGCTAAAAATACTAATAGCTTTTTATTTTTTGGCAGAGAACTCTCAAAATTCAAAAGCTATGTAAATCCAACAGAATTGAGAAGATCCTCCATTAATATCCTGCTTTCTTTGTTACCCCTCCCTCATCATTTTGGCACAGTCAGATCTGAGGTAATGTTTCTTGAAATATTTCTTTTTCTTTCTCCTTCTCCCCACCCCCCTTTTTTCATGGTACAAAGTCTTGCTAAGTAGCTCAGTTTGGTTGCAGACTTATAAGCCTCCTGTCTTGGTATCCTGCCGACCGTTACTAACATTTTTTTTTGTATTCTTTATTCTCTTTTTGTATGCTAATTCAAATGACACTGTTAACAAAATGGAACAGGGGCTAAAGAAAGGGATTTTCTAGCCCTTCATAGTCACACAAACCTTTAATCCTAGCACTTGGAGGCCGAGGCAGATGGATCTTTATGAGTTTGAGGGCAGCCAAGAGTATAATGAGAACCTGTATTAACATTAAATAAACATATGTTTAAAAATACACATTTCTAATGGATAAATGTGTATTTCTAATGGAGTATTGAAGTTTTCTGGTTTGGGTATTTTTTCTTTTGGAAGTGCCATCATGCCTTAGCTTACTATTCATGTGTTTATAGACTAATGACATCTATCTACAGGTGTCAAATGGGAACTGTAATTAGACTGGAAGCCTGGCTCATTTAGCCTGTTCATCTCTTTTCCCTCTTGCTAGCTGATGCTAAATATTATTTTTTTTCTCCAGGTGGTCTTAGAAGGAAAGTTTAGTAATGATGACAGCTCTTCTTATGATAAACCAATAACGTTTCTGTCCCTGAAGTTGAGACTTGTGAATATACTAATAGGTGCCTTGCAAACGGAAACGGACCCTAACAACACGCAAATGATATTAGGTTTGTGTCCAAACAGTTTCATTTTGTTTTTTGGTAAGTGAAACCCAAGTACTAATGATCCCAGGCATGTTGGGAGACAGGTGAGAGGAGCCCAAGCCTAACGCAACTCTTACTATTCTGAATCAGAACTAAAGGTTTTGTTTTGTTTTTTTTTTTGGTTGTAGTTGGTTTTGTTTTTTTGCTTTTTATAGAAAAAGATTTAAGGGGATCTGTTAAGGAAGCTCAGTGGTTAAAGACGCTTGCCACCAAGACTCACAGTCCTGAGTTTGATTCCCCAGGTCCCATATGGTAAAGGGAGAGAAGCAGTTCTTTTTAGCTGTCTTTTGACCTCCACACACATGCTATGGCATGCACATATTATTCTCTTCTTAAATAAGTTAGTAAGTAACTAAATAAATAGATGTGGTAAACATTCTTTTAAAAGATTTAAGGAGATGAATTAAGGAAAGCATTTGGTTGTCTTGTTTATGCTTTTCCCCCTTCCTTCGTCCCTTCTTTCTCCCCGTCTCTGCCTTTTTTCCTTTCAGTTGTTGGATTGAGTACTCAGGACGTTTGGTACGTTAGGCAGTGAGAAGATCGACTCAGTAGTGAATGGTAAATTGGTTAGCTTCACAGCGAGCTGAGGGAATAGGTGACTACATACCTCTTCATGTTATTGTTGATTTTGTTATAGAAACTTAGAAAAAAGCAAAGGAGGAAAAGTGGAAGCAAGAGAATTCAGCCTTTTAAATTCTATACTTGTGAGTTGCACACAAATTTTACATGTTAGAAAAATATTTTAAACAGAGAGAGAGAAGAAGAATGTTCATGTGGAGGGTATTTCCAGATATTAAAGAATGTGAAAAGTTTAGTGCATTGTGGAGTGTGTGTGGGTCTTTGGAGACAGGTAGCAAGAGGGCTCATTGGGTTAAAAGTGTTGCCCTGCCAAACTAATTGAACTGAATTCAGTCCCCAGATCCTACCTCAGAAGGGGAGAACTGATTCCCAGTATTTGTCCTCTATCATTTACATACCGCTGTGGCGTGCATATTTGTGTAGCCCCCACACATACACATAAATAAAAAATAAAAACTTTGAAGGCATATCAGAATTTGAGGATTTCTAAAGCATTATCTTTTTTAACCAATCAATGTATTTATTTGTGATCTTCAGAGAAGTTCAGGAGTGCTTGAACAAAATTTCTTTCTTTCTTTTTTTAGCGGCAGGGAAGGAGACACAGAGTCTTTCTGTGTAGCCCTGTACTTGCTGTATAGTTCAGGTGGCTTCAGCTGATAAGCAGACCATCTGCCTTAGGCCCCCGAGTGCTAGGGCTATTTGTATGACCACTTTTTGCTTTGACTGAGCCATTGCACTGTAATTATTATGTCATGTGAACAACTTTGTTTGTTTTGCTATTGCAGGGGCAATGTTAAATATTGTTCAAGATTCTGCACTTTTAGAAGCCATTGGTTGCCAAATGGAGATGGTAAGAAGCTTA
This sequence comes from Cricetomys ansorgei, assembly GCA_026225945.1. Taxonomy (NCBI): domain Eukaryota; kingdom Metazoa; phylum Chordata; class Mammalia; order Rodentia; family Nesomyidae; genus Cricetomys; species Cricetomys ansorgei. Next base: position 249,200 of record JAMJFZ010004177.1, read on the forward strand.
TATAATCTGTCAAAGAATATCTGCTTTTAATTTTATGTAAATTATATTCAATAGTACTGGAATTGAACCTAGGGTCTCACACATGCTAAACAAGCTGTTTACCACTGAGCTGTGTCCCCAGCCCATTGATTTTATTTTTTGAGGCAGTGTGTCAAATAGCCCAGGCTAGTTTCAAACTGTGTATATAGCTGAAGATGACCTTGAACTCCTGGTCCTTCCACCTCTATAAGTGGGCACTACCACACCTGGTTTTTAAAGACATTTTGTTTATAAATTTACATATTTTGAGATATCTGCTTGTTCAGTGACTTATCAGGTCCTTGAGAAATCCTGCATGAGAGAAACACCAGCTGGAATTATTTTGAAGTACCAACCAACTGGTCTAATGTTCTAGGAAAGGCCTTCCTAGTACCTGCTGTCCCTAACAAATACAGGACTACCTGTACTATCTGCTATCTTTTTTGTAGTTCTGTAGTTAGAAGTTTGCAGGTATCCCAAAGCACTAATGCTTTTAAATAATAATTAAAAGGCTCCCCAGAGATGGATAATGTCCCTTGCTTCTTCCTTCAAGATACATGATCATTTCACTTGGAGTAGAGACGGGGTGTGTGTGTGTGGAGGGGGGAAGTAATAAGATAAAATGAGGTGAGCTGGATGAGAAAAAATTATTAAGGAAATTCATCCATGATACAATAGATGGCTAATAAGGTAGTGAGTTCTGTTTATATGGGGAAAAGTGCAAGAAGTCTTTAATAAATGGATTTATTTGCTCTCATGTGTTTGGGAATTATACTAACTATAGTCCTTTATTGTTACTACTTTATGGTAAAACTTGTACGTGTATGTGTGTATGTGTATGCAAATGGTGTGGGTCTTCATGGGTATGCAGATACATGTGTCTGGGTGTGTTTGTATTTGTGGCATGCTTGTATGTTTGTGTGTGTATGCGCATGCACAAATGGGTATGGCAGAGTGTGAGCATGGAGGTCAGAGGAGGTTGTCAGGTATTCTGTGCTGTTGCTTTGCACTGTTAGCTTGAGACAATGTCTAATGCTCATTGAGCTAGACTAGTAGTCAGCAAGCCCAGTGATGCTCCTGTTCCACCTGCTCCCAGCACTGTCATTTATAGACATGTGGGTAGTCATGCCCAGCTTTTTACATAGGCGCTGGAGATTTGAACTGAGGTTCTCATGTGTAGCAAGTACACTTAGCACTGAGCCATCTCCCTAGCCCTTCCCTCCCTCCAGTATTTTTTTTTTTTTTTAATTTAAGGTAGGTTCGGGGGATCAAACTCAGGTCCTCATGCTTGAGTGGCAAACGCTATTGACTGAGCTCATCTCTCAGCCCTTTATTTGTCTTTATTTGAAGATTATATTCATGTTCTAAGATTTTGTTCTAGAGGCACTTAAGATATTTTCCTTAATGACTTGGAGTCATTAGTATTGAACTCTAGCATATGTAAAGGGGTCTGAGGTGGCCCTTAAAAAACAGCACAGAAGACCTCAGTATGGATATCAGTAGTTACAGAACCCTGTATACCCTTTTAACAGATGGCATCTGAGCCACAATACCACAGTGATTTTAACCTGTCTGTTTATCTGTATATCACAGATACACAGATATACTACTACTTGTTAGCCTGTTATGTTTGCAGTACTGCGGATGAACTCGGGGCCTCATGCATGTGAGGCAAATGCTGTACTCCTCAGTCACAGCCCCAACTCAGTAATGTTTTTAATAATTAACTTTTTTTATACTTGTAAACTATTGTAAAATAATTAAGAACATCCTGTCACAGCTTCCTGGTCCTAGCTCCGCTCCCAGGCGGGAAGCGAGTGGGACAGCATGGTTTGTAGCATACCCTCTCTGGTCTTTGATCGGAGAACTGTGAGCTGGCCAGAAATGACCAAGACTCTCGGGAGAGTGTTGTTAGTGAACATCTTGGTTTATTAAAGCAAGGGTGGTTACATTTATAGGATGAAGGCAGGAGAGGGTCTTTGGTACCCAGGGATGGGGACCATTGGTTAAGACAGGGATACTGGAATATCCCTATTTGCATTTTGGGGTGGTTTAAGCACTTCTCGGGGACCAGGGGTGATAGACTTTATATGGAAGGGTTTAGTTGTAACTCTAGATAAGCAACTCTGCCAGATTGAACGCGCACCTGCCCACCTTTGGAAGGGGGCAGAATTTTGCTGTGGCTTGTGGTTTGTCAGCGACTGCAGAGGGAAGGGGCCAGATTCCTGCCAGCTCCTCAGAATTAGATCCTGGGGTCATAAGCGCTCTTGACCCACTTAGCTGTGTGACAGTCCCACACAACTGTTCATCTTGGTTCATTTTCATTCGACTAGGGTGGTGGAGAAAATAACTTGAAGAGTCACAGTCGTACTAACAGTGGCATTAGTTCAGCAAGTGGAGGAAGCACAGAACCTCCAACTCCTGATAGTGAGAGACCTGCTCAAGCTCTCCTAAGGGATTACGGTAAGTTGTGTTTAAAGTGATCTGTTAGTGTTTACACGTGTATGAATTCTCAGTAATAAGCAAAAATAAAACTTTTTGAGAATTGAAAATAAAACTGAAAGTTTTATCTGTTTAGGTATAATAGAAGATGCTAGTCTAAAAAATATGATTTTTTTTTTTTTTTTTTTTTTTTTTGCTCTTTGGAGTTTGTTAGATCTTATACATATGTTTATGATGAGAAGTCAGGAGGTGTGTGGGTTCTGTACCAGGTGCTGGTGATGCAGGCTCACATAAGGTACGGGCCTTGCTTCAGAGCTCTCAGAAGAATGGCAGAGATAGTCAGTGAGCCATGTAATTGCAGTTGTGAGGGAAATTTTAACATGTGTCTCCATGTTAAAACTTAGATACTCTGTCTTGTTAGGTTTTTGCGTTATAAGAATCAAGAGACATTTTCTACCCCGCTAATTAAAACACTTGCCAGCAAATCATCCTGTTCAGTGATATCCTTTACACTGGGCAATTATTTTGTGGATTTAATGTGAGCACTTCATAAGTTTTTATGCACAAATGCTAATACTGATTGAATCTGTGGGTGTTTATTCCATGAGATTGGAATATCTAATTCCCTAGATGTGAGCTTGACTTTTTAACTATCTAGATAATTCATGAGCCATATTCATGAGGCATGCTTTTATAATTGAAGTTTATGATACACGTCAGCATGTCAAATCCATAGAGTCATTATATGGATACTCAGTGCATTTAAATTTGCATTTAAATTGTTGCTCCTTATGTAGATTTAGGCATTCTCTAGGTTGAATTTTTCTTTCTTGTTCTTTTTAAGACATTTTAAAGCTAGAGATAATTTTTCATTACTGGCATGTGTTGTATATAAGTGTTTGAATTGTTTGTTCCAGCATTTTCAGCTGGTGTTAGTGAGCTCTGCTTGTTCTGTCGTATTTTTACTAAAAAATCCAGATTTGTGTTAGTGTCGCATGACTGTCTCTCTTTAATGATCATTCCTTTTTCTGTTGTCACTGCCCTCTTTCTGATAGGATCCACAGGTATAATGCCCCTAAAGCTTCCTTTATAATTACAGTTTAATTTATCCTACTTTAATCTCTTAGAATTCATTCTTGACTATAATAATTACTTTAAATATAAATTCAAGTCCAACTAAAAACAGTGACTTGGTTATTTATCCTTTTTAAAGGTATTAAAGTAGCGTAAAGAGCTAAATGTAAACATGGGTTTGAAAGGCATTGCATGTTTTCACCGTTTAAACCCTGTCGTTTCAGCAGATGCTTTAAGGTAATTCCCAGCATCTGAGGAGGCTGTAAGGTTGAATTCTTGCCTCTGTAAAACTTTGAAGAGATACTTGGTTGCCTTTCCATTGTTCTTTTTGAAAATTTAACTCTATAAGTTATTTATTTAAAAATTTAAGATGTTATCTTTCATTATAAGGATGGTACTGAAACTGCCAAGTCCATAGTGTTCTTTGTCAAAGGGAGGACTGGCAGCTAGAATATGGCCCAGCCCCATGTGTGCCTTGTGCATCATCAGTCAAGCCTGGTGCTCAGGCCGGTGGGTGGGGAGCATAGCTCTGTGTGGGTGCCCGTTGTGCTCACTGTGGCTGCTGTGGTCTGTGCCTGGTGGAATGCTGTGCTTCTGTTACTAATGCTTAGTTGTTTTCCCTCCCTGTGGGATGTGGCATTGGGTTATATCCTAGCTCTTAATACAGATTCAGCTGCTGGGCTCCTGATTCGCAGCATTCATCTCGTCACCCAAAGACTCAACTCCCAGTGGCGGCAGGACATGAGCATCTCCCTGGCGGCTCTGGAGCTCCTCTCTGGCCTGGCAAAGGTGAGAACAGTCCCTTATTTTAGCCCGGCCCACTTGCATCAGGCTTTTTTTTTTTTTTGTATTTTGACACCCACCTTTGTGTGGGTATTTAGTGTTGGCAGTACACATGAGTATTTACATACAGAGTATTCAAAATTGAGCCTCCAAGTGAAATTTTGCAATATGAAAACTAGGTGGGAAGGATATGAATATTTCTGTTAAGGTACAGAATATATTTCAAATACTGATGATTGCACATAATATATTGTATTTATAAGGAGAATTTATTATAATGTATATCTGTGTTTACTATCAGTATTAAGCAAAAATTGACTATTCAATTTTCTCTCACAGTTACTTCAGTTTTGTGGAACCTTAGAAGTGGGTCCATTTGAACTTAAGCCTCAGTATCTCTCTTTCTGTCCTCTCTCTCTCTCTCTCTCTCTCTGAAATTCACGTAACGTAAAGCTAATCATTTTAAAGCAAGTATCAGTGGCTAGTAGTGCATGTGCAACCCACCACCTATTTCCAAAGTCTTCCTGTCACTGTGGAGGAAATCCCTAAGCCTCAAAGCTGTGGCTTTTTGCCCACCCTCACCACAACTACGTCCTCTGACGACCACTGATCTCCATTTTCTTCCTTTGGATTTACCTAATCAGGACCATTCATACAAAGGGATCAATATGAAAATCATGTAATGGGGGACTGGAGAGATGGCTCAGCAGTTAAGAGCACTGGGTTCAATTCCTGGCACCCACATGGCAGCTCACAACTGTCTGTAACTCTTATCCCAGGGGATCTGACATCCTCACACAGACTACATGAAGGCAAAACATCAATGCACATAAAATAAAAATAAATAATACAGTTTTTTAAAAAGAAAATCATAGAATGAATGTCATTTCAAGAGTGCCTGTCTTTCTCATTTGACATAACTTTTTGAGTTTCACCCCTTTTATGTTTGCACAGCATTATGCAACCATATATAATTTTCACTGTTTGCCTGCTTATCAGTTGAGGGGTATTTAGACTGTTTCCATCCTTTGACTCTTACTAGTAGAGCTGCTGTGAATGTATAGGAACTTGTATTTGTTTGGAATATCAGTTTTCAGTTCTTTGGGGTGTGTACTGAGGAGTGAAATTCTTGGGTTTATGTTAATTCTGTTTAACTTTTGAAGAACTGCTGTTTTCTATAGCTACTGAGTCCTTTTCATTCTTTTCAGCAACATACAAGGGTTCTAATTTTCTACACCCTCACTAGCATCTAAGTATTTTTTATTATTAAAATGGAAAGATAATTTTTTTATATACCACTTGGTACTGTGAGGATCAGATGAGATGAAAGTATAAAATACATTGTGGTCATATACTGATACTCATCACAGAGTGGTGGTGTCTGAGTTGAAGTTTAGGCCTTCAAAGTTGTCTTACAAGCTGTGAGAGACAAAATAGGTAAGAAAACTTAGTGTGTTCTCAACACTACTTGGAACTTACCTCAAAATCCCCAAATGATAGATATGTGAGAAGTAGTTGCTAATATAAAACATAAGGCTAGCTACTCATGAGACATGGCAGATCATACAGAGAATGAGGTGCTGCTCCCTGTGACTTGTGGTCCACTTTTGATTTAAATTCATTTAGATTGGGTAGAGCACTGCTCTGGACCTGCATCATCATATAATGGGCTAATACTACCTGATTTCATACTTCTCTGTGAAGATAAAATGATTAAAATAGTTAGGTTGGATGACTAGACCTAGTGATCTATAATTGCGACTGCATGACCACACCTAATGTGACTGTCTAGTTTTTGACAAAGGTGCAAAGATAACTCTAAGGAGAAAGGTTAGTCTTTTCATCCAGTGTACTGGTAGAACTTGGTTTCATACCTGTTTTGTGTATGGTAGGTACAAAAATGAGCTAAAAATGGATTGTAGACTTAAATGTAAAAAGTTATTAGTTACTTGTCTCATGCTGTGACAAAATACCCTGACAAAAGCAACTTAAGGATGGAAGGGTTTATTTTGGCTCACAGTTCAAGGGTACAGTCCATTATGGCGGGAATGTCAAGGTGGCAGGAGCTTGAAGCAGCTAGTCACATTGAATCTGCAGCCAGGAAGAAGAGAGCAGATGAATGCTTGTGCTCAGCTGGCTTCCTCCTTTTTATGCAGTCCAGAACCCAAACCCAGGGAATAGTGCCACTCTCCTTTAAGGTGAGTCTTCCTACCTCAATATCATTAGTTGCTAGGGAAATATAATTAGATTCACATTGAAATACTAATTAGAATGACTAAAACTGAGGGCTTAGGAGCATAGCTTAGGGTATGAGTGCTTGCTATGCAAGCATGAGGACCTAAATTCAAATCCCCAGCATCCATTTAAAAAGCCAGGAATGACAGCATGGACCTCAGAGTGGCAGGTGGAGATAGGCAGGTCCCAGGAGTTTACTACTAGGTCTAGCTGAAACAGCAAGTTTTAGGTTGTGTGAGAGACCCTATCTCAAGGAAATAATGTAGAAGGCAATACAGGTAGACACCTAGCAGTCCTCTTGTGACATAAGCACAGATGTATGTACCCTTACACACATGTACGTACATGCATATACCATGCACACACATATAAAGGAAGAAACAAACAAAGGCTAAATTTAAAGACTTGACCATACCAAATGTTGATGAGGATGTAAAGAAACTGCTAATGAGAATGTTAATTGTAATAACCATTTTGGAAAACATTTTGGCAGATCCTTAATAATTTTATCATACACTGGGGGGGGGTGGTGGTGCATGCCTTTAATCCCAGCACTTGGAAGGCAGAGGCAGGCTGATCTCTGAGTTTGAGGCCAGCCTGCTCTACAGAACAAGTTCCAGGACAGCCAGTGGTACTTAGAAAACTCTGTCTCAAAAAACCTTAAAAAAAAAAAATCATACATATATTTTATGACCCTGTAATTCCAGTCCCAGCATATAAGAGAGCATACATCCATTCAATGACAGTGGATAGTCATAGCAACTAGATTTATAATATCCAAAGGATGGAAATGACCTAAATGTCTATTAACAGGTTACTGGGTATACAAATTGTTCTGTATTCATGTACTGGAATACTGCTCAATAAAAAGGAAGAAAGGTTACAGAAAGTGGATATGTCTGGGAGTAATTACTTACGCTAAATAAAAGAAAGAAGCTAGCTAAATACCCTTTCCCAAAGTAGATACTGTAGAACTTATACACACTTTAGGAAATATAGGCCAATCTATTATGATAGCAGGTAAACAGTTCCTCACGGGACAAGAGGAATGAGAGGAAGCTTACAAAGGTGCATGAGGAGATTTGGAGATGATGTATATGTTCATTATCTGATTATAGTGACAGTTCTTTGAGGTTACATACTTTGAACATATGTAACTGTAATTGATAATTGAACCACTAAACTGTTTCACTAGACTTTGTGCAGAGTAAAAAACATCACTATGAGATTGGTTTAGGGACTTTAAAACACACATGTGTTCCTTTGCTAGCCATTCCTGTAAGTTTCGCAGTATGATTAAGTGTAGGCAGTAAGAGCTTAGGGTTTTAAGGTGTCAACAGCCATGCTAGTTTTTAGGGTTTGAGAATGTTACTTTTTTGTAGTACATAATGATATATCTGGAATATTCTATTCCTGTATATAAATATTTAAAAACAAGGCCTCTCATGTATCACAGTTTCAGATAAGCTCAGTTGCAGGGCAAATGCTTGGTGGTGTGATTCCTGACTAACTGGTTCTATTCCCTAAATGGACATGTTTAGGTGAAGGTGATGGTTGACTCGGGAGACCGGAAACGTGCCATCAGTTCTGTGTGCGGTTATATTGTATACCAGTGCAGTCGGCCAGCTCCTCTCCACTCCCGGGATCTGCACTCCATGATAGTGGCAGCATTTCAGTGTCTCTGTGTCTGGCTGACAGAGCACCCTGATATGCTGGATGAAAAGGTAAGCTTATTCAGTCTTATAACATCAAGTAGGAATAAAACTATTTTAAGAGAGAATTGGACATCTGAATTTAAATACAGTATCACATACTTTGAATGTACTTGTTTGATTTCAGGAGGACACCACTTCTCTTGAGCATAACTTGTATCATTATGCTTAGAATTGATTCTAAATAATCCCACAGAGAAATTATTTATGAAGGAGAAGACTTTGCCTTATTTATCTGAACCAACAAGACTTCTTTTATAAATAACATTTTCATTAATTCTTGTAAAATTTCATAGTATTTTGAACATACTTAGCCCTTTCACTAGAATCTACCCTCTCTACCCTTACTTCCCTGTCTACCCAATTTTGAGGTTGTTTTGTTTTTCCAAGACAGGGTTTCTCTGTTATAACTCTGGCTGTCCTGGAACTCACTCTGTAGACCAGGCTGGCCTCGAACTCACAGAGATCTGCCTGCCTCTGTCTCCCAAGTGCTGGGAGTAAAGGCGTTCGCTACCACTGCCCAGCTTTCTCTTTTCCTTTCATTGAGTCAAATTTGTGTTGCTTTTAGGAGTGAGGCCTGCCCTGGAGTGTGGTCAACCTACTAGTGATCAGGTCATTAAAGAAAGCTGATTCTACCTCCCCGCAGCAGCTATTATGTATGATCACACATGCCAGTAGCTCCTCAGCTAGTGATAATATTTTTATCCATTTCCATTACCTCCATACTGGAATTTTGTTTGGCTTGAGCTTGCTCAAGTCTTGTGTGTGCTTTCACAGGTGCTATGAAAAAAAAAAAAGCAAAAAACAACATTTTTTTTGGATGGGATTGCAGACTGGAGATAGCTATTAAAGCTGATTGGCTTCCTATTATCAAACTAAGAACACTTAATTGTGAACCTCCAAAGCTAGGCCACAGCTTGGCTGTAAAAGATACTTTTATCGAAATACTGCATTTCTCACAGATTTCTGCACTTTTAAGTGGGCACAGATTGTAGTCTTGTTTTCTCTGCTACGTACCTTATAGGGAAGCAGGCGTAATGAGCCTGACAGTAGAGCTTTCCAGGGGCACTGCATATTTATAAAGATCTTTGTAAGTAATATTGTTGATAAAATCTGAGTCATTTTATTGTGGCTTTTAGGGTTATGATATCAGAAATTGTTTACAAGACTGGACTTGTAGCTAAGTTTAGTAGATTGCTTGCTTGCAACATTTATAAAGTACTCAGTTTGATCCCTAGCACTATATAAATCAGCTATGATGGTGCTTATTTATAATTCTAGGTACTTGGGAGGTAGAAGAAGGAAGATCAAAATGGTCATACCTGGCTACATAATGAGTTAGAGGCCAGCCTGGACTACATAAAAACTGTGTTACACAAAACAGTTTTAAAAATAAATTATTTAAGATGTTAGTCATTTGATTTCAAGGTCAGCTTGGGCACATAGTGAGTTTGAGACCATCCTGAGCTCGATAGTGAGATCCTGCCTCAACAAATAAATAATTAACCTTTTTGATATAGTAGGTAGTCTGATGTGTCTTAAACCATCTGGGTTTGACTGAATTACTTATGAATCCATTTTACTTGACCTTTCAGGATTTGTCATAGTCCATGGTTATTTTGTGAGCTCTGTAACTGATAAAAAAAATTAAAACCTGTTTTCAGTGTCCATCTCAAATATAAATTTAGTTCTTTTAAGAGAAACTTAAAGGAAGTTTAAGTTTATTGTATTATGATACACTAACACACATCTGTTAAAGATCTTTACCTCCAAAACATAACCATGGTTATGGGTTCCTTGTCTTTTGTTAAGTGATATATATAAAAATTGATCTGGGGTCGACGAGATGGCTAAGCAGGTAAAAGTGCTTGCCACCAAGTCTGGTGACTTGAATTTGTTCTCTGAGTCCTATGTGGTTGGAGGAGAAAACCAGTTCCCAAAAGTTGTTCTCTGACTTGGCTTGTACACAAACACACATATACTCTCTCTTAAATAAAATAAATAAATGTGTTTAAAAATATTTTTTAAAATTATTCTGTCTTTTCCTGCTTCTAGGATTGCCTTAAGGAAGTACTGGAGATTGTAGAACTGGGTATCTCAGGAAGCAAGTCCAAGAACAGTGAGCAAGAAGTCAAATACAAAGGAGATAAGGAACCAAACCCTGCGTCCATGAGGGTAAAGGATGCTGCAGAAGCCACTTTAACATGGTATGGAAGCAGCTGCTGGAGACTGAGCTGTAATAGACCGGGCAGCAGTGACCTGTGCTGCTCTGTCTTCCTTGTTTAGCACAGAGTACCTCAACCCCTGCAGGATGCTGTCCTTCCAGACATAAAATAGAAAAGAACTCTTTTTGTATTCAGGCTTAGAACAACAAGAAATCAGAGATTTGTGGTCTTTATATTTCCATACTGGTTGATATTACTAACTCAGGTCAGATCATCTTAGAACTAGGAAGTATCTTGGGGTTACTTCACCCCTTTCTTTGATGGCTTGGCCTAGAGATGAGATGTGTCACAGCATCAGATCTGCTACTGAATGCTAGTCTATGCTACACTTTTATGTTATATTCAGCTAAGAGTTTTTTAAAAGTGCCTTGTAAGAGTTTGGTAATAGAATCATAGAGATAAGTCAGATGCAGTCATTACCATAAACACCATCTGGTACAGTAGGGAAGATGAAATAGAAATACAAAGTCCTTCAATATCAGATGGATAGTAAGTGGCCCAGAAGAAGAGATACAAGTAAAACGTCAGGAACTGGGAGGAGGAAGTGAGTACTTTGTGATAAAGTGAAAGCAAAGTAACGTGTGTGGGGAACCAAGTTGACCCAGACTGAGAGGATGGGTAATGTATGCGCCGTGAGCAGCATTGCAGGCAATTAGGAATGTATGTCCCATAGAACAAGAGGTTGTTTCTTAAAAAGAATGGCAGAGTTGAGAAAATCCTTTGGACCTGGGGGATAGGGAGACTGAAAAGACTGAGTTTAGGCACATGGACAGATTGAAGGGACTGAAGAAGTAGAGATGACATAGATTGATGGAATAAATAGAGATGTGGCTCATGCAGGAATGAGAACTCAGGAAAACAGAACCACAGGAAGGAAGCGTGTCAGGTGAGTGAGGGCTGGCTTGAAGATTTGGGTGTAAACCAGTTCTGCCTAAGGTCCTGACGTCTTTTGTGAGCATAGTATCTTTTTTTTCTTTGGGTTATATCCAGATTCGTTGGATTTGATGCTGTTCTTCTTGGGCTTAGGGCATAATTTTCAGAAGAATGCTTACTTTTTATTAAGAACTGTGCACTGTTAGTTGCTAGACTGTCAGTGTCTTTCTTGAGGTTTAGCTAGTACTAGAAGTTTGAGGTTTAGCAACTCAGATGCTGAGTACTAGAAGTTCAAAAAGGTGATGAGACGTGGGTGCCATAAGGTGCTACAGAACTGGGGCTTGATTTTTACCAGGAAGAGGAAGAAGGCTAGGAGGTAACCAAGGAGAACCCTGCTCACTGCTCACTGGGAGTTCTTGAGTTCTTCGTGCTGCAAGAAGTTTCTTCCAGTCTAGCCTGATTGTTCCTATGAGAGTATAGTTGCTGCTGAGGGATGGTTATGTGCCTGGGATCTTTCTCCCTCAGACTGTGATTATCTGAATGGCTCTTGTCTTCATTTTCTGCTGTCTTGTCTTTATTAGCAAGTGTACCATGATGTCTTTATTTTCCACTGTTTAACAGTGCAGAGTTCCATCATGGTGGAACATGTTCCAAACCAGTCTCTCCATTATCTCACAGTTGCTGCTTTTTTTGTCAGCATCACCATTGACTTTTTGTTTTTTGTTGTTGGTTTGTTTTGTTTTTCAAGGCAGGGTTTCATTATCTCAGGCTGTCCTGAAACTCACAATGGAGTCCAGATTGGCCTCGAACTAACAGAGATCCATCTGCCTCTGCCTCCCTGCCCAGCTATCACCATTGTTTTTGGTTGCCCTTTTCTGTGATTTGTATCTCTCATTCCTCATGAGGTGGGCAACTGAATCCAATACACTTTATTTTTATACAGTCTTCCCACTGTCCCTTGAAGCCTCAGACAGTATTCTGTACTAGGTTTACCTCACTTCTTGCCTGGCTTCTGTTTCCAGTCTCTTAACTTTTTCTGTTTGTCTTGTACGCTGGCTAAACTCATCGTCCTTAAACACTTATGTCATCCTACTACTTGAGTGATTAAAACGTTGAGTAAATCTCCTGTTTCGTAACATATCTGATTCTAGTGGAGAGTCGGGAGGTGATATGATTTCTTCCACCACTGCTTCCTAGCACTGCCTTGCCATAGTTGGGCCACTTATAGTGGTGAACTGGGCATGTTCATACCTGCTTGTGTATTTCTCCTGCATTTCAGAGCAATATCATGCTCCCAGTAACTCTTGCTACTTGTAGGAACCTCTTCCTGTTAATTCCGATTTTTGAAGGACAACTGTTTTCACTACCTACACTCATTGTTTGACCTGTCTCACATAGAGTAGAGTTCCATCTATCACAGTCATACCGAGCTTATTTGGTACATGTCAGTCTGTCTTTGATAATCTTTATAATATACATATTAACTGTTTGGGTTTCTTGACCTTGGCATACAAGTACAAATTCAGAATTCATGCTCTTAGAAGTCATTTCGGTGCTCCCTCTGCTTAAGACATATTTACTAAATGCTTAGTGAAGATTTCCCGCTTTGTTTTAATTATTTAATGTTACTGATATTCTATAAATTATTTACCAAACTAAAATCTTTCATGTTAACTTGAGCTTATTGGTTCTTATTTAGACTTTTAGTAATGAAATCCTTTCTCTGGGCAGCATCAGCTTACAAAGACAATGTTTACATTGCTCTGGCTTCTTTCTACCAGTGCCTTCATGTGGTTTTCATATCACATGAATTTGAATACTTTTGTTATCTTGTCATTCAACTGATAGAGCTTTGACCACGCATCTCTCACAGCACTCAAGATTTTGAGTGCTAGAGATTTGCATTAAGTTAACTGGAATCTTTGAGCCTTTTTTGTGTTTCCTTTTTGTCTGTTGTTCTCATTCTGTGCTTATTTGTTTGGGACTGTTTAAATTTAAATTTCTCTTTGTAAGGTATTCCACATTAGCTGTAGTCTTTTAAAGCCTAGCTCTTATTCTGACATATGATCTCTGTAGATTAATTTCTAATCTATTGTAGGTTTTTTTGTTTCTTCCTTAATTAGTTTTGCACCCCTCCTCCCCAAAATCTCACCATATGGCTCTGACTGTCCTGGAACTCACTTAGTGGACTAGGCTGGCCTCGAACTCACAGAGATCCTCCTGCCTCTGCTTTCCCAGTACTGGGATTAAAAGGAATGCACCACCACATCCTGCTCTTTTCAAAAACAAAACAAAATATGTATTTGTGTGTGTGTTTGGGCATAGGGATGTCAGAAGACAACTTTTTACAGTCTATTTTCTCCTTCTACCATGTGAGTTTCAGGGATCCAACTCTGGTTGTTGGGATAGCGATAGTCCTTACCTACTGAGCCATCTTATTGGTTCTTGTTTGTTTTGAGGCAGTCTCACTTTTTAACCCAGGCTGGCCTCAAATTTGTGGCAATCCTCCTGCCTCGGCTTATTGGATGTTTGTATTACAGGCATGAGCAAACATTATGAGCTTGTTTTGTGTGTTCTTAACAGAACACTGCTTATAGAAAGCAGAGGTTGAACCTCAGCATATCAGTGGAGACTTCCCCTGGAAGTTTGCAAGTATTTTTAATCTTTTCCTACAGGTTTATCATGACACAGTCAAATGCTTGTATTAACAGAGATGTTTACCCATCATTCCAGTCTAGTCACTACTAGGAAGAGAAAAATGTGGCAAGACTGGTAATGATTTTATCTATGTGACTTTATCTCTTTCAGCAGCCTGTTTGATAACCCCATAGATCTTACATGGAACATGACAAGCTTACCTGATCTTTGTGCTTTGTGACATCCGTTTCTGTTCCACTGGAGAAAGCCAAGGCTGTATTTTCTCAGTACTAGTCTCCTGAGAATTTTTTCTGATTCCCACAATCATTAGAACTTAGGGAACTTACCAAGTTCCCTGTTCTTAAAAATTATAGCAGTCCTTCTAGGAGGAATTAAAACTGTAAGGAAAACATCTATGGGGACACAGTGCCTTCTATCATCAGAGATCTTAGAGAGCTGAAGCAAGGCCATCCAAGCTGAAGATTGAGTGATAAGATGGTGTTGAGGGTGGGAGAGATGTCTCTGGGTAAGAGTACTTGCTGTACAAGCATGAGTGCCTGGGTTCAGATCTCCAGTGCCCATGTGAAACACTAGACAGCACTGTGTGCACACCTGTAGCCTCAGTGCTAGAGGGGAAAGCAGAGGTGGGAGGATCACTGGGGCTTATTGGCTGCCAGCCTATTTCCATATTTATTAAGAGACAGTGTCTCAAGGGGTTCAGGGAGAGAATGATGGAACAGGACACTTCATGTCCTCCACATAAGTACATGCGTACAGCACACATGCACACACAAAGGTGTTGAGTAGTTTGAAACTATGAAAAAAAAGTGTACAAAATGCTTAGAACTGTATTTGACACAAAGTAAGCTAGGTGAGTTATTAAATTCATTGCATAGATGCAGAAATCTTTATCTTCCCTCTCCCTTGTGTGTGTGTGTGTGTGTGTGTGTGTGTGTGTGTGTGTACACATGTATACCACACAGTCTGTGTACACACACATACAAAGATTCTGAATGGTAAGACTTGATCAGTAGAATGCTGCTTTATAAAGCATTTTATGTCAAAGATTTATTATGATAGTTTTGTGAGACTTAACTGTTAATGCCTCAAGTTCCTTACCTGAAATGAGGATATATCTATTCCTGGCCATGCAGGAAAAGTCAGCAAGCCCTGTTTTTTTGGCCTCTTAACAATCACTTAGTTCTTTGGAACTTTAAGTTTCCTCAACTGAGAAGTGAGGGGTTCTGGCTGATCTTTGTGTCCTTTTCTAGGCCTAAAATACTTTGGCTGTCATAATCCTGGAACCTGGAACACACAAGCACAGTTTTAAAATGCGCCTCTAGGACCTTCCTGATTTGGAACTGTTGTCAATCATAGTCCCTGGGTAGCAGATGGAAATTGGCTTGCAGGATTTTGTTGGGAGGAAGCTAGACTGGGCAGGTGGAGGAACAAAACTGCTGGACAGTGGAGATAGTTGCAACAAAATGCTCAAGGTCAACTTCAGTGCTCTCTCTAGCTGAGAGGGAACTGGGACCTAGGAACCTTGCACTAACTGGTTGTTGAATATCCCTGTTCCAGAAAGAAGCTGTGGTCCTGAGTGAAGCATCCATGGCTGAGAGCATTTCCTAGGCCAGTGAAAGCTTGGCTTCTATCACCCTGCATCTGGCAGAGTGGCCTTTCATTCTTGGGATGCAGATTCTACCCAGCTTGTCAGGGTATTTTTTGCCACAGGGAGTAAATCTGAACTGTTAAGAGGACGCATGGCTGTGTTCAGTTAATTCAGAGGAGCAGAAGGATACATAGATCCAAGAGGTAAAGTTAGAATTTTCTTTGGGAATTAATTGTTCTTTATTCCATTCTCCGTAGTATCATGCAGTTGCTTGGCGCATTTCCTTCACCCAGTGGTCCCGCCTCTCCTTGTAGTCTGGTGAATGAGACCACTCTGATCAAATACTCCAGGCTGCCAACCATAAACAAGCATAGTTTCCGGTACTTTGTCTTGGATAACAGTGTCATCCTGGCAATGCTGGAGCATCCGCTTGGAAATGAGCAGAGTAAGTTGTAGCACTCTTAGCTTTCTCTACTGCTCAAACAGTGTGTTCTCAGGTCTGTTAGGGAAGCAAAGACTGTGATTTCAGTAACTATTTTCAGAAAGACTTGAAGCTATAGGATAACATCACTGGAGAAACAGGTCAGAAAATAGAACGGGCATATGAAGTAGAATTGATTCTTTATGTGTACCTGAAATATCAAACTTTTATATAAAGTTTGCCTTAGTAAGATATTTTATATTTACTATTTACAAAAGTCATTGTCACTCTTTCTTCCCTTGTGACCGTGGATCCTGCGCCTGTATTCCCTTCCCCTTCACCCATCATTGTTCTGTTTCAGTTATTACTATGCATACAGGCTAGAATTGAGAAGTCATCTTTGCTTCTCCTCCAGTTACTTCCTTAGATTATTAGTTTCAATGTCTCTACCGTCCCAGTGACTCTTGAATCCCAATAATCTTCCAATGTCTAAATTCAAGGCTTTATTAATTTTTTATGTTGATTTTTGCATTTTTCCCCACCTGGTCTGATATCCCCTTCGGCAGTTCAAAAAATTGCTTTCCCCTTCCGCTGCCCTCCTTGCACTGTAGTGTTCATCCTTAAGTGTGCAGATGAGATCTGCTGAAAATGCTTCAGTGATTGCTCCTTGGCAAGACATGCACTATCCCTCAGTGATGAGGCTCCCAGAGGGTGTGTGATTTGCTTAGGGTAATTGAGGAGTATATATCTAGGGTCCAGATTCAGGTTTTCCAAACAATACTAATTTGTGTTGTTATCCCACCACAGTAGGACTTCCTCAGTGACTAAAGACACATGCAAAGATAACTTCTGTTGACTATAAGCAGTAACTCATAATTCTACAAAATGAGAGACCTAGTCCTGATCGCAGTAGGACACTATCACACAGTTCCATCATGTTATGGTTAAGTTTAGTGACTTTAGTATGAAATAGAACAACACCATTCATCACTGGTCAACTCTACCTTCTACCCCAAAGCTAAGGCTTGCCTGGCTTTCTCTTCCTGCTGCCTACTTTTCATGATTCCACCACCCTCCCACCCTGAAGCCATCTACTGGGAAAAATCCTAGTGTCCATTTAAGCTTTCTGGTTCTCTTGCAAGTTTTTTTTAGGTTTGTTTTATCTTATTCCAAGTAATTTCACTGCATAGGCAGCCTACAAATAAATAAGTAAATAAATAAATAAGCAAAACAATTTTATACAATTATAAGGGTGTTTTGTTTATTGAAATAGTTAATAACGGAAGTATTGAGAGAGAGTTCAAACCAGTTTTAATTCCCACAACTGAGACAAAGAAGGGGAATAAAAAGGATCCTAAGTTTGAGTACATGTCTCCACCCCTGAACTTCTGCTGGGAGGAACAGTGCCTGCCTGCAGTAGGCATCAGGATCCCAGTCTATGAGCAAGTGTGATGTCAACATTGCATACCCAGCCTGTTTTCTTTCAAAAAAGTTGTCTTCAACGCTGGAAGTTTAAGAGTGATTGCCTTGGTATATACCATCTCACCATTATATATGTGTAGAGGTATGTGAGGATGTTAAAAAAGATAAAACAGAGTAGTTGGTACAGAGTGGAGTCGTAGTCCTCATGGTACTTAGCTGTGGCATTGCAATTTAGGAGGCACTGTGTTAGGGTTTCAGTCAAGCAATGCCATGTATGTAATAGCAGGTTGTATATTAAATAGTTGTTATCTGAAATAAAAAATTTTATGCATACGTTTTATTCTAGATGATTTTTTCCCCTCTGTCACTGTGCTGGTCCGGGGAATGTCTGGAAGACTTGCTTGGGCTCAACAGCTTTGCCTTTTACCCAGAGGAGCAAAAGCAAATCAGAAGGTACATCAGAAGTTACGGTGTATGTGTGGGTACATATACCTGAGTGCATATGATTGTGTGCGTGTGTGCATCTGTGTGTGGGAGATGATTTAAAGGTTAAATAACATTCCATCAGGAAGTCAGAGAGTACATGCATGTTTCTGATTCCTAGCTAGGTCCTCTGTCACTTATTTTGGGAACCTAGAATTGCAGGTCTACTGAACTCCTTATAGGTACCTTTAAGGGAAGGCTAGTTACCAAAAGCTTTCCTGGTGTTCCTGAAACTCTGGAATAAAAGGACTACTATTCTAAAACTTTTTGTTGTTGTTTTGGTTTTCCGCGACAGGGTTTCTCTGTTGTAACTCTGGCTGTCCTGGAACTCACAGAGATCCACCTGCCTGTCTCCCAAGTGCTGGGATTAAAGGCATGTGCCACCACTGCCCAGCAAGGACTACTATTCTAAACAGGCATTTCTATGCAAGTTTAAAAGTCAGATGCATACCATATATGGGAAAAGTTTTGATAGAACTTTGAGAGGTCTAACATAGGGCTTAGTTTTACATTGTTTTGCGTGATTCATTCTGTAATATTTTATAATACTTAAAATTAGGTGACTATTACCTGGTTTTTTGAAAATTCAGATGAGAAAAAGGAAATGTTTTACGTAGTCACTTTTCAGAGGAAGCTAGACATAGTTCAGTAGTTCATGTTCTACTGAGTTCTCTTCAAATCACTATTCTTTTTGTATAAGGTTAACAACTTAAATAAGCGTTTGGTATACTGCTTTTTAAGTTATTACTTTTTAAGAGTTTACTTATGCTACTAAAAATACTTTTAGATACTACAATGAAATTCCCCAGCATTTGGATTTCCTCCAGATTTAACTCCTGAGATGTATCTATTAGTGAGCTGAGCAGATTGCATTCCACCAGTGGCCCTGTAAGATTCAAATGGTAGCAGAACAGGAAAGGAACTAAATTTACTGAACGTTCTTTTTGTATCATGTACATATTAGGAGAGCAGGTTGGGGCCGTGAAGACCTAGATTTGGACCCATGCTCTTAGTTAATTGAACACTCTTTCTAGAGATGTCCAGAGAACTGAACTTATATTTTACTATGTAGAATGACTTGAGAGGTCTTAGGAAAAAAGAAGGTTTAGGTGTTTGGTCTTCTTTTGTTGTTGTATTTGTTTTGCACTGGGGATAAAACCTAGGGCAGTGCACATATTCAAGGAAGTTTGAGTCTTAAAACTCTAAAACTTAAACTGCCTTAATCATTAACTTAGAATTAAATTTGGGTGACTGAAGCCTTGGCAGTAGAGGTCGGCAAACTATTTATTAGTCATAAAATGTAAAGTTGACAAACATTTTTAGAAAAATGAAAGTGAGTATACACTATATAGGTTTCCTACTTGTACCATTAGTACAGCATATGCAGATTCTTGCTGAGTGTTCGTGATACGTTCACCTAGGAAAATAGAAGCAGTAAAGCAGACCAGGGACATGGCCAGAAGACACATCTAGATGTAGTTTTGGATGATGTGTAATCCCTATGATGTCATTTGTGTTATTTTAACAGCTTTTTGTGCCTGAACCTCGCCCAGTTCCTAAAAATGATGTTGGATTTAAATATTCTGTGAAACATCGACCATTTCCTGAGGAGGTGGACAAGATTCCTTTCGTAAAAGCAGATTTGAGCATTCCAGATTTACACGAAATTGTCACTGAAGAAGTAAGACAAGTTACTGTTAGCTCTTGCTGAAGGATAAATGCAAACATTCTTAGATGGTATATGTTGGTCAGGCATTGCCTTTAGTATTAGGGAGGAGATGCAGAAGGTGACTTGGGTTTCTGTCTTTGGGAGGTTAACATGTCAGAGGTTGGATGTGTAGATTTGGGCTAATTGATAAGAACTAACCATCTTTTAGAGACAGGGTCCTTGGTTACCTAGGCTGTTCACAATAGGTTTCAGTAGTATTACAACATGATCAAATTTTGGTAGTAAAGGCAGATATTTGTATAGTACAAGACGTGGGATTGGTGGTTGGGATTGGAGAAGGAAATACAACCCTAGGAAATGCAATACTAGTGACTACTATCTGAAGCTCAGGAGCATTTGCTCATTCATGGTTTAGTAGTGCATGTTGAGGTGGTTGTATAATTAAGCCAGGTTGTTTAGAAGTATCTTCACACATAGGGGGTGAAACTTTAAAGGAGGATTGATCAGAAGGTAAGGAGTCCAGATGGGTAAGTACTTTACAACACAAGGATAGGTACTGCAGGGTGAAGATAACATTTGGGATGGGAGTTCAGTGAGAAAACAGTTCTGCCCACCAGGGGAGCAGAGGTGTAGTGTCCTTTACAGCCATGAGATGAAGGTGCAATTGGGTAGGCCCTGGGGAAGAATTTTTTGGGTATAGTTCTACCTTTGAATCATGTTTGCTTAATTTTATGCTCTTATGTTTAGTTAAAACATAATGTTGATCAACAAAACTTAACCATTTTCTTTTCATGTGTTTTGCTTTATTTTTGTTTTTAAATTAGAAAAAAAAACAACAACTTCATTTTGAGGAAATGTTTTTAAAATATCTGACTTATTTCAGTTAGAAGAGAGGCATGAAAAGTTACGGAGTGGCATGGCCCAGCAGATTGCTTATGAAATACACCTGGAACAGCAGAGTGAGGTGGAATTGCAGAAGAGAAGCTTCCCTGACCCCGTTACGGATTGTAAGCCCCCACCTCCTGCCCAGGAATTCCAAACAGCCCGTCTTTTCCTTTCTCACTTTGGATTTTTGTCCTTAGAGGCATTGAAGGTAATTTTTAGGAACTTCTATGAATAAATAAATTCACAAATTAACTGTTAGCTGATGATAGCTATAATTCTTTTATCAAAACGAAGAAAGGTTTAAAACAAACAAAAAACCTAGCTTATACTTTCACTGCATGCAATTCAGTGGAATTTTTTACCACTGTTGTGGGTTCAGTATGGGCTCCAGGGCAGTGTACCACTGAATGGACTGCTTTGATGATAAGCCCAGTTCTGAATTGGCTCTTTCATGTCACTCTTTAAAAGAATAAACTTAATTCTCTAGTACTCTAAAATTTTCATTTATTAATTCATGTATTTGGGCTTTGGTTTGTGGTTCTAACTATTGAATACAGGGCTGTGCACATGGTAGGCAAGCACTCTGCCAGTGACTCACATCCTCAGCCCCAGTTCTGAGGTACTGCAACAGAAGCCCACTCTTATGTTGTACAGTTGGTATGATTAGCTGGTCGTGGTGGCTCATGCTTGTAATGTGGAGACAAAAGTTCAAGACCAGCATGGACAACATAAGTGAGATTCTGCCTTAAAAAAAAATATTAAAATAGGCTGGGGATATAGATGGTAGGTAGGTAAGTAGATAACTTGCCTGAAAAGTACAACTGACCTGGCCATCGGTCATTTAATTTTTTAGGGAAGCAGAAAGACATTTCTGTTCAATTTGGATTTCAGCATGTAGAGAGAGTATATTTTATAGTGTAGAAAATAGTTGAGAAGTAGAATATAAACATTAAGACTTCTTAAAATGGAGAATGAAAGAACCAGGCATAGTGGCAGACACCTTTAATCCCAGTGCTTGAGAGGTAGAAGTGGGTAGATAGATCTTTGAGTTAGAGACCAGTCTGGTCTACAAAATAGGTTCCAAGCCATCCAGAGTTCATAGTGAGACCTTATCTCTAAATAAATTAAGTAAATGCAAAGTAAACAAGCAGATAGTAGAAAAACAGATACAGTAGTAAATAGGAAGGCATGAAACAAAGACCCAGTCTAAAATTCTGGTGATATTCCTAGTGGAGTAAATTGCCATAGTAGAAGTAGAAGAAGTAGAAATTACCAAGAAGAAGTAAATCAAACTATTTGGGATGAAAATTATTACATCCTTTAATAACATTGTTCCTGAGAATGTAGTTCTTCTATTCATGTTAATACTTCAGAATGTGTAAGGTTTTAAGAAGACAATGTTCATGTTTAAAATTTCTGCCACAACATAGGAAAAAGTTATCAAGCTACCAAGTTTGTTTGTTTGTTTGGTTGGTTTTTTGAGACAGGGTTTCGCTGTATAGCCCAGTCTGTCCTGAGCTTGCCCTGTAGACCAGGCTGGCCTTGAACTCAGAGATCTGGCTACCTCTGCCTCCCAAATGCTGGGATCAAAGGTGTGTTGCCACCACCACCTGGCACCAAATTTATTTTTATGAATTTTAGCATTTCTAATAATTTAAACAAGATATTACATACTTTAAAAAGCAACTGTAAGCCAAGTTTATGAATATATGTACAAAGGTATTAGAATACTAACTGAATTCTGAATCAGTAGCATGCTAAGTGAATTCTCTTTTGCAACTTAGTATGATTTGTCAAAGAATGTAAGGAGAACTGCTTATTGGGAAATATTATTTTATTAAATATTAATATATTGCTATAGAATAAAATAAAACATTGTTAATAATATAATATTAATATAATATAAAAATAAAACTATTAAAAATAATTTGGCTTTGTCAAATAATAAAGTAAATCAAGATTGTTAGAACAATATTGATCTGACCTTAAGAATACCCCCAAATTTAGGATGCATGGTATGGATCCTTACCTTAAAGGTTTTTGAAGTGTCAGCCCCTCTAACAAGTTAGAGACACCTTTTTAAAAATCAGAGGTAATTTGTGCCTTGACCATGTGGGAATATTTAGCAATGAGAAATTTTTAGACGAGTTTTTAAATTTTCCCCCTAAATAATTGTAGATTAATAAAACGTTCTGACATAAATGTTGAAGATTTCCACCTGTAGTCATACCTTATACTATGATGGGAAAATGAAGAAATAAAAAATGAGAATACGCTACATAAGAGATTTTATTTGAAAGGAGAGTTTGAAGGGAATATGACTTCTTAATTAGGCAGCCATTAATAAAATATTTAAAATAAATGAGTTAAGCTAATGACTGCTTGTAGGATCTAACTGAAAGTACAGTGTGTGGACTGACTGTTGATGCCTTAGCTGAGAGAGTTGCATGGGCGCAGCCCTGTGCTCATAGAGAAGCCCTGTACTCCTCAGCAGATAGTAGAGAGCTGACTCCCAAAAGTTCTCCTCTGACTGACACATAAGTGCATAAAATAAAACAATAGAAATAAAAATCTAAAACTGCGGGGGGAAAGATGGCTCAGTGGTTAAGAGCACTGGCTGCTTTCCCAGAGGACCCAGGTTCAATTCCCAGTACCCACATGGCGGCTCATAACTGTCTAGCTCTAGTTCCAGGGTCCAACACCCTAGCACAGACATACATGCAAGCAAAGCATCAACACATATGAAATGAAAATTTAAAATAAAATTAAAAAATTAAAACTGCAATGAGAAGTTAGGTGTGTTAGTGTACACTTGTAATCCCAGTACTCTGAAGGCAGAGACTGGCAGCTCTGTATGAGTTTGTGGCCAGCCTGGTCTGTGTAGTTGAGTTCCAGGCTAGCCAAGGCTACATTGTGAGATCCTATCTGAAAAATAAATAAACAACAAAACATATACACATACAACCCAAGGAATTTGAAAATATCCCGTCTGCAGCTGAAATACTAACACAAATTACTTAAAAAAAAATCTTTGTGCAAGAGCTACAGGGAGAAACAAAAGAAAAACACAAGTATGTGAACACTGTGCTCACATGGTGTCTACAGCATGTCAACACCCACAGTTCTTCATCCACAATTTCACAGTAAAAGTGGAATACTGGGAGGTCTGACTATATTTCAAGAAAATTCATAGAGTGGCAAAAATCTGAGCACACCTTTAATCCCAGCACTTGAGAAGCAGAGAGGGATCTCTGAGTGACTGTCCTAAAGCAACAATAATAAAACACTGCTAGCAAATCCTTGTTTTGTTAAAATTTCATTTGGCCGGATCAAGGAAGATAAGGGATTAGAAGAAAAATGCAACAAAAATGCATCTTAAAAGTTAATGGGCTTTATATTTTTCAAGAACTTGCAGGTTTATAGAACAGCCAAGCAAAAAGTATAGGGGCTCCTGTATCACACCTGACCCCAAAATTTTCTGTGTTAATGACTTGCATTGATGGTGGTATATTTGCTAGAGTTGATGAGCATGTAGTCATGGGTTATTAACTGAAGTCTCTAATTTACACTATAGTTCATTATTGTACAGGCCAATAGGTTTTTGACATGTACTCATTGCAGTATTTCAGAAATACCGTGCGTTATGTGTGTATTCGTGTGTAGGTATGCTCCTACATTTGCATGCTCCTGTGTTCCCCACTGCCACCCACAGATCCCTGTAAACACTGGTCTCTGCTACTTCTGTGTTGTTTTACCTGTTCCAGAATGGCATGTGGTTGGAATCATGTACAATGCAGTCTCACATTCTTATTATTTTTCCACTTAGCAACAATGCATTTAAAATTCTCCCATATTTTTTAGGACTTAATACATCATTTGTTTTCATCAATAAGCAGTTTGTTTATTCACCTATTGAAAAACATCTTGGCTGTTTGTACATGTTGGTAGTTGTGAATGAAGCTGCTATAAAATTCATCATGTCCATCATTTTCTGTGGTTATGTTTTTCTCTCATGGGGAAAATATCAAGGTATGCAGCTGCTACATTGTATTTAAGACAGTGTGTTGGCAAGAAACTATCACTTATCTTCCAAAGTAACTGTTCTGTTGCATCTGTATTAGCAATGGATAAGATTTTAAAATACATTTTTTTTCAGAGTTCTAGAGGGCCTGGAGGGATGGCTCAGCTTTTAAAAGCCCTGGCTGCTCATACAGAGGACGCAGATTCAAGTCCCAACACCCACATGGCTGCTAACAACCATCTGTAACTCCAGGCCCAGAAGGTCTTATGCCCTCTTCTGGCGTCCATGGGTACCAGGCACACATGTGGTACACATACATACATGTGGGCAAAGCAACCATACACATAAAAATAAATCTCAAAAAAAAATTTTTTTATGTTCTAGAAAGCATTATATTATAGAAAGAAAAGGATCCCAAATTATATAACCCTCTTTGTCTGGAGCAAATAAAAGTAACTTGAAGTGTAAACACACTAAGCAGTTTCTTTAGGATCATGATTGTATTTTTTCCTGCTACATTATAATTTTTTAATTTAATTTTTTATTAAAATGAGAAAAGGTAGATGTGGTGACAAGCATCTATAATCCTAGTACTTGAGGGTCTGAAGCAGGAGTGAAGTTCAAGGACAGCCCAGGTTACATAGTGCATTGGAGACTAACCTGGGCTGCCAAGCAATACTGAGTCCCTGTACTGAATGAGTGAATGACTGACCAATGAAACAATCACTTGCTGCTTTATGATTGGAATAATGCAGTGATAACTACTTCTTTCTCTCCTGTAATAGGAACCTGCAAATAGTCGTCTACCTCCTCACCTGATTGCACTCGATTCTACCATACCTGGGTTTTTTGATGACATTGGGTATCTGGATCTCTTGCCATGTCGTCCTTTTGACACAGTTTTTATTTTCTACATGAAACCAGGTCAGAAAACAAACCAAGAGGTAAGAATGCTGAACTTTTTCCCTCTTTTTTTTTTTTTTTTTTTTTTTGGTGCTATAAACATACAAGTCTATGTCAGCTGTTTATATTTGTACTCAGCATGAGAATTTTGTAGTTAATGCTTAAGGCTTGTTTCATTTAGAAACTTGTAGTTAGCTACTGTGGTGGCTCAGCGAGGAGACATGAGGTATAATCATAGGTACAAACTCTACCAGACCTCAACAGAGAGAACCATCATGGCAAGTGCTATCCTTGACAGTGGAACCCCGAGCGTCTGAGCTCAGGTGTTTTTATTGAACTCTTCGGGTGCAGATCATAAGCAAACATCCCCCACAGAAATCCAACATCTGCAAACAATTCAAAATGCCAAGACCCAGGTAGTCCCTCACCCAACAGTGTATAAATATTTTATACATAATTAAAAAATAAACTTCTGCAACAGAAACTAAGTGCTTGTAGCTTTGAAGCCTTGCGTCCTGAGCCTTTCCTCCCTCAAGAAGCATGACTGGTGTAGGAGTCAGCGTGGTTTCCTTTTCCTTAAGGAATTCATACTCTTGAGGCAAAGGAAACTAGAACACTTGAAGGTTAGCCACAGGGAGCTAGAGCTTCCAGGCCTGAGGCTTCAGAGGACAGCAGTCTTAAACACTTCCTGACAATTTTCCCTGGGGCTCCTGCTAGGTAGAAGTGAACAGGCTTTTTCCTTACTGGTAACCTCACAATAAGCCATTTCAGCTGAAGTAAAGCATAAAACATGATGAAGTAAAACACAATTGGATATGGGTAACAGGAATGAGTAGGAAGGTGAAGGGATGTATAATGTAGGTGAGAATGGAACACTGAGAGGACTGTCAGAGGATCTGACGTTTCTGTTGGAAACAAGTAATTGAATTTTGGAAACAAGTAATTTCACCTCTACATAGAGTAGACGGTGAAAGATGTTAGGGTGCTGTGACTGTATGATCTTGGACTTGCGCTATCATTAACCTAAGTCATTTAATTAGTACACCTGTAGAAGTTTTCCTAAGCTACAGAATGTTTCCATAAGAAGCACTGTCTCATATTGTATGTTAGTGAGCTGCTAGACTCTAGCAGTGGTTCTCAATCTTCCTAATGCTGTGACCCTTTAATACAGTTCCTCATGTTGTGGTGACCCCTAACCATGAAGTTATTCTTGTTGCTATTTCATAACTGTAATTTTGTTACTGTTTTGAACAATAGTGTAAATATCTGATATGCAGATGGTCTTAGCCAACACCTTTGAAAAAAGGGTCATTCAACCTCCAAAGGGGTCACAACTCACAAGTTTGAGAACCACTGTGCTAGAGAGTTCGTGAGAAGGCTCTTCTCATTGATGTTAATGACTCAGCACACACTCATTAAGTTTCTTCTATCTGTTAGGCTCCAGGGGTACAGGCAAACAGGATCTACAAGGCTGTAGAACTATCTAAAGAAAAGGCAGACGTTAAAGAGGCATTCTTAATATAGCGTGTTATTAGGGGTGTTAAATTGTGCCTTAGGAGCGTGAGAAACCTAAGAATTTTTAAGGTTCTGAGACAAGGCCATTTCAGCAGTGTCTGAGTGTACACTGACCATAGCATACATTCCCCAGAGAGAGGATTATTGTATCTTTACAAAATTCATCATGGTGCCAGTATGCTTGGAGATTTTGACAGGGGAGGATAGTGGCAGCCAGTATTGTGGCTTGTGCTTTAGTTTGTTAGAACCCCAGGAAAATTGGATTAATAAGACTAGGGTGTTGCTCATTTGAAAATATGGGGTAGTTTTTCTCCTGTTTATAAAAGACTCTGGCCCTGAGGCACTTCATAATCCATTCAGTTTCCTTGGGCTTCTGGGAGCTGAGGATAATCAGGAAGCAGTGAAGATTTCTGGAGACTTCTTGAGAATATCTGAAACCTTTCTCTCCCTAACCAGTGGAGATTAATTTCTGGCTGCTAGCAGGTGAGCTGCAAAGTAAATTTGAATCACCAACTGCTTCTTGACTAAGTTTTCAGACAGTATTTATTTACAGATTTCATGTCTAGCTAGGTTATAGAAAGATAGAAAGTTCAAGGAAAGCTGTGATTATACAGTGAGCCCCTGTTTCCTAATATCAGGGAGGGGCCATTGAGATGGTTCCTTGAGTAAAGGAGCTTGCTGCCAACCACATCTAATGATCTGAGTTAGATCCCTACATGGTGAAGGATAAAACTGACTCCCAGAAGTTGTTTTCTGACCTCCACATGCATGTTGTAGCAATTTGTACACTCTCACACTTTCTCTTACACTCCTTTTTGTTCTCCGACTCTCTCTCACACAATAAAAAAGTAAGTAAATGTTAAAAGAGAATTTGAGAGCTGTGGGTAAACAAAACAAATATACTTTTAGAGACTGATTTTGTGCACAAAAGATAGTTGTGGCAATGACACGCAGTAGACTGAGAAGTAATAGCTGTAACTTTCCATATTTTTGTTTTTCCAGCAAAACAAATAATACGAAACCCTCACAGGCATGCCCACAGATCAGCCTAATATGGACAATCCCTCATTGAGACTCCTTTCCCAGATTTTGTCAATTTGACTGTTAATACTAACCATCATACTGTGACAGCCAAAAATGTCTAGACTTGCATTGTCACCTGGAGGCCAAAATGATCTCCAGACGAGGACGACTGTTTTATTTATTTTTCATGTCTATTTATTTGTGTGCCTGTGCCCATCCACATGCCATGATGTAGGTGGAATCATAGAGCAGCTTGTGGGAATCAGTTCTCCTCCTCCCCTTGTGTGGGTTTCTGGGATCGAACTCAGGTCATCAGGATTAGTAACAAGCTTCCTTACCCACTCAGCCACTTTGGCTGCCCCCAAAATCACTGGTTGGAAAACGGATTTCTCCTCTCTGTGGCCAGTAGAAGAAAGAATCTTCTGTTTTTTTCTTTTCTATGCTGCCTGTATTCTCTCCTTTGGACTAAAAAAAGGACATTTATTAATTATACATAATCTTTATCAAATTTGTAGTTGTATACCATTTGTGAAGGCCTTTGTCACAAACCTGTTTAACATTTCTCATTAATAGGATGTTAACAATGTAATCAGGGACACTGTGCCTTTTGTTCCTTTTTAGTAAACATGTCTGGCTCAGTAATTGAGTTGACAGAGGGGAGCTTAGGATTTCACTTACATCATCTTGTATAATCTTCACAACCATCTTATCTCTACTTTGCATATGAGGAGACGGACAAGGCCAGTCCACCAACTCCAGAGCATGGCATTTTTCACTATTGGTGATACATTCCCAAGTTTATTCTGAAATGGACCTTGATTTGTCAGAAGCTTCAAAGCTCATTAGTTTTCGTGTGTGCTTATTTTAATATGTTCTTGTGTTCCCTTTATAACTGATGCTTGCTATGTATTTCAGATTTTAAAGAATGTGGAGTCTTCCAGAAATGTTCAGCCACATTTCCTAGAATTTTTGCTCTCCCTTGGCTGGTCAGTAGATGTGGGCAGACACCCTGGTTGGACGGGACACGTGTCCACAAGTTGGTCAATTAATAGTTGTGATGATGGTGAAGGGTCCGAACAAGGTAAAGCCCGTAATAGCTGTTAATTGTTCCTTGTTTGGTTACTCTTGCTCCCTCCCCCACTTCCTGTGACCCTTTAGTATCTTAAACAGATTATATCAAGGAAAATGCTCCTTTCGTCAGTGATAGTCTTTATGGGTTGGCTTTCTAGTTTGTTAAATTATGTATTTTGTGGGGTGTGGTTGGGGAAGAAGGGACACACATATGCCTGTGGGTGTCAGAGGACAGCCCGAGGGAGTTTGTTCACTCTTCCACTGTATGAGGTGCAGGTATGGAACTCAGGGGAATGGTCATGGAGGCAAGAGTCGCTCCTAATTTGCCAGTTTATAGGTATTTCCTGTGTGTAAAAGATAAATGTAATGGCAGTATAAACTAGTAAAAAATTATCTATTACTCTGCTGATGTGTTCCTTTTTATATGTGAAGAAGCAAATACAGCTTCCTATAAAATACTTTAATAAGTCTAAGATATATCTAATAAACAATAATTTCTTAATTTGTCTAATAGTTTTCTCTATTAACAAGAATCTTGCCGGGCAGTGGTAGTGTGCACTTTTAATCCCAGCACTTGGGAGGCAGAAGCAGGCAGATCTCTGTGAGTTCAAGGCCAGCCTGGTCTAGAGTGAGTTCCAGGACAGCCAGAGTTACAACAGAGAAACCCTGTCTCCAAAACAAAACAAAACAAAAAATTTGAATTTTGAAAGAGAGAGACAGACACTCACTCCCTTGTTACCAGGCTAGCCTGGAACTCACAGTGGTCAGCTTGTGCCTCTCAAGTGCTAGGAAACAAGAATGTTTGATAGACTTTGTAGTTCTATGAAGACATTTTGCCCATCTCCACACAACCCTCTGAGAATCTGTAACCAGGGTAACTTGAGGCAGAATCTAGCTCACATGTTTCTGAGCTCCTGAGGTCTGAGGTTAAGTGAATAATCTTCAGAGTTTTTTGGGGTCCCTCCCCGAAGACAGAGTTTCTCTGTTGTAACTCTGGCTGTCCTGGAGCTCACTCTGTAGACCAGGCTGGCCTCAAACTCACAGAGACCCGCTTGCCTCTGCCCTCTAAGTGTTGGGATTAAAAGTGTGCACCACCACCACCCAGCATCTTCAGAGTTCTTATTTCAAGATCCTACTATCTCAGAATTTTCCTTCAGAACCATTCTGACCTGACATCTAGTTTCTTTTAATTTTTATTTAAGTTGAAGCAAAATACTTGGGAATATACCATAATTTTAATTCCCATATGCCCATAAAACATATGCTTGCTTATATGTATACATTAAATTTCTGTGAGTTAGAATTGATAAAGAATGTGCACATTTTTTATTTTTATAAATATGTCACTGAGCATAGTGGGGTTTTTTGTATATATGGTGCTAGGAATTGAATTTTATGGCCTCACCTGTGCTAGGCAAACTCTACCACTGAATAGATTTTTCTACACCATTTTATAAATATATCCTTCAAATGGTTATGGTTTTAAGGGACAGAAAACCTGAATGAAACTGGTTGAGATTTTTATTAATCTAAAAAAAATTGCTGGGTGGTGGTTGTACATGCCTTTAATCCTGGCACTCAGGAGGCAGGGGCAGGTGGATCTCTGAGTTCAAGGCCAGCCTGGTCTACAGAGTGAGTTCCAGGACAGCCTGGGCTACACAAAGAAACCTTGTCTTGAAAAATGAAAAAGAAAAATAAATTGGCCAAACATAGGGTCTCATGTCTTTAATTCCAGCACTTGGGAGACAGAGGCAGGTGGATCTCTCTGAGTTCAAGACTAGCCTGGTCTATATTGAGAGTTCCAGGCTAGTCATGACTGCATAGTAAGACCTTGTCTAAAAAAGGAAAAGGTATTGTGTATAGTGTGTGTGTGTGTATGTGTGTTTTCTCTCTAGGGATTGAGCTCAGGTTGTCAGGCTTTTACCTACTGAATTGAATCTCACTGGCCTTGACTTAAATTTTGAAGATCATGTATTTGTCCCATGGACCAAGAAATTGCAATTTTTTTTTTTTTGTGTCATTATCATCACCCCTATTTGGTTTGCAGTTTTCCTTTATATCTGGTCTCTCCATTTTTGCTTAATCCCTACTTGGCTTCTCTCATAGTAAAGAAAGGCAGTTTCAGACTTTACATGCATATACCAACTAGCCAGAAGA
Source organism: Cricetomys ansorgei (assembly GCA_026225945.1). Taxonomy (NCBI): domain Eukaryota; kingdom Metazoa; phylum Chordata; class Mammalia; order Rodentia; family Nesomyidae; genus Cricetomys; species Cricetomys ansorgei. The sequence continues at coordinate 280,378 of JAMJFZ010004177.1, forward strand.
GGAGAGATAGCTGAGCCGAAGTCCCTCTTCTCCCTAAACCCCAACTCTGATAGAGAAATTCTATTTAGAGTCAGTCCCACCTATACTTTAGCTTCAGGCCTGCTCCAAAATAGGGCAGGTGGAGTAGGTATTGGAGCAATAGCCATAGTACATGCGAAGTGCTGGCTAGAGTTTCAGCTATGACCTGACCTAGTTTTGTAAGTAGTATGTTTTTGGAACTTAGCCACACTCCCAAGTATATGTTACATATGACTGCTCTGGCCTTACAGTGGCAGACATAGTTACAGCAGACACATAATCCCTGCAGAGCATCTAGTATTTACTATCTGGTACTTTATAGAAAAAGTGTGTCAACCTCTGCTCTAAACTTCTTGCTTACCACATCTTCAGCATTAAATATCTTCTAATATATTAGGTGAAATCTTTTTTTAGTTTTAATTGTGATTGAAAAGTAAGCATGTTTTCATATATTTCCCTTCCTGAAATCTGTATTCTAACTTCCTATGAAGGTTCTGTTTGGGTGTATGTGTGTGTGGAGGGGGTCACATTGGTTATTGTATATTTATTTTAACTGAATTAGTTCAGAAGTATTTTAACACTTTCTTTCTGGCATAGAGCAGACACTTCCACTAAAACTCTTCTGTATGTTTTTACATCACTGATCATCAGAGAAGGGAGAGCAGAATCAGAGCCAAGGAACAGGTCTTTTGTAGAGTAATTTTACAAACTAGGAAATTACGATATAAAATTATATTAAGGACACTTAATCATCATTCATGGTTTGTTCTTCTCACCTACAAATTGGTTCTTGTTGGGACTGCCTTCGTTTTACAAAATGGCTAGATTTCATCGACAGGAAGATGTGTGTGCCCAACTTTCTAAAGTAGTGATATGTTGTTTCTTGTTCCTAGATGAAGTAACTTCCTCTGAAGATGCTGGGGCTAGCATTTTCAATGGGCAGAAGAAAGTGCTGTATTATGCAGATGCCCTGACGGAAATAGCTTTTGTGGTTCCTTCTCCTGTGGAGTCCTTAAGTAAGAGCATGTTTTGCATAGTCCTGTTTTACGATCTGTTTATATATTCACTGTTTGGTGTGTTGTTAATCATTGTAGAGGACTTTGAAATTATCAGGGCATTCTTTAGCTTCTAAGCAAAGGTGTTATAACTGTAGATTATACATGGGTATAAGATCCTGTCATCTCTTAACTTTCTGTGTTGTGTTAGTTACTTTTCTGGTACTGTGACAAATACCTGACAGAAATAATAGAAGAGCCAGACTATCTTATTTTGGCTCATAGTTTCAGAAGTCTCAGGCCATCACAATGGAAAAGACATCTGGAGTGGCATAGTTCATGGCAGTGAGAACATAGATAGCTTCTTCCATCACAGCAGACTAGGAAGCAGGGACCAGGCCAGAACCAGCAGCCAGGCTATAACCTCAAAGGTCCCTTCCCAATGACTACTTCTGCTAGCTTGGTACCTCTCCCTAAAAGTTCTAAAATAGTATCAATAGCTGGAAAGGAAAGAAGTATTTAAACTATGAACCTATAAGGAAAGTTTCGATTCAACTTTAATACTTTGTCTCTAGCCCCAGTGGCTCATAGCCATCTATCTCAATGTACAATACTTCAGTCCAACTCTAAAGTCTCCACTCCATTCAAAAGTTCTAAGTCTCTTCTCAGACTTGGCAGCTCTCACCTGCAAGGCCCCATTGAATAAGAAGAAAGTTACGTCTGTCTGATAGTGGGTGGCACAGAGCAAAGCATTCCTTTTCCAAAACCAGGGAGTAAGAAAATAGCTAAGAAAGATGGGACTGAAGCAAGACAGAAACCCAGAAGTCCTGTAACTGTGTCTGGCAGTCTGGGAACATTGTTGTGTGATGTGATCTCATCCCTAACCCTATGTCCTTGGCAGTTGCAATTGTTTTAAGTCCCTCTTGTTCTGACTCCAATTCACCTATAGCTTTCCTTGACAAACTTCTCATACGCCTGACATCTCTGAAATCTTGTAATCTCCATTACAACTTTGGTTTCACGTTTAACAACTTCACACACAGCCTGCTCTGGGGCTTCCTGCAGGATTTCCTACCTACTCTAGTCTCACAGGCTTTTTAAAAACCTTTTTTTTAAACCTTCACAGCTCTGTAATTCTTGCATTTTTTTTAAAAAAAAAAACTTTTTTTAATTGAGAAAAATTTCATATGATACAGTTCGATAACTCTTGCATTTGTTGTACTTGAAAACCAACACCATGTGGGTGATGTCAAATTCAGCTGCCAAACTTGAGCAGCCGTCAGGCCTTCTTGAACTATGGCTGCAGTGGTCTCTGAAGGCCCAGGTGGCTGGAGAAAAGTTCTCTAGCTGACCCTCTTCTAGCCAGGCACCCAACAGCACTCTTCTCAAATGAGCCTTCATTTTCGTATACTGGAAGCTCCACTGGGTGGGATCTGACCACTTTCTGCAGTGTCCTCACAGTACCTTTCTCCTACTGTTCCCGCACAAAGTTCACAGTTTCTTTTTTCCTTGTTTTGTCTGTAAGTTTAATTACATTCATATGCCTTTCCTGGCTAAATTGTACCGTATCCAGATCTTGCCCCCTTTCTGCTCTCAGATCCCAGGTAATCTGGCTAAGAACAGCCAGCAGTAACTGCAACATCACTGGATGCTATGTTGACTTGAACTGTTTTCTGCCAAATAAATTAGTCAGTTATTTTTATGTCAGCCTCATTTTTTTCAAGACATCGATAGAATGTTGACAACTTTTTTGCCAGAATGTAACATGAGTAACATGAGTCATTCCCCAGTAGAATTCTTGTTCTGACACTCAGTGAGCAGTCGTTACTGTCTGAATCTCTGTTGGCATTTCTGGCCCTATCAGAACTGACCAGTAAGCTCTATATAGAGCATTCTAAAGCATCTCTAGCCTGCATCCCCAAACATTGCCCTGCAGATCAGTTCTAAAGCCCCAAAACCATGTGATCAAGTTTGGTCACAGAAGCAACTCTACTTCTTTGGTACCAGTTTTCTGTGATAGTTACTTTTGAGTTCGACCTTGTTTGCTTTCTATTGTGTGACATAACACCAAAACCAATTTGTGAAGAAAAGGGTTTATTACATCTTAAAGATTAAGAGTCCATCATCAAGGAAAGCCAGGGCAGGCGCTCAAGCAAGAATCTGGAGTCAGGAGCTAATTAAAGCAGAAGCCATAAAGGGATGCTGTTTACTGGCTCCATCCCAGGCTCCTGGGTTGGACTCTGCTGTATAAATTATCAATTAAAAAAAAAATACCCTAAAGACATGCCCACAGGCCAGTCTGATCAAGGCAGTTCTTCATTTGAGATTCCTTCTTCCCAGTTGTGTCAAGTTGACAAGAAAACTAAGCTAGGTAGTGTTGGTTATCAAAATGTCTGACAGACATAAAGGATGAAGTGTTTCTTTTTGGTTGATGGTTTCAGTTCTCATCCTCATGATGATAATGGTACGACAGAATGGCTTAGCCTATGGCCGTGGGCACATATGGCAGAGGCTTCTCACCATGGCAGACTAGGAAGCAGACTGTAGAGTCAGAACCAGTGGCTAGGTACTTAATTCAAAGGACCGCTCCATGTGACCTAGTCTCCCCATCCAGACCCAACCCCTAAAGGATCCACAGCCTTCCAGAATAGTGCCACCAGCTAAAGAAGAAGTATTCAAAACATGAGCCTGTGATGGCCATTTTATATTGAAAACATAGCAGGACATACTTAAAAGATAAGTAGGCTAATGTTATTGTTAATTTTTTTTTGCTATGACATTTTCATGGATATATGTTGTACTGTGTATATATTTCCCTACCAGCCTTTCACATACCCCCCATAAATAATACATTATTAAATGTAAATTCAGCATGAGAGAAAACATGCTCTAACTTGCTTTCTCCCCCTACCACATTGCACTCTATTGTTCCTTCTCATGTCAGGCTTATTCTGTCCCTTCTTCTTTCAGGTCAGAGATTTTTATGTATATCTAAATTTCATGTATAGGAAAATGAGATGTTTGTCTTTCAGAGTCATTTTATTGGATACCATTATGTCCAATTTCATCCAACTTCCTGCATATGAGTAATTTCATTTTTCTTTATGCTTTCATCTAGTAATAGGTATCTAATATTCTTTAAATACGGCTTCACTTCAACCCTAGTTTTGTCTTTCATCTAACTTAACCAGTATGTTCAGACTTTGGTTTCTGCTTTAGCCATTTCTTTAACAAATTGTGAGTGAAGCTCACCTATCTCTTGATTCCCTGGTGAGAGCGTTTATGTGGAACCCCATAGAAACCTATAGCTAGCAGGATCAAATGATGTCATCATGCTCATCTTTGGACATTAAGCAGAAAAAACTTGAGCAGCCTAGAAAAGACAGCACACTGTTTTTATGGATTGAGTATGATTACTCTTTCTTAACCTAAACTCGGGCTTATTTTGCTTAAAATATTGGTGTGAGCCTGGAGAGATGGCTCAGTAGTAAGAGCACTTGCCTCTTGTGGAAGACCTGTTTCAGTTCCCAGCACCCATGCTGGGTGGCTCAACCACCTCTAACTCCAGTTAGAGTGTGTACCACCACCAAAGACACACACACACACACACACACACACACACACACACACACACTTTTTTTAAATAAATAAGTTTGAAAAAATATTAGTCTTATGCAAATTAGGCACATTTCTTGTCTGGCTAGATAATAGGTGGAAAATGTCACCTTCTTCATTGAGACCATTTGAAGTGTAAGATATAATACATCACACCTGATAGTCTCATCTCCAAAGTAAAGACTTCTGCTGTCTCTAGGTTAGCAGCTTCCCTAACTTTGTACTTAACCTTGATTTCTCCTGTAGGCTCCCATCTGTTTGATCCTCTGTATCATTTTGTCCCTAGTAGAATGGGCCTTCCATGATCAATATCATGGTATTTATCTGCCTTCCATTCAAAGCTATGATCTGCCTCCAATTCCAGCAATCGAGGCCCAGTTGACTTCTTGAGTACCTGCCTGGTTTCTTTGGTTGAGCAGCTTCATGCTTTAACTCTGTCTCTGACCAAATTGTTCTTTAAATTCAAACTAGGTCCTTGGTGGCTTTCAGATATCTCAGTGTTTACTTAGGATGGTTCTTTTAATTGAATATATAATATAAATAATTCAGAGAGTAACAGCTTTGAATTTATAATTTTCTAGTCTTACCTCACTTACCCTGTAGAGCAAGAGATGACAAACTACAGCACACAAACCAAATTCAGCCAATAATTTGAGCTTTATGGTTTTTAAAAGATTAAAATGTTTCTTTTATATGTATGACTATTTTGCTTACATGAATGTATGTGTACTACGTGCAAACCTTTGATGCCAATGAAGGATAGAAGTGGGCAGGGGATCCCCCTGGAACTGGAGTTACAGATGGTTGTAAGTCCCTGTGTGGGTGCTGGGAACCAAACCTGGTCCTCTATAAGAGCAGCCATTGCTCTGAACTGCTAAGCTGTCTCTCCAGCCCCAAACTTTACATGTTTTCAAGTATTATAAATGCAAAGAAGAGTATGTTCAAAAACCTCTATGACCAGCAAATCCTACAATAAGGTCACCTGTTCCTTCATAGGATGTCTCTAGAACTTGCTATGGAAACAGTGCTTTGCTTTAAGTTACTTAGGATAGCTATAGTAGTTAACATAATTAAACTTCTGCTCCAGAGAAGTAACAGATATTTACTTTTTTTTCTTTACCTTGTAGCTGATTCACTGGAAAGTAACATCTCAGACCAAGATAGTGACTCAAATATAGATCTTATGCCAGGAATTCTGAAGCAGCCACCCCTGACACTTGAGCTGGTTCCCAATCACACAGACAGTCTTAATTCTTCACAGAGGGTAAGTTGTCTTATTGATTTGCCCAAAAAGTTCATAGTGAAATGGCAGTAAATCTGAAAATTTCTTATTTTTTAATACAGAGAGTAAGCAAAAGTACTGCTTCATGAACTTTTAAAATTATTTTAATTTAAATTTAATTTAAAATGAATTTTTAATTAAATATTTTAAAATGATTTCTGAAATTTTAATTTTTCTAATTTATAGTAAATAGTTCTAAGCATTTTCCTTTTTTTTGACATTCTGATGCTGTGGTTGGTTTTCTTGTTCATTCTTGTTAAGCTGAGGCTTTTCTTTGTCCTTAATATCCACTAAGTATATAACAGTAGTGGTCTATAGATTTTGTAATCTCACATTATTCAGTTATGAACTATGACTATGTAAAGCTGGCAGCATTTGGAGACGATAAGTATTGCAGTTCTCCCTTGTTTATTGCTTTGCTTTCAGCCATTTTGTGACCCATGTTCAACTATGGTCTTCTGCTTCTTCCTACCTAGAATGTTAATCCTCCTTTTGTTTAGCATCTATATACTGTATATGCTAGCCCACCCCCACCCTCATCTGTCATTTTAAGTAGTATTGGTCTGGTGTCATGGAATGTGGTACTGCAATGCCTTTGTCACAGTGCTTTACTTTGTCTCCTGTGGGCATTGCATCACCTTATATCATCACTATATATGGTAAGGTTTCTTTATAATTGTTGTGCACTAGAAAAAGAGTGCATATAAGATTGGGCAGTAACTATGGTTTCAAGAACCCATAGAGAATCTTTAAATATACCCCCACAGATAAGAGGATGGCAGGGCTTCTGTGTACAACTAAATCTATTGAGTATGGCACATGGCTCCTAGTACATTCAAGAGCCTTTTGCCTTTATGCTTCTTATCAGCAGGTGTTATTTTTTTAATCTATATTTCCTCCTTAATCTTTAATGAAAAATGACCAAGTAACTGGTAACAAGAATATAGGATCTAGGTATAAGAATGAGAAGATTGATTTAGAACAAATAATAAAAAAAATATGCAGTGCAAACCTGTCTGAAATCATTCCTGCATTTAAATAGGATTTTAGTTTGGTTCCTTCCCCAGTAAAAATTATTACTCCCTCCACTCCCACCCCAGCACTGGGGATTAGGCTTAGAACCTCACATATGCTAGCCAAATGTTTTCCCACTAAGCTATATCCCTAGTCCTCTTTATTTTTGTTTTGAGATAGGATCTCACTAAGTTGCCCCAGCTGACTTAGAGCACATTCTGTAGCCCAGGCAAGCTTTGAACTTCCTGTTCTACCTCAGCTGCATCACTAGGCATGGCTATGAAGATTGTTTTTAGCATAGATACACATAGACCTTAAGGTCTCCACTATTAAATGATTTAGTAAACTATCAAGTTACATTATAGGTGCAGGTGTATGCCTTGATTTATTTAATTATTCTCGTGGGTTCATTGCAGAAGACAGTTTATTCTTTGACTAATTCAAAACCTGGTCCTAGAAGGTTTCAGCCTCCGAGACTTACTGGTGACTGAGCTCCCTCTGACTAGCTGTCTTCTGAATTCCGAACTGTAAACCCTTCTGCCGTTTCTCAGCTTATTCTGGACTGGCTCTGCTCTTCGTGGCTTCTCCTTCTGAACTGTCTGTGAGCTGACTGTACTTAAACTGCCTGACTGAACTATTTCTCTGAGCTCTGCCTCTTGTCTACTTCCCATCTGCTCCATCTTACTTTAGTCTGAGCTTTGCTTCCACATTTTGTTTCTACTTTGCTTCCTTCTCTGAACTCTGAACTCTAAACTCTGCCTCTACTCTCTGCTTCTCCCTCTGAGCTCTGCCTTTGCCTCCCAAATTTAAAGAGTGCACTACCACTGTCTTCTGAATTGGGATTAAAGGTGTGTGTTACATTGGGATTAAAGGCATGTACTAACATTCTTTCTACCCTAAAGGTAGATTAATGTTCCTCTATATTACATGACTCCTAAAAATGGACTGATTTTAAACTTCAGAAAGTTAAGAGGCCTCACAGAACACAGTTTGAAAGGAATAGGGAATAAAGATATTCAGTGCCTGCTTGTCCTGATCTTTAAGTTCTGAATGTTAGCACAGTTATGTCTTCACACCCAGAGAATAACTCTTTTTTTTTAATTAGAATTTTAAAAGATTTTTCTTCTCTCATATAATACTTTCCAACACCCTTCCACCCCTCCCGTCACTCCTCCCAACTTTCCTCCATCTCTCCCTTTCCCCCAGATCTACCCCCATCCTCCTACTCCCACCCCCGCCTTTCCTCAAGAAAGCAGTCTTTCTGGGGTTACTGCTCAAACATGGCACAACAAGATGGAACAGGATCAGGCACAATTCCCTACTTCAAGATTGGACTAGGCAATCCAGTGGGAGGTATTAAAATAAAGTTATGGCGCTTATCGGAGAGTCCAGACGTTGAAGTTTTCCAGTGCTCTTTATTAATCACAAACCATGTCAAATCTCAGGGAATTCTAATACCCGGGCAGCTAGGCAGAGAGCTCATTCCAAGCTCTTCACCCATTGCTGCCCTCTCTGTTCTTCTCCAAGGCTTCTTCACCCCATTGCTCTCCTCTCCGTTCCTCTTGGTTCTTCCTCTTTGTCCTCTCCTCTGTCCTTCTCTCTTCTTCGCCTCCTATCCTCCACCTCCTACTCCCTACTTGCTCCACCCCTCAATCCCCAGGTGTTTTTCTTCCGGTTTTCACACAGACCCTCAATCAACAAATAACAGAAACCTCCTGTGGGGAATGGAAGGTGGGGATGGCACAGAGGTGTAAACAAGTAAAAGACGAATCTTAACTAAAATATTATCCACAACTAAACATACCACAACAGGGAGGACAAGGATAACTCTTAAAACATTTTGTTTTTTATCATGAATTCTTTTCAGACTAAAAAAAAAAAAATGTGTAATACTTGCTGGTGAGAAGAAAGTCTCAGCAAACCATGAACAGAAGTGAGCTTCTTTAACATGATAAAGTACCCTGCCTAACAGCTGCTTGAGTCCTGTCTGCATAGTATATGTTATTTTGTATACTTTTCCTCTTACGGTGGAAGAGAGCTCCAAGATGCTCTTTCTCCTGCTTCTTGGTGGAGAAATGGAGGTCCAACACAGAGAAATAACACAAGTGTGGGGGGGGATTAAAATACATAAAATTTGGAAAGCAAAGAGTAAAACTGTTTGTCAATGGCATGACTATATACAGGAAACCATAAAGAATCTGTTTAAGTCCTTTGTAGTCATTACGTGAGCTTAGCAAGACTGCAGGAAAGAATGCCATTGTGTTGACTGAGGTTTGAAGATGACCTCCAGTGACCCTTGCTGTTGCATAGTGTGCTTCCCTTCTGTATGATAAAACCTGTGAATATGATGGTGTACCCCAGGATTGTTATACTTTATGGCAAAGGGAGTCTGTGGGTGTAATTAAGATCACTTTAACATGGGCTAGAGAGATGACTCAGTAGTTAAGAGCACTGGCTGCTCTTCCAGAGGTCCTGAGTTCAATCCTCAGCAACCACATGGTAGCTGACAACCATCTATAATGGGATCTGATGCCCTCTTCTGGCATGCAGACATTCAGACCGAGCATTCATATACATAAATAAATAAATTGTAAAAAAAAAAAAAATTAAAAGAAAAAAGATTAAGGCAGTCAAAAATAGGTGATCTATAGAAACCTGACCTAAACTCAAGAACTCTGTAAATCTTGAGCTACAGCTCAGAGATGAAGGTCTTAGCTTATTAAAAGCTATTCTGCTAAGAGGGTAGTTTCTGGATATGCTTGGATTAATTTGAGAGAAATCTTTTGTTTTCTGCAATGCCAGATAGAAATAAGAATCTGGGGGCTTGTTGTAGGCTTTGGTCATTTGGTAATATATTTGATATACCTATTTCTATCCTAATAAAGGAGTTTCAGTTTTAAAATTCAGCTTAAGTCTGGGATTCTCCTGTTGTCCATAGGAGCTCTGTTTGGTTTGTTAGCACAAACATAGTTCTACTACACGTAGTGCAAGTGTTATGGCTCAGAGTGCCAGTTTGCTAAAGGGCATTCACATAGTCCTGTTAACCTTGCAAAATAACTTAAAGCTCATTGGGCGAGGCAGGCATTGGTATACATACCTGTAATTCTTGCACTTGAGTAGCAGAAGCACGAGAATCAGGAATTCAGGGTCATCTTCAACTACATAGTGAGTTTGAGGCTGTTGTGGGCTGCTTGAGAACCTGTCTCAAAAACAGACTTAACAAAATACAGGCCATTACTTTCAAACTCTATACCCCGCCCAATTGTCTCCCCTTCACATTTTTCCCTCTTTCAATATCCAGTGTCATTTTAGCAGGCCAACTCCATCCTGCTCTCTTCTTGTTCTGTATAAAATATTTCTCATTTTTATACTCAACTCTTTAATGTTTTTTTATCCCAAAGAACATTGCCTGGCCAGCTTTGCAGGATTTCTGTGTCTCAGCGCCTCAAGAGCTGGGACTGTCCTACATGCATTGATTACAACCCCCCCTCCTTTTTTTTAAAGACTTACTTTTATTTTCTATGTATGAGAATTTTGCCAGCATGTATGTATGTGTATCACATGCATGCCTGGCGCCCAGGGTGGACAGAAGAAAGTGTCAAGACTCCTGAGATTGGAGTTACAGATGGTTGTGAGATACCACATAGCTGCTAGGAATCAAATATATATGAAACTATTTCTGTATTTTCATGGGTCTCCCCTTTGACTGTTTTTCAGGTAGCATTCTAATTTCAGATGAGTACTGTGGATAATGCTTGGTGCACCAATCACAGTCTAGTAGAAGAAAACACATCTGTCTATAGCCTCCCCTGAAAAATATTCCCTCTAAAAGAACAATGTTCTTTTAAAGATAAGAATAAGAATAAATTCAACCGGTGACCACAGATGTGCACATTCTAGCATAAAAACACAAGGCAGCATAACTCCTCCAAAAATCACTAATCCAGGCTGAGTGTGGTGGTGCATACTTTTAATTCCAGCATTGGAATGCAGATCTCTATCAATTTGTGGCCAACCTGGTCTACCCAGGGAGTTCCAGGCCAGCCAAGGTACAGTGAAACTTTATCATAAAAAAGAAGGAAAAAAAAAATCACTAATGGCCTCGGTAATGGCCTACAGTAAAAGAGAATCACATGAAATCCTAGAGAACTTAAAGAATGACTGTAAGTATGTTCAAGTTGGGCTAGGTGTGGTGGTACACACCTTTAATCTCAGCACGCAGGTCTCTGTGAGTATGTAGCCAGCCAGAGCTACATAGTGAGACCCTGTGGGGGGCGGGGGATTAAAGAATACACAAATAAATTCCTTAATGAATTCTAAGAAAACAGAGAAAAACAGAGTGAAATGGCACAGGGTAAGAATACTTGTCATCAGTCAGGCAGTGGTGGTGCGTGCCTTTAATATCAACATTCAGGAGGCAGAGTTGAAGGGCCAGCCTGGTCTACAGGGTAAATTCCAGGGCAGCCAGAGTTACAGCAGAGAAACCCTGTCTCGAAAAAAAAAAAAAGAAAGAATATTTGTCATCACGCCTGACAACCTGAGTTTGATCACTGATTTAACATGGTGGAAGATGAGAACCAACTCTCAAAATTTGCCCTCTGACCTCCGCATATATGCTATAGCATGCACATAAAACATAAATGTTAAAATGTTTTTAATTGAGACAGTCAATACAGGGTATGAAAGAACAATTCAATAAATAGAAATATTGAAGAAAAACAAAATTGAAATACTGGAAATGAAAAACACAGTAAGATGAATAGAAGGTTCAAGAAAAACCTCACAAATAGAAGTGATGAAGGAGAGGAGAGAATATCAGAATTTGAGAACAAAGTAGAAAAATTGGGACATTTGAATATCGACAAAGATTAAATTACTAAGAAAATAAGAGCAGTACTTTCAAGATGTGTGTGATACTATAAAAAGGCCAAATCTAAGAATCATATGTATAGGAAAAGGAGCATTTCATTCTCAATTGATTGTTCAGTCAGTTACAGATTGAACTCCTGTTCTACACTCTTCCCCTTTCTCCTACTGCGCTTGCTTGACTAGTCTTTAAAAAAGAAAAAAGGTCCCTGTCTTCATAATAGAAAGTGGATGTTACCAGAGGAACAACACCCAAGATTGTACTCTGGCCTCTACACATGCGCACACAAATGAAATGTGCGTGTATACACATACAAAGAAAATCTTGAAAGCATCAAGAAACACCAAGTCATGTATAAAGGCAGGCACATCAGAGCAAATGCAGATTTCTTCAACAGTCTTTTTAGATATTTTGTTTTTATTGGTTTTTTCTTCCATTTTTGAGATTATAATGTAGTTACATCATTGCTCCCTTTCTTTGCTCTCCTGTATACCCCTCCTTGCTCTCTTTCAAATGCATGCCTCCTTGTTTTCAGCTCATCTCCATCACAGAGACTTGATAAAACCACAGGGAATGATGTGTCTTGTAAAGCAACTGTCAGCCCAGGCTGCTATACCCAGCGATATGATCATAATTGAAAGAGTAACTTTCCATGATAAAAATAGGCTTAAAGAACTTTTGACCACTAAGCTAGCATAATAGAAGATACTGACAGGAATTTTTTTGGACTGAATAGAAAGCTAAATACATCTACAAGGAGATAGGAGTAAGCAAATTTTTTTTTTTTTTTTTTTTAGTTAAACAAGGGAGAAATAGGAAAACACTATCTATTCTAACACATTCTAAGACTAACAAAATGACAGGAATTAATACAGTCCTGTTAATATTTTCAATAGTAATGGTCTCATTTCTCCAATCAAAACACTTGATGAGCAGATGTCATTTTAAAAAGGGATTTGTTGCCACCAAGAAACACACTTCACCACAATAGACAAATATAACTACCTACCTTAGGGCTAAAGGATGGAGAAAAGTAATCCAATCAAATGAAACTGGGAAACAAGCCTTCATTGTTCTAAATCTGCTAAAAACAGACTTCAATCAAAACTAGTCAGAAGAGTCTCTCTATACTTTTCAAAGGAACAGTCCATTAAGGAGACATTATAATTCTAAACAAACAGAAATACGTCTTCCAATAAGATATAAAGCAAGTCTTAACAAGCATAAATACTAGTGGCAATTAAACAAAACACTTGAATAATGAGTAAGTCATGGAAGAAATAAGGAAATAAAAAATCCCTATACCAAATGAAAATGAAAACACAGCATACCAAAAATGTGGAATACAATGAAAACAGGCCTAAGAGGAGGACTATAGCTATAAGTGCCCACATTTAACAAATCAGATAGATTTTAGATAAACAAACAGTTCACTTTGGAAAAGATCTTGGAAAAATAAGAACAAGCCAAACCTGTAATCATTATACAGAAATAATTGAGAGTAGAGATTAGTGAAATAGAAACAGAAAAACAGTACAAAGAATCACTGCAACAGAGTTGGTTCTTTCACAAGATGGACAAACCTTCAGCTATGCTAACCAAAAGAAAGAGAAGTCAAGTCACAGGTGGACACATAACAGTGAAATTCAGAAAAGGCATACCCTGAAAACGTAAGTGTATTATGCCAGGCAGTGGCACACGCCTTTAATCCCAGCACTCGGGAGGCAGAGGCAGGTGGATCTCTGTGAGTTCAAGGCCAGTCTGGTCTACAGAGTGAGTTCTAGCCAGCCTGAGTTACAACAGAGAAACTCTGTTTCAAAAAACAAAAAAAAAAGGGGGTTTTACATAGAAAATCTAAAAGTCATGGACAGTTTTCTAAATCAAAGTGAGATTATTTTAACAGATTTATAACAAACAACACTATTGAAGCACTTATTTAAAAAAAGGAGAAAGAACGAAAGAAAAAGAAAGGAAGGAAAGAAATCTTTTCTAAAAGGGAGTCAGGCCTAGATCAGCTTAGCTGCTGAATTCCACTGATTTCCAAAGTGCTTCTCAGGCAGTTAGCAGGAAAGGACGGGGCACACCCAGGGTCTTTTCTGGAACCAGTGTTCTTCTGGTACCAACGCAAGATACACAACAAAAGGAAGGTTATAGACCAAGCTACCTAGCTGCAAAAATTCTCAACAAAATATTTGCATTCCCAAATTGAGAGCATATCTAAAAATCATTGACCTTGATCCAGTTCTCTTTATTCTAGAGATTTAGAGTGAGTTCCAGGACAGCCAGAGTTACAACAGAGAAACCCTGTCTAGAAAAACAAAAACAAGAAAAAAATTCTTTCTCCTCTTCATACAGCTCAGTCCCAGTTCCAGAATGAAGAAGCTGCCCCAGGGTCGCCCTGTACCTCCCCTTGGACCAGAAACAAGAGTGTCTGTAGTCTGGGTGGAACGCTACGATGATATAGGTACTGTATCAGGAAAGATGATTTCTCTAAGATGACAGTGATTTGTCAAATGTCTGAGGAGGGTGAGTGCAGAGGCTTGAAGTCCATAAACCTGGATTTGTATCCCAGCCCATCTACTCAGTTTCATGAAGCCTGTTAACTGGGCATACTTGTAGCCCTTATTCCCTAGTTGTATTTGATATTTGATACAAAGTTGTTAGTTGTTCTGTTCTCCCAGTCAGTGTTCCCAGTCCTCCCAGGAGCTCTGGGCCAACTATTCCATGTGCATAGGTCTCATTTTATATAACAGCTTCCTTTGTCCTTTAGAGTTCTGCATGGATAAATTTCTTATGATTTTTGTGTAAGCAGCGTAAGAGCATGAGAAATACATACTTAGCCTAGAACCCTGTTCAGCTCAGAGTTCATAGGAAAGTGTCACAGCTGCTTCTGACCAAGCCTTCACAGCCACAGATCATGTTCTCTGAAAGCCCTCTACATGAGGTGAACTTGGCCAAAACATATTGAGAAAAATAGTGCTTTTATGTGAGAAATCTCTATGGATCCACACTGTGGGATAGCACAAACAGTACTTGGTCCTGTCTGTGAAGAGGTTAGGGAATGAATTTGGGGAAGTTGGTGGTGGTAACTGTAATGCCGATGTTTGCTTCCAGAAAACTTTCCCCTCTCAGATCTGATGACAGAGATCAGCACTGGTGTGGAAACTACTGCAAATAGTAGCACTTCTCTGAGGTATGTTCTCTTATTCACTTGAGGTTATCAGCATGTCTGTTTTTATTTGTTGGGTACTGCTAATAAAAGAATAGAGAATTATAATGAAATAGTTGTTAAAGGCAAAAAGTAAAGCATCAGGAACTGGAGAGATGGGTCAGTGGTTAAGAACACCTGTTCTTGCAGAGGATCCAGGTTTGGTTCCCAGCTCCCACATGGTGGCTCACATCTCATGTAACTACTTCCAGGGGATCCAGCTCCCTCCTTTGACCTCTGAAGGAACCAGACACACACATGCGCCTATATACATGCAGGCAAAATACTCATACAGATAAAAATAAACAAAATAAAAATTTTGAATAAAGAATCAAAGAAAGGGCTGGCCTTTTTCCATGTTTGAGTGTTGATAGACTAGTAGATACAGCTGTTAGCTGGTCCATTGGTCTCTTAGTCAGTGTCCCAGACTTCCCAGGAACTCTGAGAGGCAAAAAGCTAGCTTGGGTACATTGTGAGATGCTCAGGAAAAAATTAAAAATTTACTTTATTGAAGTACATTGTTATACAAAAAGTTGTACGTATTTGGGGTGTTCAGTCTGCTAAGTTTGGAGGTATATACACATGAAGCCATCACCCCAGTGTATGCCATAAACATACATATCACCTCCAGGAGTCTCCTGCCACTCACAGTATCCATAATTTATTATTATTGTTATCATCATCATTATTATTACTATTACAATTTGCTATGCCCTCTTAGATTTTTAACATAGTACAGTATTATATCTGTACTCAGGACCATGGACAGTTGACCTCTAGGGCTTACTCATGCTGTGACTGAATTTTTTTATGCTTCCAATAAAAACCTTTCCATTTTCGTCTTCAGATAAATGCTGTTATGTGGAATTCATCTTTTTTTTTTGCCTGACTTAATTCTCTTAGCATACTATTTTCCAGATTTATCCCAACCCCTGTCTTATGAAAAAAAATACTCTATCTAGAATTCCCACATTGGGCTTTCAGAGTTCCTGCTTGTACTCTGAGCTCTTCCTCAACACTATAACCACCATGCTTCTGCTCCTGCAACAAGGGACTGAGCAAAAGTCCTGTAGTTGGCTGCTGTTTGTTTAACCTACTTCACTACATTTGTCTGGCCTTTCTACCCACATCCCCCCTGGACTTTTAAAAGTTTTTTTTTTTTTTTTTTCAGCCTGGTGGTGGTGGCTCACACCTTTAATCCCAGCACTCGGGAGGCAGAAGCAGGCAGATAGATCTTTGAGCTCGAGACCAGCCTGGTCTACAGAGTGAGTTCCAGGGCAGCCAGAATTACAACAGAGAAACTCTGTCTAGAAAAACTGAAACAGACTCTTTGTCATTTAAAAAGCCTAATCCTAGGAGTAAATGCTAATGGCCAATGGTTACTTACCACAGCAGTGTGCGGTACCCAGAAAGAGGATTCTGAGCAGACTCTATTCAAACTTTGCTGACTCCAGGTCCTTAGGCCCTGGTAGTGAAGGACTCTTGTGTGACTTTTCTTTTCTAAGATCTACAACTCTTGAAAAAGAAGTCCCAGTAATCTTCATCCACCCTTTAAACACTGGATTGTTCCGGATAAAAATCCAAGGAGCCACTGGAAAATTTAACATGGTCATCCCTCTTGTTGACGGGATGATAGTCAGCAGGCGAGCACTCGGTAAGAGCTTTATGTGTGCTAAGGGCTGTGGCTCCTTTCTTTCTTCATCCCCCCCGCCCCCAGCCTTTAAATTTATTTTTTTGACAGTGTTATACATGTATTAATGAATTTTAGTCCTTTTCACCCCATAGTGCTTTGCCTCATTATACTCTTCCTTCCACTGAAAGTCTGCCAACCTTTTTTCATGTTGTGTGTGTGTACGCGCATGTGTGCCCCACTGAATTTAAATAGAGCTCTGTGTGTGAGCATGGGTGGGAGGTTATTGGAGACAGGAGTTTGTCGGTGGTTACACTACTACCTTGCCTTCTTTCTTTAGCACTTTCATAAACCACAAATAAGTAAAAGTAGGGAAACAGTCTTATTACTTAATAGTCCCTGCACGTAGAACATGATGCTGCCCTCGTAAGAAGAGGGGCGTGGGCAGTATTGTCATCTGTTTAAACTTTAACTAGTGATTCAAATGGGACTTCACTAACTCCAGGATCATAAGAGGGAAACAGCTGTTCTGGTGCAGAGGACACAGACTCTGGAAGAGCAGGCTTTGACTCTGGTCCCGTGCTCATGTCTCTCAGCAGTTTTGTCTCAGTGCCATGTTTGTTTCTAAGGTGGGATATTATGGGATCGTAATGAAAAAGTTGGAGTATTCAGAAATGGGTTCTCTGAACATAGTTCACTTGACAACTTACTGACAGTTATTCTCACCTTGTTTTCAAGGCTTTCTGGTGAGACAGACTGTAATAAACATTTGTAGAAGAAAGAGGCTGGAGAGTGATTCCTACAGTCCACCACATGTCCGTCGGAAACAGAAAATCACTGACATTGTCAACAAATACCGAAATAAGCAGTTGGAGCCAGAGTTTTATACCGCCCTTTTCCAGGAGGCTGGACTCAAGAACTGTGGTTCTTAGAGCAGTTTGTCCAAGCCAGTGACTCCAAAGTGGTCTCACATCAAAGCAAGACAGTCCTATACAATAAAAGCAAGCCACTCCCAAGAGCTCATTGTTGAATCACCAGAAGAAACATGATGTGAAGCCACTGGCTTAAAGACCGCCAGCTTTTTAGTGAATGGACCCCACACAGTCACACTCCTGCTGAAAATGACAACAAGCATTTTAGCCATAAACTCTTTTAAAAGTGACAATTTTAGTATAATACAAGCCTTCTGGGAGAAAGGCTTTCAAGGATCAGTTAAATACATGCATTGGTAGTGTCAACAAGTTTGCAAGTTAGAAGCCGAAGATAGTTTTATACCTCGCTTTTTAGGAGGGTGTATTCAAAATTTAAATCTGTCTCAGAATCTTCCAGAACTTTTTAAGGCTCAAGTTGACACCGTGGAGAAGGAAAGAGGCTGCAGCTTTGTCCTCAAGTGTCGATCCATTTGTCATCCTCTGTCACACTGACAGAAGGATTTAAAACATAACTGGGTTTACTCAGATAAGAAGTCTGACATTAAAATATTTCCTATTTTCTCTCCATATTTAAGCCAGTTGTCCCTCTCATCACTGGAGACCTGTCACATGGCCTCAGCTTCTTAGCAGACAGGAGGCACTGCTGTGTTCTCTAATGGGTATACCAGTCACATTTGTGGAGTTAAAAGCTGTGAGAGAGCAGTGGTATCTCCCTTCCCCATTTCTGTTCAGTTTGATGGCATTATCGATAGGTTAGACATGGTTCCTTAATTAAATACCAAGAGATGGGAGTTCACAGCAAGGCCTGAAAATCATTTGGCTTCGTTTATTTCAGGACCAAGCAGCAAGCTGCAGTAGTTGGTGAAGGGTTCTGATTTATGGCCCTTGAGTAGTGTCCCACTGCCACTCACTCAGCTCTCTTATAGAGCGAGCACCTGGCCCACAGTCCACAGAATCAGTGCCACCTCCTCAGGTGACTGCTGCTGTTAAGCTTTCTGGCCACAGCCAGGTGAAGGCACAGGTCCCTCTGCCAGGGCTCTAGAATATTTGTCACCTCACTGCTGCTTTCCTGCCAGGGACAAAGCTTAGGGTGTGGCCAGAACCAAGCTGTTTTAGAAGGACGCCTGTTACGTTGGTCAATATATACCTATTTTTATGTTCTTTCTCCTTCAGTAAGATTATTTATCTTAGGAAACAAATGACAGTATAGTCCAAAGAGGAATAATCAGAGTTGAACAGGGTGTTCCCACTGGCCCTTTGTTGTCATTAAAGTCTGTAGATAGGGCTCCACTGTTTGGTTTGAGATTTTGTTCTTTTTCTAGGCTTGTGTTGGGCCTGTTTCCCTCTGCAGGTGCCTCCATTCTAGAAATATGTGTTCTGCCAGCTCTGAGCAAGAACCATGGTGTGGCAGCCCTTGGTCTGGTTTGCCACCACCCCCTTTTTTCCCAGCTCAGGTACAGATGTGTCCTTCCCCACCCCTACCCCCACCCCCAGTCCAGTTTGTCCTTAGGCATGAAGTGTTACCCTCTTTGATTTCTTTTTAAGCCAGGCAATAATCTAATGTTCCCAGGTGATACCATGGGGTGGGAATGGTAAAAATTAGTGAGTTTCACCATAAAAATATTTTACTAACTCAGCAAGAATAGGTTAAATTGAACAACCTTTAAAATACTTCCAGGTTGACACTTCATGGGGAAATTGGGTTCTAGTTCCATCTGAAGTGAACAAAGAACCCATAGACACATGCAACTTACAACATTCCAGAGGCTGCAAATAACTGATAAAGATGTTCACTCTTGGTGTGGTTTTTCTGAAAAACTTTTGCTTTGGATATTGTTTAAATGATACCAGAAAAATAACGCATGGGATATGTGTGTCGGGGTGGGCTCACTGGCCCGTGCCCTTTAGTTGGCTCTAATTTCTGATAACTTTGTATTCTGATGACTTTGTTAAGAGAACAACCATGGCAGATATAGTTTGAAATTGGGGGCACATGGTGGTTCCCTAGAGAAGGAGGACTGCACACCCCTGAGGGAGAGAAGTCCTGGTGTGCACAGCCAACAGAGCGTAGGATGCACACTCCTCACTGGTTCCCTCTGCTCCACACACCGTCTGCCCAAGAAAGGAGTATGGTAAGAGCCCTTGGGCCTTTTCACTGTGTGGTTTGGAATCCTACTCACTGAGTTCACCCTCCTGCCTGCGCTAAGATCACTTTGAAAGAATACTGTCAGAGGACCATACTTAGTACCTAACAGTAATCTTAGTAGTTCACTATTGCCAGCACCAGTCTCGACTGTGGATTAAACTGTTGAGTTGCTCTACTTGGATGCCCAGACACTCCGCTCTCAAAGAGGAGAAAACCTTTTCTAAGGGTGTTTAGGCTGGCGGCCCCTCCTGGTCACTTCTAAAGCTGGGAGACCAAGAGCACAGGAAGCAGGGCTCTAAACCTCTTCAAGCCTCGCTGCCACCTCTCCCTTTGGTCTATAGTTTCTTCTTAAGATCTTCCTGGCTGTCCTTTGGCCCCTTAAAAAGAATAATTACAGTGGTAGAGTAGCCCTCCCCAGCCATGCAGATGCATGTGCCATGCACATGTATCCGTGAGCACCTCCTTCTCCAGCTCCTTGATTTTATGGTAGTTCCATCTCTGGACTCACCTATAAAAATAACTGTGTTTTGGCTGGCCCTATTGGTGTCTGGCCCACAGGTAGTAGGACAGCCTGGAAGAATGGCTCCCTTGTGTATGAGCTAGGGAAGAATAGGGTTCTGCAGGCTGACCTCTACAGTGGTGAGTTTCCCAGGGTGTTTATTCCTATTGGAAATACAACTTCCCCCACAGTCAGCCTTGGGCAGAGCTGGGTAGGTGGTGGCAATCATCTTGGAGGTCACTTGTCACTCTCCTGGCAGCAATTCCTTGGCATTTAGACGCTGCTCAGGCAGGTCTTCCGTGGTACAGTGACCTTTGGCATCCACTGGGCTGCTCCCAGCACTTGCTCACAGCCCCTCCTCCTGAGGGATCCACCTGGGCGTGGAGTTGCTGGTCTCGCTGGTCTCGCTGTTGGCAGAGCCATACACTGTGTAGGGTCTCCTCAGACTAGACACCCTTGTTCTTTAGACACGGTTTTTAATGGTGAGGGAAAAGGTGTAATTGGGATTCCATAGTGCCTTGCATACAGTAGGCGCCCAATACCTATTTGTTGAAGCAAATCAAGTTTCTTGTCCCCACAGTGACCAAGGCATCTTCCTCCTCTGAAGGGCTTGGCAGTTGTGGCTAAAACTAAGTATCATTATTTGCTCAAAACCATATTTACAATTTGTATGAATTTCGGTATATTGCCAAGACAGGATTTTCCTATTGTATTTTCTGTAAATATTTCTGCCACTGACCTGTAAAGTAAAAGAGATGTATATATGATGGTGTGCCCGTGTCCCTCGCTGCCTGTGTCGGATCTGCGTCAGCCTGGGAAGAAGGTGCAGAGCTGTTCCTATTTATGCTTGTCCTCTGTCCACAAGAAACCCACAGGATATTGAATGTAATACACACAGTCAATTAAATTTTAAAGAGCTTCTTATCTAATAACTTGGTGTGTGCTTTTGGCTACAGGCCACAGGGCTGGCTCTTGCATGGACAGTCTTAAGTCACACTCTCAGGAGGGTCTGCTCACTTTTACTAATCTAGGTTTTCACTCTTTGTTGCTTGGTTGGTTGGGGTTTTTTGTTTGAGTCTTGGGGTTTGGGTTTTTTTGTTTTGTTTTCCTACAATACTCAAAATTAGGCTTTTAAAAAAAATATATTATTTTATGAGTGCTGTATCTGCATGTACACCTGCATATGCCAGAAGATGGCATCTGATCCAGTAATAGATGGTTGTGAGCCACCCTGTGGCTGTTGGGAATTGAACTTGGGACTTCTGGAAGAGCAGTCAGTGCTCTGAACCGATGAGCCATCTCTCCAAGCCCCCAAATCAGACGAATTTTAAGAGAAAAATGCATTCTCTTTTACTGCTGGCAGGATTGTGTAGCATTAAAGTACAAAGGCTGGGAGTTAATGACGAGTGAGTCCTGAGGTTTCCACCTGTAGAGAATTAGACTGTCAGAGCAGTACATTTCCAAAGGGGAAGGCACAGAGGTCACCCCATGCCCTCACTGCCCCTTTTGCACTGGTTGGCTACAGAGGAACACATTGGGGCCATGAGCCTGGTCATAGGTGATGGGCTGGTGAGTCTTGGAAACATAAGATGTTAGAATGCCTGCCTCCACCCAGAGCTATCCCTCCAACCTGGCACAGACCCTACAAGCTGCTCTACTTCATCCAAACTGTCTGGGACCCAGAGCTACCTTCTGAATCTTACACCTGCCTGCCTGGCACAGGCCTCTAGCCTTGCCCATTGGCCAAAGAATTGACTTTAGTGGACTCATTTTAGTGTCTGGGAAGGTTTCATAGCCAAAATCTATGCTGATGCTTTTCCACCTCTGTAGCACAGCTATCTGACACAACCTCCTGACCCAGCACCTAGACATCCCAGCCGTGGCTGCTCCTTTTCTGGCCTCTGGGCCTGTACTGTCCACAGCCTGCCTGATTCTGCTCTTTGGTACACATTTGAGTACTGTTTGCCCAGACCTCCTCTGTGGCTCTATCCCCTAGTGAGGCTGAAATTCTCTATAATCCAAGTATCAGTTCTTTTCCCTTACTCAGCCTGGCCTGGTTCCCTTCTCCATAGATTGGTGTCTTCCTCTGTGACTCCTCCTCTAACACCCAAATCGATGCAACAGTCTTTCTATACTGACCTCAGCCTGTGCTGTCCAGCTGTGTTCTTCCAAGCAAAGCATGCCTCCCCTCAGTCCTGACTCACCCACAGGGGTCCAGCCTTGGTGAATGAGGATGAGCCTGAGAACTGGCATGTTTAATATACCTCCCGGCCCCACTTGTCTTTTGAAGATGGTGCACTAGCCAGTCTATTACAGACTCTCCAGACCCTAACGCCCACTTCTTGCCACAAGTGTTAATACTTGGATAGATGAAAAACAAGCCAGGTGGAAGAAGGCTGACGTTTGAGTTGTCTTGCCCACTGAGGTATGGGGGCAAGCTTTTAGAAGTCTCTCACTAAAATCCCTCATAAGGGTAAATGGAGAGCTTCTAAATAAATTAGTGTTAAAAGTTTTAAGTGGCTGCTCAGTGAGTGACCTGACAGATTTAGCCTAAGAAAGTTTGATCTCATTTGTGTGTAGTGGGAGTGGGTGTGTGATACGCCCAAGGTGTTTTCCTCTTCAATCTCCACCTTATATATTGAGACAGGGTCTCTCTGAATGGAGCTGGCCATTTCAGTTCTGGCTAGCCAGCTTGGCTCTGGGATTCCCTGCCTCTGCTGGGATCATAGGTTCACCAAAGAGCCCACCTGACTTCACATGAATTCTAGAGATCCCAATTCTGGGCCTTATACCTGTAGGATAAGCATTTTACACCCCCCCCCCCATCTTTTATTTTAAACTTGGAAGACTCCACATAAAAGCCAGACTTTGGGCAGTTGTGGGGGTGGACAATGTGGCAATGCTGGACCTGTCTTTCCTGCACAACAGCTGTTGCTAGAGCTACCCCACCTCTTGCAATCCAGCACTAAGCTCCCTCTGTTCCCTACAGCCCCCTGCCCCACAAGCATAGCAGTGTGTGTGTGTGTGTGTGTGTGTGTGTGTGTGTTTACACGTGTGCACGCACCCCCGCATGCATTCATGTACACTCCTGGAAGGCAAGCCCAAGGGACCTGGCTGATTCCTGGCCACACTAACCATGAGCATGTGAGTTCCTTAATGGGCTGATGTTTGTCCCGTCTGTTTCTCTGACACAATTACTCAATTCCCTTTCATTAGAATATCATAAACTCACACGAGCCCAGTGGCTGCTGGGCCTGTCCAGCCCTGGCCATCCTTCCCAGAAGCCTGGGCCTCTCTAAGCCAGAGTGTCTCCCAGCCAGCCCCACTCAGCTTCCTCCTCTGCAGGCTCTGCCCAAGGACTTCCTTGTTACATCACGCTTACTGTTAAATCACAATTGGGCTGAAAGCAGAACCTGGCCAAGCTGCCAGGTCCGAAGAGGCAGCCTGTCTGCTCAATCCAGGTGCCTTCCATGGCCACAGGTGCACAATGAAGTACCCTCTGGTGCCACTGGTGAACGACCTCACGCTTCCTTTCCTGGTTTTCTGGCTCTGCCTGCCCGTGGGTTTGCTGCTGTTCTTGATGATCGTCTGGTTACACTTCTTACTTAGTCAAGGTGAGCTGGTCCAGACTGGATTCTTAGTTTTGAAGCTGGGCAGGGGCCTAACAGGATGAAGTGCCTTGAAACACCTACAGAAGGGGTTTGCACAGCATCTTATGTGCAGCTCAACTGTAAGTTTTTTCCTTCCTTTGTTCCCTCCCTCCTTCCCTCCTTCCTTGTTTTTTGGGTTGGTTTGTTTTTGAGATAGGGTCTTACTAGATAGCCCTTCCTGTCCCTGGAACTCATTATGTAAGCCAAGCTGGCCTTGAACTCAGAGGTCCTTCTGCCTCTCCCTCCTGAGTGCTGTACCACCATGTCGGCAGTTTGGGGTTCCTTCACCTAGAGTTCCTGAGTTTGACTGTAACCTTATGCTTGTATGTTGGTCTGTGGCCTCTCAGGGTCATGCTAATGTGAAGACTGGGCTGCCGAATTAGGAAAAGTGTCTCTTTTCCATACAAAAGGCAATGAACAGAGCCTGGGCTGGCTCTCAGCTTCACTCAGACTCTCCCCTGGGTGCCTTTGTAAACAACTTACACAGCAGGGCATAGCCGCCTTTGCTTTTTTTTTGGGGGGGGGGGGGGTGCTCACATACTATCCCATTTTTTGGCCAGACCAAACTCAAAGAAAAGCTGGCCTTCTCTGGGACACAGTAACATGGGAGCTTTTTAACAGTGGTCCTTACCTCAGCACACTAAAGCTAAAGGCCCAGATGTAACTGGCCATGAAAGAGGCTAGGGGGGAAGGTGGGGAGAGATCTGGCAGGAGGCATTCTGTGAATAACCCCTCCCCAACCCAGAGGCTTTTCTTTCCCTGTTCCTTGGCTCTGTGACCTTAGGCAAGCTGGGCAAGAGTGTGTCCAACTTTGTTGCCAGCTCTGGTCATAACCTAACTGAAGCAATGTTAACAGCACCCTGAACAACATGTCCCTCATCCTTCTTGTGTGCGCTGCTAATGGTGTCACTACTTCGATCTCCTGGCAAGAGCCTTACAGGGCCTCAGGTTTCTGAAAAACATCTGTTTTAAGCTTATTCACCTTACTTCCAGGGTGAACTAGAGTCCTCTCCTGGGGGCCCAGCCCAGGGGAAACATGAGGCCTGGCAATTAGGGGGGTCAACGGCATGTTATGTGCCAGCTGTGGAAGCTATCTCTGGCCTGAGGCTGAGTTTGTAGAGTGCCTACCAAGCATGCAGGAAGCCATGGTTTGCATAAACCAGGCATAGTAGCACATGTGTAACCCTGGCACTCAGGAGGTAAAGACAGGAGGATCAGGTCATCCTCAGCTATATAGCAAGTTTGAGGTCTGTGATACATGAGACCTTGTCTCAAAAACAAAGCCCTATTCCTCTGGAGTCTAGTATCAGTCTTGTTCCTTGATAAAGCCTCTTTTGAACACTTAGAAGTTACACTAAATGTATGAGGTATACCATCTCCCCCCCGGTCCTGAGGATAACCCTGTGAAGGAATCTTTATTGTCCAGCTGTGGAAACTGAGGCTTGGAAAGGAGCAGCAACCTGCCGAAGGTCCCAGACAGTGAAGTGTTAAGAGTGCAAAGGCCAAATCCTGATGGTACATCTATTGGCTGTGTGGTTTTAGGCCAGGGCTGCCTGAGTCTCAGTTTCCTCACTACAAAGGGAAGGGAATCACACATCACACAGACATACACACCTTTCAGCCTGAAGAAAGGCTTTACTAGGCTAGAGCTCTTGGTTCAGGGAGCCAAGAACCTGTCCATATGGCACATAGTAGGTGCTTGCAGGCTCAGTCAGTGCTGGCTGAGTCAATGGTGGTTCTGTCACTGTGGGAGGGAGTTATAGGAATGGCTTGGAGGGACTTTGCTGGAGATAACATCTTACCTCTGCCTTTGAAATAAGCCCTTTAATCTTCAGTGAAGTCAGCCACCCAAGAGGTGACAGCACCCTGGCACATCACGTCTTCTAACTCTTACTTTCTCTGTGTGTTCTGCCCTCCCACTGATATCTGGCCCAAGGCAGATCTCTGCAGCCTCAGAGATCCCAGGCCTGGAGTTTTCTAGCACCATGCAAGCTGAGAGATACAGATTGACTTCAGTCATTCCGCAACCTCAGACTGGGTGTCTGGACCAGCTCTGTGGAGTGACTGGTGGTTCAGTCACCCAGGCCTCTCACGATAGACATGTGTGTTTTCAGGAACTCTTTCATTCACCAAGCAGTAGAAATCTAGATATTTGGTATCAACTGGCCTAGAAGGTGGATGGTGTACAGGTCAGGGTCACTTTGGTGTCTCTCCTGGACAGTGCCCAGTGCAGCAGGTACAATAGTTACCATTCTCATGACAAAAGTCATGGAAGGGAGGAAGGTTTCATTTTGGCTCATGGTTTAAGAAGGGACCGTGATGGGGGAGGCGTGACAGAGCCTGTGGTGCCAGTCACATTTAGTCCTCAGTCAGGAAACAGAGAACAGGTAAGAGGAGCAGGGCTGTAAAGCCTCAAGATGGTCCCCAGCCCCGACTCTCTCCAGTGAGGCTGTACCTCTGTCAGCTTCTACAGTCTTCCAAAACAGCACCACTAGCTGGGGGCCAAGAGTTCACATGAAGCCCGCAGGACATTTCCCATGAGCCTGCAGGATGTTTCCCAGTTGGGCTGCAGCGGTGGGCATCCATGTACCTCCTGGGTCTGTCTGTTTTAGTAGGTGGATATGGCCATTCTCTCTGAGACAATCTTTCTAGTTCCCTCCCTATTCTCCAAGGCCATGAAGTCTCAGAGCTGGATCCTTAGCTTCTGGCTTCATAGAGGGCCACAGGGACCCCAGGCCTGACAGGTGACTCCTTTGGAGCTGGGGAGTATCGGCTGTGTCCACCCCAGAAGCCTTGTCTCTGGTCTCCACAGATTCAAAGGAAGATGATTCAGATTTATGTTTCAACTGGGAGCCTTGGAGCAAAGGATCAGCTGAGTCCAGCTGTGAGGAGACATTCTGTAGCCAGGACAGGTTCCACTGGTGAGCCTGCTCTACAAGGTAAGGCCTTTGTGGGGGAGAGGAGGCTGCAAGAGGACCCTGGTGCTGCCCAAAGCCTCAGCTTGTGACTCATTGGAAGAGGCTGCCTTGCTGTATGGACACTCTGTACTCTGGCCATACTGAAGACCTGACTGTCCTGCCATGCTCTGCATGGCTTCAGGGACGTGGCCTGACTGGGATGGCGAGGGTATGAAGAAAGGGGAAACACACATGGATATAGAAAATCTGGGGCTGGGTGATCTGGGCTCTGTGATGGAGCATGTTTATTATATACAGCTGATTATATATATAATCAGGGGCCATGGTGTACAGGTGGATGAGGAGGCAGGGTCTGGTGTACAGTTGCATGAGGAGGCAGAGTTTGTGTTTATACCTGGATGAGGAGGCTGGGTCTGGTGTACAGGTGGATGAGAGGGCAGGGTCTATGGATACAGCTGGATGAGGAGGCAGGGTCTGTGTGTACAGCTGGATGAGGAGGCAGGGTCTGTGTGTACAGCTGACTGAGGAGGCAGGGTCTGTGTGTACAGCTGGATGAGGAGGCAGGGTCTGTGTGTACAGCTGGATGAGGAGGCAGGGTCTGTGGTGTACAGCTGCATGAGGAGACAGGGTCTATGTGTACAGCTGGATGAGGAGGCAGGGTCTATGTGTACAGTTACATGAGGAGGCAGGGTCTTTGTGTACAGCTGGATGAGGAGGCAGGGTCTGTGTGTACAGCTGGATGAGGAGGCAGGGCACAAGGTATGCAGCTGAGCAAGGAGGCAGGTTTAGCTAAAGTTAAGCACAGTCTCTGTAAGGGAGCAGTCTTCAGGCCATAAACATCCGGGGGAGAAAGCTACAGTGGACATTTTCTGCAGATGGTGAACATTTGCACTCAGACCAGAGGACAACTTTGCTATCCCTCTGAGCCTCACCCCCGGGGGCAGGGCACTCCCATGGGACAGTGGCATCAGAGTCCTTTACATGGCTGTGCTCATGTCAGATTTCACTTGCTCCCTACACTGCCCCCTGATGGATAGCGGCCTACCGGGTATGTGAAGGGCCAGCCGCCTCTGCCCTGAGTTTCCTTACCAAGCCCCATTCCCTTCCTCTTTGACCTCACTCAGAGCCTTTGCACTGGTTCCTTCCCTGCCTGGAGGCTTTCCTCCTTGGGTACCCTTTCTTACCTCACAAGTCTTGTTCAAATGTCACTTTTTCAAGATCTCCCAATATTTGATATTACAGTGCCCCCTCCAGGCCCAGGACTGCACTACTTTCCTTTGGTGTGGCATTTACCACCTTCCAGAAACCTAGTTAAGGGGGCATCCAAACATCCAAAGTCCTGCCTGACATGATGGGGGAGTTCCGCACACACTGGCAGAGCCACGATGCCAGTCATCATCCTGGGTTGGTGGTCCTGGAATGTGCGGAGTGTCCCTTCCATGTGCTCACTGAAAGCTGTGGTGAGGATATTCTCACTTCCGTGTACCTGTGGATACTCGGGGTGTCGGGGGTGGTTAAAGAATTTACCCAGAATGCCAGGCGGTGGTGTACACCTTTAATCTCAGCACTTGGGAGGCAGAGGCAGGCAGATCTCTGGGTTGGAGGCTAGCCTGGTCTACAGAGTGCTACAATCAGTGCTACACAGAGAGAAACTCTGTCTCAAAAAACTGAAAAGAAGAGATGAAGAAGAGGAGAAGGAAGAGGAAGAAGGAGGAGGAGAAGGGAGGGAGGAGGAGGAGGCAGAAAGAAAGAAAGAAAAAAAGGAAAGAAAAGAAAGAAAGAAAGGAAAGGGAAAAAAAGAAAAGAAAGAAAGAAAAATGAATGAATGAATTATTTACCCAGAGACGCAGTCTTGGCGCCCATTTCCAGGGGCCCATGCCATCTCCCAAATACATACTGTCACTTCTCTGAGCTCCGTCAGCTGCCCTTTCAAGCACTCCACGTCTGGGGTGGGATTCTCCACTTCTACTGTTACCCAGCAAAGCTAAGCTCAGTGCCTGTTTCCTCCTCTTTCCTCCCTCCTTACCCACAGCAAGCGGCTGACTAAGCTGCCCCAGCCACCCCCTCAGGGCTCATCCTCCAGGCTCCCTCACAGCCAGCCATGGCAGCAGGTCCTGGTGACTGTCTTCACTTCTGCTGTGTCCACATCTCCCTCTCTCTGTCCTTACAGCTGTCTTACTGTTGTGAATCGAGGTCAAGCACCATGCTCTCTAGTCTGAATGGAGGGAGGAGGAGGGACCGGGAAGCAGGGCCCCTCACTGAACCCTCACTGTGCCCCCGTTAGAGTCCTAGCTTAACCTTTCTGGCCCATAGCCTCGCCATGTGAGGCCCTTTCCCTGGGAAAAAAAAAAACTCATAGCTAAGCATATGCTCAGGTTGGCGCACAGGACGGGCTTCACGGGAGACCCCATGGTCAGAGGCCTCTGGGTTTGACCTTCTGTTGGGGCTGTCTTTAAATTTTTGGTGTCTTAGTGCTAAAGTTTGAACCTAGAAGCTCATGCCTACTAGGCAAGCACTGTACCACCGAGTCACATCCCAGTCCAAATTTCTCAGTTTGGGAACAAGAGACCGTCCGTGTCCATTGTTAATGGGCCCCTCGCCCTGTGGAGACTGACCTGTCTGTAGTCAGTGAAGGGGGCAAGAAAATGTTCAGACTCCATGGAAGGGTCTTGTCCATCTACAGAGAGACCCCACCAAGTACCCTAACTCTTCATCTCTTATATTCTTCCAGACTTCATTCCTAGGCCAATCTCCACTTATTCCTGGCTCTTTCATCTAGGTCTCACCGGGGCCCAAGTGGATGGAGAGAAGACAACACTGGTGACCAAGGAGCCATCCTGAGACCTCCAACAGTCAGACCCACAAAGCCTCTTGCCAAACCACCCACTCTCCACCAACACAGCCAGCCTGGAGCCCTTCAGGGAAGAGTCAGGTCCAAGCAGCTTATAGAAGACAGCCAGCCAGCTCAACTCACAGGAAGTGCTGGGTACCTACTAAAGAAATGAGGGTGCTTCTGTGCCCTGACAGAGCTTCTTGTGTCCATTCATTTACCCTGACTCTCTCCGGACTGTCTCATCCTCATGTCTGTTCAAAGACAAGCACTCAGAGCTTTCAGTGTCAGACAGCAAACTCGATCCTTGGTTAGACTGCAGTGTGAATGTCTACAGAGTGTCTGCTGTGGCCTGCTTACAACACGAGCATTTATGGGTATTAATATGTGAGCCACACTCTCCTAAATGCTTCGTGAGGGACTTTTAATAAGAATTCTATGAGCTAGGATCTTGGTTACAAGAGAGAGAAACTGAGGCACAGCAGTTGGGTAACTTGGAGGAGCAGAGTTTCGTATCCAGCCCCATCGACTCCTGAGTCAGGTGCTGACCCACGGTGTCCATCTTCTCCAGGTGGGGAGCTGCAGTCAGGTGGAAGGAGAGGTAACTCGTTATTTTTAGACAGGGTGTCTATATATAGCTCTGGTGTGGAACTTGACATGTAGACCAAGATGGCCTCAAATCCATGGAGATCTGCCTGCGTCTGCCTCTGCCTCTTGAGTGCTGGGATTAAAGGACTGTGCCACTGTGCCTGGCTGCAATTTAAGGTCCTGGGCCTTGGAGAATTCCCAAAGTCTCCTGGCACAGCCCTCTGGTTACCCCAGGATAACAGGAATGACAAGTGGGCTAGGGAAGGGGACAGGTCTCCCAGGTACCATCTGATATCACTTTGTTTGGGAGACAACATCCCACAAGATACCACGAAGACTGAAGATGTCCCAAGGAGAAGACAGAAATGGACTTTCTAATCTGTGGCCATTCACTACTGCTCCTTCTGTCCTGTCAGAATGATCCACCCACACCACCCACCAGAACACTCCTTACTCACCTAACACTATCTGTGGCTCCCTGTGGTCCTTGCTGGAGTCTCAGCTCTTCAACCAATGTAGCGCTCTCCTTTGGAATCTGAGCTCAGTTGATGTTGATGGATGGGGCTTCTCTCCTTCCAGTGGGGTTCGATGTCCATACCTGTACTTCACCTGCAAGCCTGCCCCTGTGTGGAGATGTTCTAGAAGGTTCAGGGCATACCGTAGTGTGTATGATATAGCCACACAGTGCAGCTTGCAGAAGTCACCACATCTCCCCCGTGAAGGGTGGCACCAAAGATGCATGAGACGGCCATGTTCCTCTAGCCTCTACACATCCTCCAATGCAGACATGTACATAGACTCACAAACATACATCCTCATGTTCTCGCATGCGTATATACTCACAAGCGCATTCACAAAGCTCCCCTTGGGCTTTATCTGTCTGATGGAGCCGGGCTTCTGGGTGGCATGAGAACAAACACCTTTGGTAAGAGCCTCCACTGAGCATAGCAGCAGCTGCCCCCGCCTCCCCCCCACCCCCGGCTTTGCCTGGAGTCTTCTATACAAACCCTGATACAAGGAATCGCAGCAGCTGCTCAGAAGTCTGAGCCTATAATGTGCTGGGTTGCTGTTCATCTTCCCTACAGTCCTGGGCATGCAGTCCAGCCCTCAGATCACTGCTCCAACTTGTGTGGGTACGTGGGATGGACCCCGAGGGGAAGAGGGAACAGCCAGGCCCTTCTGCACCTGCAAAGGCAGGTGAGGAGACTCCTTGGACTGGTAGGAGAAGATACGATGGTCCAGGTCTCTGATGCAGCCTGCATCCCCAGTCACACCTCCAGTCAGATGCTGAGGACAGCCGCCAGCATAATGCAGGCTGCTTGCCAGGTCCTGGCCGCCTCTAGGTCTCTTACTGCCCCGTGCTCCTTGCCACACCTGCAGTCATGCCCTCATTTTCCACCCTGAACTTTGGGTTACAGGCCAGGACTCCTGCCTCTCAGCCTCCCATACTCACCTCTCCCATTGGAGCCTTATGTCTTCATCTTCAGCAAGTCCCGTCCAGGGAACCACAGGGCAGGGGCACAGGGCCCTTGGGCAGCAGGCAGTATCTCTGAGTGGTGGAAGCTGGCCAGTGTAGGGTGAGGCACAGCAGGCTGAGCCCACGGAAGGCTGCACGCCAAAGTCCCTCCTGGGCTCCCCAACATCCGCTGGCTGCGATTCAGTTCCCTGACTTGAGGCAATGCCATCAGATCTGTCTTCACAGTCTCCCAATGCCTGTCTGCAAGCTGTCTTCCCCAGATTTACCCTCTGAGCAAGGACCCTGATTAACAGCTCATTTTTGTTTGATTTCCTCTGTCAACATCCTGTGTCCACGTAGGGTCACATTCTGAGATCGTGGGGGTTCGGACTTTAATAATCTGCGCGGAGGGACACCCATGCGGGGCTCTGAGCAAAGAGCTTGGCTGATACTTTGAAAGTGGCCTATAAATTTCCATTAAACAGACAGACAAGCACAGGCCCCTGGAGACAAGGGGTGCTGTTCCTCATGCGCCTGCAGCAGTTGGGATGCTTGCTATGGGTTTCTCTGAGTCTTTACTACCAACTCTCAGGACATGCGACATTTTCATTTAAATGAGGGAGCTGTGACTCAGAGAGGTTAAGGCATTTGCCAGAAGTCGCACAGCTTAGTGGCAAAACTGAAGTTCGCCCCAAGGATGAGACACCACTATAGTGCACTGGGTAGAATAGCGCTGTCCTAGGGAAACGTGCTGTGTAGGGGCCACAGAAGTAGGGAGCAGATTCTGAGCCCAGAACACGGTCCCCGGCCTCCTGGGAGTCCAGGGTAGGAGGAGGGAGGGTTGTCCCGATCTCAGGCTGCCAGGGGCAGGGGCCCACAGGTCTGAGTCACCACTGTGATCTAGCCGGCCTGGCCGATACTCCAGTGACAGGGCCATGGGGCTGAGGAATGTTGTCGGGGTGCAGAGGTGGGGCACTCCCACCTCCCGGCTTAATTCTCCCGGAAGCTGGGAGGCGGCACTTCCTGCCAGAGGCTCGAAGCTACTTGTGCAGGCTTCGTGCTAATTGCTCGCTCTCCTTGCTGTCTCCGGCAGCGGGGTTTGTAGTTCTAGGTCAGTCCTTTGCTCAGGCCCTAGCTTGCTCACCTGGATGTTCATTCCTGCATCCGTTCACCATTCCCCAGCGGCTCGCTGCTCTGTCGCTTCTCTCAGTCCTCCTGGCTCCCGCTTCCACACGCAGCCACTCTCCCCACTCATACACCTGTCCATCTCCTTCTCTTAAAAGTCCCCCTGATGTGTGTGTGTGTGTGTGAGAGAGAGAGAGACAGAGACAGAGACAGAGACAGAGACAGATTTCATATGTACACCATGCATGTGCAGGTGCCCAAGGAGGCCAGAAGAGGGCACTGGATTCCCTGGAACTGAAGTTACAGGTAGTTGTGAGCCTCCCAGTGTGGGTGTTGGGAACTGAACTCCAGCCCACTGCAAGAGCAGTTCTCTCAACCAATGTGCCCTCTTTTCAGCCCCTCAGTCAGCCATTTTCTCATCCTTCCCCGCATTCTTCCACTATCCATCTATCCACCCACCCACCCAGCCATCCACCCACCCACCCATCCATCCATCCACCCACCCATCCATATTCATCCATCCACATCTATCCATCTACCCACTTCCTGTCTACCCATCTGTGCATCCATCCTTTATTAAGCACCTACTGTCTTCCCCACACAGAGCTCCATGCACTAGCTTTGCATCTACCCTCCCCACTTCACTGTATACACTGGGAGGCGCCTCAGCAGCAGGAGGACCTCAGTTCTTCTCCCTTCCTGTGATGTGGTTCTTTTGTCTCCTCCTGAGGAAGGAGTTCTGGGAAAGTGGACAGTTGTTCACCTGTATGGTCTGACCATCTGAGCCAGTGATGGCTACCTGCAAACTAGCTCTCCCGTGGTCCTTTTCCCCCTGGGGTCTTCCATCTTATGATGTTCTAGGACAGGGGCTCCTGTGGGACCATATTTCTTGATTCCTTGTGTACTTGGTTCCCTGGCTGTGGCCTGCCTGGGATCTCTCCTCCTGAGGGTAAATATGCTCTAGAGCCCTGGAGCTCTGCTTTCCTAGAGAGACAGAGTCAGGACTCTGTGTGATGAGGCCATGTCGTTCTGGACAGGGAGGAGGAGCTCGTGATCCACAGCAGATGCAGGGTCCGGACACAGGGTTCCACATCTGCAACCCCTGCAGGAATTCCCTCCTGCCCTGCCCACAGGTCCCTTAGCCTTCATTCGCACACAGTGCTTATGAAGCCGATTCCACCAGGAAGCCATCCTGCAGCTGTTCCCAGCCAGCCAGGCAGGGAGTTAAGTCCCCAGCTCCTCCTCAGCCTTTCCCATCCAATCCCTGAATTTCCCAAGAGGCCCCGGCACCTCCCCCTTTGCCACTGTAGGGTGCTGCTTCCTCTGCACCCTCCCTCCCACTGCAAGGCCTGCCCATTGCCGACCCTTGGTTCCTTCTGCCTGCTTGATTCCTCTATCTTGACAAATGTCACCAGCCCCACTTCACCGAGGAGGAAGTCACAGCTCCCAGAGGCTTATGGGGAAGGACTTGGCCCCTGTGGCCAAGGTGAAGCTCTGTGTCACCACCAGTCACTAGCTTTATGCATTCCTTTTGGTTTTAATTTGAAACTGGGATGACTGTAGGGGCTGAGAATGGCCGCACCAATAACATGTTTTATGTCTAGTGCATCTGTGTTTGGCTGATTGATTTTTTTTAATCTATTTTTTTAGATAAAAAAATTTTTGTGTGTATGGATATTTTGCCTGCAAGTAGGTCTGTGTACCATGTGTGTGTGATACCCACACAGGTCAGAAGAGGGTATTTGAATCTTCTGGAACTGGAGCTACCATGTAAGTGCTAGGTAGGAATCAAACATGGGTCCTCTGGAAGGGGAGACATTGCTCTTAACTACTGAGCTATCTCTCCAGTCCCAGATTGGTTGTTTCTTGAAGCAGTCTTAGTACACCCTAGGTTGACCATGAACTCATGATCTTCTTTTTCTGTCTTCTAACTCCTGGGGTTATAGACATGCATAACATGCTTAATTCATGTCTGTTTCTTTTTGCGTCATTTCTGTTTTGGCAAGAGGCCAAGTGTGTGCTCACGCATACCTGCCTGTAGGCAGTCCTGACTGAGTCAGCCCCATCTCAATGTGGGGGTGTCTTAGAAGGGAGTGCCACAGGCCCTGCTGCCTTCCTCCAACTCTCACCGTGATTCATTCGGCCCTTGTGTGCCTGTCCATGACAGAGCCTTCCCTTCTCCCTGCTGCCCAGATGGAGGGGCTGGCTCTGCTGCCCTTGGCCTCACCCTGTCCCCGGATCCCACGAGCCCGCATCACCAGGCAGCCGGGGCGATGGGCCCACCTGGGCTGCAGGTACCCGGTGGCAAGGGTGGTAGAGGGAGGATTGGATCTGCTATGTGCCAGGGAGGGGTGTCATCTCAGTCACAACAGTTCTGTGAGGCAAGGGTACCTTTAGGTTGGTCTTGATTTTTAACGGTTCTGAGTGATACTGGGGACTGCTTGGGCAAATTCATCCCTAGATGGATGATCGAAGGTAAGGAGCCTTGGGTTGCCGGCAGCTCCTGCCCTGCTCGTTTGTAGCACGAACACCTGGAGACTGGATGTGGTCCTCCCCCAGAATAAGGTTCAGGGAGTGGGCTTAGTCCTCTCAGATGGGGCGACTCTGGACTCTGGCAGGGAGTAGCTCTCCTCAGACCTTTGTGCCACATAGTACACTCCCTGAGTGTCCATGGGGGAAGTGTGGGACTCTCTCCCACCCAGAAGGAAATGGGCTCGGCCTGGGGGCTTGATTGTCTAACCACTTGTCCTCGGTCTGTTTAGAGATGTGAAACAGCAGTTACTGTTTTGAATTCTGCATGTCAGGAGTCCCCAGACCAAGGACTCTTTCTTGGCCACCAAACTCTCAGGGGAACTGGCTTCCTTTTCCAGATGCTAAGGGCATTTTGGAATTGCTTGGCCCGTAGCTTTTCTCCTCCTGCAGTGCCAGCATCGAGACCTTCAACTCTCTCGCTGTGACCTTCCCTTCACCTCCGCCTTTCCAGCCTGTCTGTCACTGATAAAGTGACACCTCTGATAACCTTGAGCCCGTGCAGATGATCCAGGCTCTCCCTCAGCTCAGGGGCCTGAACGATCACACCTGTAAAGTCCCTTCTTTCCTTCTTAGAACATAGTCACGATTCTGGAGATTAAGATGCAAACATCTTTGAGGGGCTGTGATTCATTCTGTGTACCTACACATTCATCCATCACCCATTTATCTGTGACTCGGCCACCATCCATCCATCCATTACCTATCACTCCATCCACCTGTCCGTCCCTGTATCACCCTGCCTATCTATAATCTATCCACCACGTCTCTCTCAACTCACCTAGCAACGCATCTATCTACTCAGGTGGCTCTTGCCTCCTCCTCCCTCTTGATCTCCTGAGGCTGTTGATACCGGATCCACTGTGAGAACCTCTGCCCACTGAATGTGCTCAGTGATTCTGGTTGAATGAACAAATGAATGGTACTTTTCAAGAGTGTGAAATTTCATAGCGTCCCCTTTGTTTACTGTCAGCAACACAAAAAGAACAAAAGCTCACTTCCAGAACAGTGGCTTTACAAATCCCAGGGTGATGTAAGCATGTTTTAAGTCTTATTTGCATTATTTATTTTTACGATGATTTTTTTTTCATTTTATGTGCATTGGTGTTTTGTCTGCACGTATATGTCCGTGTGAGGGCATCAGATCCCCTGGTACTGGTTTACAGACAGTTGTGAGCTGCCATGTGGGTGCTGGGAATTGAACCTGGGTCCTCTGGAAGAGCAGCAGGGGCTCTTAACCATTGAGCCATCTCTCCAGCCCCTATGTTATTTATTTTTGAGGCAGTCTTACTATGTAGCCCAAGCTTGCTTCAAATTTTCAGTCCTTCTGCCTGAGCCTACCCAGGCTCATATATAATGTGTGTATACACACACACATTTTTTTTTTTTCAAGACAGAGTTTCTCTGCTGTAACTCTGGCTGTCCTGGAACTCACTCTGTAGACCAGGCTGACCTTGAACTCACAGAGATCCACCTGCCTCTGCCTCCTGAGTACTAACTAGGATTAAAGGCATGCGCCATCACTGCCCAGCTGGGAATTATTATATTTTTAAATGTTTTTTAAAAGAAACTAGTTAAGGGGCTGGGAAGATGGCTTATCATGCAACAGTTCTCAACCTGTGGATCATGAGCCCTTTGGGTGTCAAATGACCCTTTCCCAGGTGTCGCCTAAGACCATCTGCCTGTCAGATATTTACATTACAACTCATAACAGTAGCAAAGTTACAGTCATGAAGTAGCAGTAGGAATAATTTTATGGATGGGAGTCACCATAACATGAGGAACTGTATTAAGGGTCTCAGAATCAGGAAGGGTGAGAGCCACTGGCTCAGTGGGTAAAGTGCTTGCTGCACAAACATGAGGGCCTGAGTTCAGATCCCAAGCACTCAAGTAAAGGCCAGGTGTAGTAGCGTGCATATATAAGCCCAGAGCTACGTCATGGGCTGGGAGAAGCAGGTGGGTCTCTAGAGCTCATCAGCCAGCCAGCCTATTGGAGAATTGGGAGCTGCACATCAGTAAGAGACCCTGTCTCAAGAATATGAGGTGGAGAATAGTAGACACAGATACCTAATTTGCATCCTTGGCCTGCGCAGGCGAACATACCTATGCACACCCATGCGCGCGCGCGCGCGCACACACACACACACACAGATAAAAATGAAATACAATCAATGGCTCCTGAAAACATGCCTTCAAATGTGCTATGACCCGAACACCCGTCTAAATGCTATCAAGCATACGATCAGCAGGTGCCTTACACTGCACTCTCACCATGAGCTTTGAACAGCACACTCTGTCTCCTCCTGTTAAGAATGGAGTCCACTGTCCCCCACCTGAGAACCACTTCCCTGAGACGGCGTGGCTGTGTCTACTCCAGGCCAGGCATTATGTACCATCCACAAAGTTGCTCTGCCGAGTCTCCCACTACTGAACCTATTCATCTCGCCAGTCACTGACTGAGTCATTTATTTATCCAGCAAGTTCCAGCGAGGCAGCAACCTTCAGGTGCCGTGCTCAGTTGGGCTCGGCTCTACTTGCCCTTGTGTTCCGTGGCATTCCAGGGCTGGTCCCTCAGAGCTGCTGGGAAAATAAAACTTTCATTCACTGAATGAATGAAATACTCACTGCTCGTTTGTGAAGGGCCAGGTGGGCAGGGAGATGAAAGGCCAAATAGACTAGTCTGGGAGGAAGACACAGAAAGGTTTGAGTTGGGGTGTGGCAAGAGACAGCGGTCCATCTAGTATGACTTCCCGGAAAGTGAACAGGGCCCAGGCACAGAATCTTAAAAACTGTAACATTACAGTGTTGACCTTGGGAGGAGACTTAATGCCCCATCTGAGCAACGTGGCTTTGGCAGGATCCCCTCCCCAGTAGAAATACATTCTCTGTTTGCTACACAAAATTGTAAGCAAAGTTCCATTTCCCACGTGGTGATTAGCAAATATTTATATTAGTTATTTGCTTATTTGTGTATGTATATATGCATGCATGCATGCTCGTGTGTGTGTGTGTGTGTGTGTTGCACGAGTTGGATCTCTCCTCCCACCCTGTGAGACTCAGAGACAGGGCCCAGGTTGTCACCAGGTTTGGTGACAAGTACCTTTACTGGCTGGGCCATCTCACTGGCCACAACTGTGTGGTGATTTTGTTCCTGGCATTTGTTCACTGCAGTTGGTGAGCAGTAACTGAACCAAGATGCCGTAGCATCCGCTGGCTCTTGCATAGATTTTGTGAGAGTGCCATCAGCACTTTGGAGGCACTTTGAAACCAGGGAAACAGAAGATGTTTCTGGAGGATTATGCCAGCCGGTGCATCGGAAGGACAGGCAGCTGGTGCCCTATGGCAGACAGCCTGCGGAGTTTCATGGTGGGGTGGGGGTGGGGAATGGCATATGCTGTATGTCTGTTGGCATTTCTCCAAAAGCAGGATGGACTTCCGCCATCCTAGCCATCACTTCACTGGTTCATTCCTCTCTCTGTGGGCCCGTGGTGTGCTGAGTAGTTTTGAACATTTCTTTGGAGATCGATGTTTATTGACCTGTACCGACTGCCACCAAGAAAGCAGTGTTTACAGTGAAGACAAATAACAGGCAAAATTCATCTGTCCCTTCCACCGCCACCCTTCAAGGACAGTCACCAAGAACGGTTCGGTGCACATCCTATAAGGGTGCTGTGGTTTATAAGTATTCATCGACGGATATGTGAAATGTGCATGTGATGGCTCGTGTGGTCAGCTCGACGGGGTCTGGAATTGCTGGGAGACAAAAGCCGGGCACGACTGAGAAGTGGTTTAGATGGCATCACTCTGAGCATGCCTGTGAGTTAAGGAAGTAATTAGGGCTGAAGACCTACCCTCAAG
Source organism: Cricetomys ansorgei (assembly GCA_026225945.1). NCBI lineage: Eukaryota > Metazoa > Chordata > Mammalia > Rodentia > Nesomyidae > Cricetomys > Cricetomys ansorgei. The sequence continues at coordinate 319,538 of JAMJFZ010004177.1, forward strand.
GAGGGAGCACTGTGCCCTGCACCACACCAAAAAGAGGAAGCTGCCCTGGGTACCTTTAATCCCAACACTTGGGAGGCAGAGGCAGGTAGATCTCTGTGAGTTCGAGGCCAGCCTGGTCTCCATAGAGAGTTCCGGGTCAGTCAGTGTTACATAGTGAGACCCGGTCTCAAAATTGATTAATTAATTAAGCACAAGTATCCATCTCCCTGCTCCCTAGCTGTGTGTACAATGTGACCCCAAGATCCTGTCACCTTGACTTCTCTACCGTGATGGACTACGTTCCCCAACTATGGGCCAAAGTGAACGCTTCCGTCCCTAAGTTGCTTTCATCAGAGGTTTTATCACGATAGCAGGGAGAGTAAGGAAGACAATGTGTACGATCCGTTCATGCTCTAACTGCATGCATTTGTGTGCACACGTGCATCTACTGGAGTATGGTCCAGACTAAGAGTGGATGACCTTTCCTTTCCCCATTTACCGAACCTGCTGAGGTCAATGTTGCCTCTCCGAGGCTCCCTGATGCTTCATCCTGGGCCTTGTTCAGTGGCTTCCTTTGAGTGGAATCTGGGTTCTTTTCTGGCTCTTGTTTGGAGGGGTGATGTTGGTGGACTGCAGTGTTCTCTCAGTCATGTACCCCTGGAGATTTATCCCTATGACAAACTCCCAGAACAGGAATCACTGACCCCGAGATGTGGAATTTGAGAACACTGTCAGGAGGTTTACAGGAACGCTATGCCCTTACAGTCTCGGGAAGGCTGTGATTTACTTCTTTATATTCTTGGCTTTCTTGTTTTTAAACTTTATTTCACTATTAGCGGTATGTGCACATGCTGTGTGCAACAGCGCGTGTGTGGTTGAGAGGACAGCTTTGTAGAGTTGGTTCTGTCTTTCTGCCCTTATGTGGGTCCTGGGAATCAAAATCAAGCCATTCCTCTGTGCCATCTCGCTGGCCCTATTTCTTGCTTTTTGTTTGTTTCTTTTTGTTTTTTTAAAGACAGGGTCTCACTATTTAGCAGTGGCTATCCTGGAACTCACTATGTAGACCAGGCTAACCTTAAACTCAAAGAGATCTGCCTGCCTGCCTATGTCTTTAAAGTGTTGGGATTAAAGACGTGTGCCACCACCCCTGGTTCATTCTGGGTCTGATAGTGCGCTCCAGTCAGACGTTTCTTGCTGAACTGTCTCCAGTCCCATAATTTGCCCTTTTTAAGATCACTTTTGATATGTTAAACAGCTTTTCCTGTGCTCAGCATCTGGCGGGGTTTCCAATCTGGAGTCGAGAGGTAGAAAGACCCATTTTGATCCTAGAGCGACTGTCATCGACAATGGTTAGGTAACTCGGCTGACGACACCCAAGTAGCTCGAGAGCCAAATCACCCTTAACACCCTCAACTCATTCTTCAGTCATGTGCAGCTCAGGTCTCTGCCTCTGAGGTCAGTGTCAACTCATCTTCAGATATCAAGCATTCTCTGCCTGCAGATGAAGATCTGAATGAATCACCCGCGCGTTATTCAGATGACAAGGTCAACCTGAATCTCAAAGCTTTCGGCACACGCCAGCCGTGGGCCTCTGAGGGACATTACTCAAATTCCCTGAGCCTTATTTTCTTTGACCTTAAATGGCAGTGGCCAGCAGTGTCTAAACGGGCTCATCGTGAGGGTATAATGGAGTCCATGCTTGGCACAGTGCTTGATGTTCAGGACATGAATGCGTACCTTAGCTTAGTGGTCAAAGGGAGCACACTTGGAGGCCTGTTCCCATGGAGAGAGTGGATCCAGGCCCCCTGGCTTCCTGCAGTGGTTGATAGCTTGACTTAGAGTTCTGAATCCACATCCTCCTTGCCAAAGCCCCTTCTTCCCTAAGTCTGTTCTTTTGGTGCTCACGTTGGTGCTGCTCTGAGGGTGGCTGTCATCCAGAGCTGGGCAGAAGCACTGTGGTCATATCCTGGTCCCTGGGGTGCTTGTCATAGGTGCATGCCTATCACTGCCCTGGGATTTTCATCCTGCCTGCAGTGGGCCCTGTTTACATACCCTTCTGCCAGCTGTCCTTAACTCTACCAGCTCAGCAGCTGCGCATGGAGTGTGAGAACGCCTTTGCCTTGACTCACGCTCATGCCAGGTATGAGGCTTCCCTTGGCTGTTTGTCATTCTGATGGGTGAAACATTTCACCAGTTTTAATTTGCATCTTCCTGATCACTGTGGGTTCTGTATCCTTTTATAGAGAACACTGATACTTTGTATCCAAAGTGAGTAGAACATGTTAACTTTCATAGTCTATTGATATTTTATTATTGATTTCCAGGAACTCTTTATATAATTTGATAAAACGCTGTCATTTGGTTTTAAATTATATTTCTTTATTTGTTGATTGTGTGTGTGTGTGTGTGTGTGTGTGTGTGTGGTGTATGCCTATGTGTGTATCTGTGTGTGGAGCTAGAGTTTCACTTAAGGTATCTTCTTGTATTGTTCTCCACATTATTTTTTGACACACTAGATTAAACTCACTGTTTAAGCTGGACTGGCTGGCCAATGAGCCTCTGGGACTCTTCAGTCTCCAACCCTCCCCCAGTACCAGGATTATAGACACACTTTGCTGCACCTGGTTTTTTGGTAAGTGCTGGGGATCTGAACTTGGGTCCTCAAGTTTCACTTTCTGGCTCATAAGCCCTTGAATATTCAAGTGAAATGGTGAAAGATGAGAAACCCACAATGCAGGCCCTTGTGGCAAGGCAAAGGTTACAAGCCAGTCCAAAGGAAGCAGCCAGGTGCTTTTCCCAGTGATATTGATTCCTGACTGGTCAAGTGTCTTCCTCTATTGGACACTATCAGGAGCTAACTGATTGGCTAGCCTGTCTGGTCAGCCAGCCTTGGAATCTGTCTTTCCATGTCCCCTAACCCAATCAATGCTGGGTTCCCAGATGCGCACACCATGCCAGCTGTTACCTGGCTGCTGGGGATCCGAACTCAGGTCTTTATACAAGCACAGCAAGCACTTTACCCATGGAACCATCTCCTCCCTCTCAGATTTTAAAAGCTCTCCCCAGCCTCCTTATCCAAGGCTGGCTAAGACACATTGCAGCCCACTGGCCATGTCCCCCTCCCCCAGGGCCCCATGAGTTAGTTGACCCCTCAGGGTGACACAGCAGGGCGCTGGTCAATGATACATCTTCTTTCACCTGGTACATCCAGAATATTTTATCACGCAACCAATATGAAATATTCCTGGACAGGCATTTTACATTGCAAACGTCTTCCAAATCTAGTACCTAGTTGTGGCTTGTAGCAATGTCCATTGCTGAGCTTCTCATCTGGAAGCCTCCACGCGCATTCACAGCTGGACGGTGGCTTCCTGCTCCCAAGATGTCCTGAATACACTTTGATGCTATGGTAGCTCCTTTTCTCCTTGTGACAGGATACCCAGCAAGAGCAATATAGAGTTTCTCTGGCCCACAGTGTGAGGGAACAGAAGGCATAGGCAGAGAGAGATGAACTCTGTGAGCGCACATGTGCGCGCGAGCGCCCAGGGCCTTGTACAAGCAAGGCGAGCATTCTACTCCCCAACTACATCCTCAGCCCAGTGAGCACCATTGTAATGCAAAGAATGAGCAGATGGCTGAGTCACGTTTTGTTTTTATTGTTTTGTCTTGAAAGGAAAGCTACTGCCTTAGAGGGTTTTGAAGAACCTGGGAGATGGTACACAGACATCGCTGCTTTTATAACCTCTCATTCCCCCACCTCCACATAGACACTGCCTCACAGTTGGCAGTGTGGCCACGTTCCGACGTGCAGGCTGTGCATTAAGGATGCACCTCCAAAGGCGTGTCATTTGCACAGTGGTCCTAGCCTGAGTATCAGAGTGCATGAGGCTTAGAGATCCATGTCTGTGTACATACTTATGGAAGGATATGCACCCAAGGTTCCCTGCCATGACCCTGTGCACACACATGGCTATGTCCTGAGATCACTGTACAGTCTCTGCTCTCAGAGGCCCAATTCCTGCCTTACGTTGACCTTGAGTCACTCATTAGGGTTGGAAATGGGAATATGTGAAGTGTGCTCACTGCTGGTGTGGGAATGTGTGTGAGTGGGAAAATGTGGGCTCCCCGCCCCTCTGGCAGAGCTGTTTGGTTGCTCAGCTGTATACTGTGTGTCAGCTAATGATCCTGGACTCAGCATCAGTCATTTGTAAAAACTGGCAGCCATTTGTTCTTGTTCAAGTGTCTTGAGTTTGGCCGAGGTTAGCTAATCTAGCCTAAGCTTTACGGGGCTTGCCCCCAAGCTGAAGGCATGTGGCACGCCATCCAGCCATCCCTCCACAGTCATCTCTGGATGTCACCATTTGTCCTCTCTCTTCATCCCCAGCCTTTTCCCTCCTCTGATTCCTTGCTTGGCAAAGCAAACCTTGGAGCTGGCCTGTTGAGGTCCCAGCATGCCCCATTAGGACCTGCTCAATCCATCACACCCTAATCTATCATTGCATAACAGTAATTATGAGACAAGAGGAGGCTCCCAGACAGACCAGCATCCCCGTGGCTGGTGTGACAGGGACAGGGATTTCAGCTGATAGGGCCAAGATAGGCATGTGCAGGCTGGTGGCATTCCCTCTGCATCCAGGTGCCGTATCCAGCCAATGGGAGGGAAGCCACACCTAGCAGGAAAGGTACACAGGGACTTACTTAGCACTTGAGGACACAGTCTATGGGGTCAGATCGCCTGGGCTACCCTCGCTTGTCAGGAAACCCTGGTGAACTCTCTTCTCGTTCTGCGCCTCTGCTTTCCCATCTGCAGATGGGGTAATAACAACAGGAAGTAGTGAGAACTGAGTGAGTTGACCCATGTGGACGGGGAGCGTCCCCCGTCCACAGTGATGTGATGTTGTCCCCTAGGCAACGTTCGACACATTCTGGTTATCACAAAGAGGGATGCTTTTGGTGTCCAGTTGGAAGGAGGTCAGAGATGCTGCTCAAACATCACCGATGCTAGGGATGGCCCACACTATAAACAAGTGGCCCATGAGTGCCAGGTAGGAGAACCACACTGTGGCGTTCAGAGCAGAGGCTTGCACAGGCAAATGCTGATTCCAGTTCCCTGGGGGCCTGTGTCAGGGTCAACTGTCACCAAAGCCACATCGACTATGTTTGCGACAGAGCCTGTTCCTTGTGTCAGTGTCCTCTAACGTTTACGACGAGGATAATGGCGCTCCTTCTGTGTGCCAGGCTGAAACACCTGCCCTGCTACGGCCTTGGTGGCTGCTGGTAAGGAGCCCAGCCACACCTCCACCTGCTCACCAGGTTGTACCACATTCTTGGTCCCTGGGTCATGCTGGCCTTGGCCTCTGAGAAGTTTCTCCCTTCCGCGGGCTCTCGGCCTTTTGCGTGTTCCTGCAACTCTGCCCTGTTCTTCATCTGAGGCCTTTGCCCCTGTCAGCTGGTAAGACGGCAGGGCAAAAATCTGTCTTCACCCTGCATTTTACAGCTACAGAAACCAGGCTTGGGGGTGGGGTAGATACATCCAGCATCACACAGAGAATAGGTGAGGTTGGTCTCCACCAAGGACTTCTAGGACCTCCTCCCCTGTCCCTGGGCCTTTGGAGAAAGAGAAGAAAACGTAGTGGGTAGCTCGGAGAGGAGTAGCTTTGCTGTGGGGCACCAATGCGTTCAGGCCTCCTCACCTAGACCCAGAGCGCCTACATCATCTATAGCTCTTACTCAGGGGATAAAGTGTTTGGCTCACCAGAAGATCCCGAGTGCAGTCCTCGGCACCCAGGCCCATGGACCTGAATCTGTAATCTGGGGCTCTCTGCAGGCAGAGCCAGGGGGATCCCTGGAGCTCCAACCAACCTTGCTGAATCCATGAGTGACCCTGTCTCAAACAATAAGGTAGAAGCCGGGCTTGGTGGCGCACACCTTTGATTCCAGAATTTGGGAGGCAGAGGCAGGATACGTGGAAATCCAAATAATAGTAATAAATGATAAGGTGGAAACTTACCAGAATTCCACACCAGGCATCTACACATGAATACATACACACGCATGCACCGCCCATGTCCGAACACATATCACCCACCAAGCAAGAGCTTTGGAGCCTGAAACCCGGCATTGGGTTTCTGTTCTTTGCTCATTGGTAAGTCTGTGTTGGTCCCTTCATCTCTCTAGAGCTTTTTCCTTGTTGGTAAATTGGGTCCCCAACACGGGCAGGTATATCAACTTGAAATTTGCTATTAGGCATGTGTGCATGCTCGGTAATGTCTAAAATGGGAATGGGAGCTGCAGGTAGCTATGATTTGCATGCCTGTGCACACCATGCAGCAACAAGACCAACAGACCAAACAAATCCTTGGCAACAAACCAAGTATTGCCATGAGGTTCTGAGCAAATCCCATGATTATGCTAAACTTGCGTCTTCTTGCTCAAAGGGGACTCACGGCCACACGGCATGACGTGATCTCAGAAACTGCAGCGGTTTGCTTGTTGTCTTCCCATGCTTTCGCTTGCCCTCTCTGACCTCCCCAGAAATTCCACTGTGAGGGAAGACTTCTCCCCTCTCGCTGCCTCGATCGCTAAAGGAGACACAGCGGATGGCTCTTGTTTGGGCTTAGTTGCTCTAGATTTCAAAGTGTCAGGAAAACACACAGATGCGAGTAAAATCCAAATGCTTCTAGAGCTATGAGCAGAGCTGTGTGCCAGCAGGGGTGCAAACAGATTCCCAGGAGGCGCTGATTCTGGCCTTCTGCAGAAGTATAAACAGCACCGCAGCCAATTAACTGGGACTGGTCTCCAGTTAGGATGCTTCTGCTGGGAGAAAATGACCAGCCCTCGCTCGCCTCTTCCTCCAGGTCCTGGCACACTCACACGGGGCACGCTTGAGTGTATTTGGGAGTGGAACTGTTGACAACTCCAGATGGAACTCAGTGATGGAGGTGGGGCACAGCCAGGGTCCTGGGCCGAGGTATAGGTCGGACAAGCCATTAGTAATAAGGGCATGAAGGTCTTTATGTACAGAGGAAATTTCAGCTCCAGTGGAAGCTGGTGATAGTGCTCATCCAGCCTGCACAGGGCCCTGGGCCTGGTCCTCAGCAATGCAGAAACTGGATGTGATAGTACACACCTGTAACCCAGCACTCCAGAAGTCCACGGTCATTCTCCGCTACACTACACAGTGAGTTTGCAGTCAACCTGGGCTACGTGAGACAGCATTTCAAAAAGAAAAAAAATCTGAGTATGTTGTCAGAACATGAAGCCAGGAATGTAGGCTTCCTGCGCACACTCCTCCCTGGGACGTTGTATGGTCACGCGTACATGGAGCTGGTCTTGGGTCCTGGATCACACCTTCATAGTTTAGGGAGATTCCATTGTGGGGAGCTCAGTTTGGGGGGATAATGCAGCTTGGGAACTCCACAAGAGAGGAGGCCAGGCAGGCAGCATGAGCAAAGTCAACACACAGATACAATCTATTACCACAATCCTTTCCGAGGGACGGTTTGGCAAGACGTACCATCATCTCACAACTCTGAACATTCTGCTTCCAGAAGTCTCTCCTATGCTCACCTCTGCACATAGGTACAGGGCGCGTGCTGCAGCAATCATCATACTGACAAACGCAGACAGCGCCCGTCGCAGGGGATAGCTGACGCCCTCCCCAGATGGGACCTGTGGAATAAACCACACTCAGTTGTAACTCCTTGGGAGCCTCCAGCCCTTTAACAGACCTATAATCCCCCATGTAGCCAAGGCTCCTGTGTGGCTCCTAGGGAAGTGAGCTCTGGGACTCAGGGAGGGGTGAAACTGGCTCACACTATGTGAAGAATAGGGCATCAGGCCCAGGCTGAACGAGCCTGAGGAGATATTCCCCTCACCTCTGCATCAGAATCAGCAGGGATAACATGGAGTAGGGCCAGTGGCAAAACTCTCTGCTTTACTGACTTCTGCGGGAATGCTTATGATGACTGCAAGCTGGTTCATGGTGAGACGACTCCAGGTATTTTCATCTAAAACTTGTGATCCTGTCTCATCTGAGGACCGGCATGATAGACCTGTGTCACCAGCTCAGAAAGATCTTGAGAGGTGACCAGCACCAACTCTAGGTCCTGTGAGCTTGGCAATGGAGTGGGCTTGCTGGAGATGCAACTCAGGGTCTCATGCATTCACGGAGCTGTGCAGCCATCATCATGGCCATCACAGAGCATTTCCTCACCCCAGTAGAAACACTGTCCTTTGAAGTCACTCACGATGCTGTGACAGGTGTGGGTATGCCATCCCAGCTCCCACGTAATGTCCACTGGAAAAAGTGGCCTGGTGGAGCTCCAGAGCACCTGCCGAGGAGACCTGCTCCCTTCAGGCTGCTATTTTCAATAGTCTCTTCCACAACAAGATGGCTGGGGGCTCACAAGAGAGGGGTGTGCTGGCTCTGGGGTGGCCTGCGCTGTAGGAGGAGATGGATTTTGCAAGGATAGAGGGGAGTATGAAAGGTGAGCTGCAGTAGCGTAAACTCCATGACTGCAACGCCAGGTGCTTAGTGGGAAATGGCTAGACAAGAGGCCAGCCCAGCTGTCAGGTTTATGTTTCTATCGGTGCTTGTTCACTTGGGTGGCTGCTGAGTTTTGCTTTTTGCTATGTTCCCATGCGGTCACAGGCGTGAAAGTTCCCACCGTGGGCTCCTTCTGAATGTGTTTCCCTTTCCCGGGATGAATCATAATTTAAAAGTAACATTAGGGTTGTTGTCTTTGTTATGCTCTTCAGACATCTGTCCATCCTGTTGTGTGTTTGTGTATGTTTTATGTGTGCGTGCGTGTGTGTGTGTGTGTGTGTGTGTGTGTGTGTGTGTTCTATGCTAGGGATCGAACCTAAAGCCTCGTACATGTCAGGCAAGCACTCTACAACTGAGCTACATCCCCAGACAACCTTCCTTCTACTCTGCAGTTTTATATTCTGTGCCTATTTATTTTTGTGTGTGGATGTGTGTTTGCACATGTGCGCATGTGGAGGCCAGAGGTTGACACACTGGGCGTCTGCCTTGATCGCGTTCTATCATATCCCTTACTTGCACCCAGAATTTGCTGATTTGGCTAGTCTAGTCTACTTTAGCCAGCTTGCCCCTGGAGAGCCTCTGTCTTTGCCTTCCGAATGTTGGGGTTACAGGCACCGATGCGGCTGCCAGGAGTCTGAGCTCCAGTCCTCATGCTGTGTGGCCAGTGCTCTCCTGCCTTTGTGAAGCAGCATCTTCATGATTTTTTTAAATTGAGCATTTAGGGTTTTTTGTTTGTTTATTTTGTTTTTTAATTTAGACAGTTCAAAGCACAAAGAAGCTCGTTGTTTCCATTAGAGGGACCAGAGAGGTGGCGAAGTCTTGCCTGGTATCAATACTAAGCTCAGATAGCTATAGAGTTTTCCCATTTGAGGAACCTGGAGGTATTGCCCCTCCCTTTCACCTGATAGGGTCAGCTAATGGTCCAATAGCTGGTGGGTGTCAGGGTTGGTGTCTTTGGAGCAGTGCTAGCACTAAGGTCTCTGGAGTCCCTAGCTCTGATGGAAGCATACAAACGTAATCCCAAGCTCGTTGGTAGTCATGGACTGTCATGTACTGGGACCAGGAGCCTGACTCTGTCTTGTTCTGGAGTTATCTGACTGCATGAGGTGGGAATTCATGCTGTGTTGTGTGGCAGGACAAGGAGAGCCAAGGGCGGGATGCAAGAGAGTCCCCAAGGGCAAACTTCACAATCTGGGTCATGAGAGTCTGGGACTGGGACCCCCACCCAATCTCTTGTGGCTGCAGAGGCCAATCTCCTGAGTGATTCTAGATCTTGTCAACTGAGATTGACCATCATGCAAAACAAGGACGCTTGGCCCTGCTAAGGGAGCACACTGGCCCTTTAGTTGTCCTTGGTATCAACAACATTGCTTGTGACCAAGGATTCTGAAAAGGCCAAGGGTCCCAGTCAGTTTGCAGAGAGCCAGTGTCTGGTATCTGGAGAGGCACTAACTTCAGGACAGACCCAGGCCCGGCACAGCAAGAGCAGAGACTGACCTGACTCCCTGCTTTTCACCTGCTACAGTTCTGACCCCTCTACAGACCCCACAAATCTGCAACAGCACCCTCTGAGGCCACGCCCTACTGACAGCTCCCACTCCAGACTGACATATGCAGAGAGCTTGTCCATGGATGGCTTCTGGATGGCTATGGAACGGGCCCAGCAGAAGGGCGAAGTGAAGGGAGAGGACCGTGGCAGAGGCAGGAGCCAGCTCCTAGAAGGTGAGGGATCCTGGCTGGTCCTGAAAGGTGGGTGTTAGGGTCATATTCCAGGGCCCAGACACAAGAGAGCATGGGGTGTTTCTTCTTTGCTTGGACTGTTGCAGTCGCTTCTCCATTGCTCTTTCTGCCATCTGTTCTCTATGCCAGAGCTAAAAGGGTCCTCTGATATGGCTAACTAGTTTGTCTCCCATTTGATGAAATAATCCAGGAAATATCTATTGAGTGTCTCGAGTCAGCCAGGCAGTGTTAGATACAGCGGAGAACACCAAACAGTCTATGCAGACCTGACAGTCTAGCGGATTCTAAGCACTCTGCGCAGAACTCCTAACTCCCTATGTCTCTTAGGGTAACAGCAGCCTCGTGTCCCTGTAACCACATCCTAAGCCCCTAAACAACGGTAGCATAGAGCAGCACCATTCTGGGGGTGACAGGGCTCCCCTGGGAAGCTTGCTTAGGATCTCCCCCTCAGTGACAAGCCCAAGGTCGTCTGGGTCAGAGTCATCTCAGAGGGCTTCTTACATATGTATCTGGCATGGTGAGTGTGACCTCCCCACACCTGTGGCCTCTGTGTGTGGCTCAGCCCTATTCCTGACATGACATCTGGGTTTAAAGAGTAAGAGTCTGGGAAAGAGCCAGAGGGGCTGTTCCTGGCCAGCTTGGAAGACAGCCTCTGTTGTTTTTGCACTTCCTGTTACCTTATGTGCACCCACGTTCTGGCGGAGGGGAACCAGACTCTACCTCTTGATGAGATGATACTTTCCTTAGCCCATGAGTCTTTCCGTCTTTGCCTCATCTTCTGGTCTGTCACTGCACCCCCTGGTCGTCCCCTGAGGCCTCCTTGCTGTTTCTGACCATGAAAACATACCCCCGCCTTTGACCTCACCGCCTCCTCTTTCTAGAATATTCTTTGTCTGCGTACCTTACAGGAGCTGTGCTTGACCGTTTGCCGGGCTCAGAACTTCCCTCTCTACCACAGTACTCTGGCGACTCCTAGGCAGGCCTGATGTTGTTCATTGCTGTAGCAACCCACATGCCATGGCATCCATACACCCGCTCATGCTCTGCCAGCCTCCGCTTCCCACAGGGCCAGGGCTTCCGCAGCCCTTCCCACTTCAGTCTGCGTTTGGCAAGTGAGGGAGTGTCAAGGGTGGAATGTGGGGTGTCTCTGATCTGGCCATGGCTTCAGCTTTGCTGGCCCTTGGTTGGTCAAATGGGCCACTTTAGACTTTCAGGTCTTTAGAGCTGTTGCAGGAGGAGCTCCAGGAAAAGCAAATTCCCCGGTGAGGTCAGAGGTGGGTCTGGGAGACAGGCTTGCCTGCATTATGCTACAGCCAGCGAGTATATCAAAAACCAAGCACAGGGGCTGGAGTCAGAATGCTGAAGGCTGAACCCTTTTTAGACAGCAAAATAAACACAGGGCTTGAGTAGACTCGGGACAGAGGGATCCAAGAGCATGTTCAGTTCATTATCATCGTTACACTTTAGTTAGTGTAGGAGTGATGGGTTTCGCTGTGACGTTTTCGTATTTCATATTTCCACACCTCCCACTGACTCTCCTGTCCCCGCACCTGCCGGTCCCTTCTGAGGTTCACTTTCCCCTACTACATCTGGCGCGTGATGGTGAGTACCCCACTTACAGTGGGGGATGTTGTTCCTTTACAAGAGCTCTAAGGTGGTCCCTGCTTTTTACCATTCTTGTTGGCGGTTGGACCTAGGAGGATGGAGCCTAGAAACGAGGCTGATTAAAGCCTCACACAATAGCCAGCTTATTCAGAGCATCAGACAATCTGTACTCGGAGGGTTAAGAAGAATCTCCTGAGTAGAGCGTACATTCACAAGGACAAATAAACAACAGTAGCCAGTTGTAATGAATAATCTAAACTTTAGATTCTAAAGCAAACTCACTCCTAGCCACAAACCTGGGAGGGCACGAGAGCTTCACCTAAGCACAATTCTGTATTTTGAAGAAACTGAGGTCACAAGATGTTTACTTTGCTTTTCTTGGAGCTTGCTCACAAGCACTCAGAATTCTCCTCACGGGACTCCTTTCTTGGAACCGTGTTCCGACATCCGCAAGTGGCTGGGAGGCTCTATTGGGTTTGCCTGCCTTTAAGTCAGGAAGGCTTACCTCTTCCTTTACCTCTTCTTCCATCTCTTTCTTCTGGATGCTGGCCAGAACCTGGGCGCATTTCTTCTGGTGCTCTGCACTTTCCATCCGTTCTCCAAAGCTCTCTACCCGCCACATGCCTGCTTGACTCTGAGGCCGACCTCCACGCCAGCTTCACTCAAGCAGCGTGGCCTTTTCTCCCTCCTCTGGAAAGCTGCTGAGGTTTACAGCTTGCCTTCCCTGGAGTTTTTCTTGTAAGCTCTAAAAAAATTTTTCTGAAGCTTAAAAAACAAAACAAAACAAACAAACAAAAAACCCCAACTTAAAAGTGTGGTCCGTGACCAAGGGGGAAATATTTACTAAACACCTGTGCAAAGACAGTTTGATCGAGATAAACATTACGAGTGTATTTGCTGCCTTTCTTAGCGCTATGCTAGATTATCTGACAGAAAAAAATTAGAGTTTTTAAAGATTTATTTGTTTTTTTTTTGTGTGTATGGGTGCTTTACTTAAATGTTTGTTTATCTATGAAATGTGTGAATTTGTTAACTACAGAGACCAGAAGAGGGTGTCAGCTCCCCTGGAATTGGAGTTACACACCTTTGTTAGCTGCCATGTGGGTGCTGAGAACCGAACTGGGGTCCTCTGGGAGGAGAGTCAGTGCTCTTAAACACCAAGCCATCTCTCCCAGCCCTTGCTTGGTTATTTTTGAAACCATCAGCTCCTTCCTGACTAACTAGTTCAACGCATGAGGTACAATTACATGTGCCCCGCCAGCCCTCTGTAAGAGGTGTGTAGCTTCCTTAGTGAGCAGCTGACTGTTTCCCCCCTACAACATGGCCAGCGTCTCCCCAGGGTGGTCTGAAGAGCACTGAGTCAGGGTAACTGGGGATGGTGGCCTAGGTATAGCATCCCAGGCCCTGGCCTTGGCTTCTGGAGCAGAATCCCTGCAGGTGGGACCAGAAGCTGTGGTCTCAGCATGCTTTTGCTATGAGATGCTGGCACAGAACCCAACCAAGGGCACCGTTCCAACACACACAGGTCTTGAACAGAGGGTCCATGCTGTGTGTGGCTGGGCCTCCGTGAGCCTGTGGTTGGTCTCTTCACCAGAACAGGAGGTGGAAGAATTCTTGTTGCTACATTCCAGAACCAGAGTGTAAGGGGCAGTCTATCTCTGGATGCTAGCCAATGTTGGAAGCACCCCAATTCTCACCTGGGGAGAATTAGTTTGGTGCTAACGGGTCTCCATATAAACACTGCAGAAGCTCTTCGTGTCCATGAGAACACACGCTTCTATGTGAGGCTTGTATTAGTGAGCATGGCTAAGCCTCATACGGTGATCTCTGCGTTTATCTGACGTCCTCCCTCTGTCGGCCAAAGGAGACCCTGAATCCCAGTGGCTACAGGACACAGGCTTGTCAGGCCTTGTCGGTGGCCTGGGCTCGGATGGTGATCACCAGGGACTCCTGTCTACACTGACACAGACCCAGGTGGCCGCTGTGTGCCGTCGGTTAGACATCTATGCCCGTTCAGCCCGAAGACGACACAAGGCACCCATCAGAGATGTCAGGGATATCTTTGGGGTGAGTAAGGGCCATTAGGTGTTGTCTTTCTGGGGCTTTTGTGCTGTCACTTCGGCCTTGTATGCCTCTCTGCACGCCACTGTGTCCTTGTGCGGTGTGGGGGTGTTTGTGTGCAAGAGCCAGTGTGCACGTGCTTGCTGCCACCCTGTCCTTGGGTCTGAAAGCTTAGGTTCTGGCTAAGTCATCACCAATAGCAATCATAACGCTTCGCTGTGGCTTGCTCACACCGAAGCCTGACAGGCTGTGAGCGTCTTCTTTCTGGGACCCATCGGAAGGGCACAACCCTGTGATTAAGATGATACGCATTGAAGCTAGACAATCTGATCCCCCCGCCCCATTTCTCCCCGTCTTCTGAGCTGCTGTGGGGTCTTGGCCGAGTAATCCAGCCTCTCTGTGCTTCAGTTGCTCTTTCTGTGAATGGTTCTCATCTCCCAGGGTCTGTGTATCACCTCCCACAGGACTGATTGGGCACTGTCTGTAATTTGTATAGGATGTGGCTTCAGAGAATGGGGACTCGAGAATGACATGGACCCAGATCAGTTCTGAAGTTTCTGTATCCCCTGAAGGTAAGTGGCCTTCACTCCTCAGGGCTCTGGGAACCCAGGATGCATAAGCCTCTCTGTGAAGTAAGAGAATGCTCACCTCAGCACCTTCCACTGGTTCCCTCCCTCTCGCACTTGGGGAGTAGGAAAAAACCCCGAGGGAACAAGCTGGGGCCTTAGATGGACCATGTGCCGTCAGGCCCACCGGCCTCAGTCCAGAAAATCTGGAGCTAGGAAATCACTTTTGTGGGCCTCAGATAAGAAACCTCTTCCGATGCCAGGTGGTGGTGACACACGCCTTTGATCCCAGCACTCGGGAAGCAGAGGCAGGCAGAGCTCTGTGAGTTCAAGGCTAGCCTGGTCTACGGAGTGAGCTCCAGGACAGCCAGGGCTACAACAGAGAAACCCTGTCATGAAAAACAACAACAAAAATAAGAAGAAAGAAAGAAAGAAAAAGAAAAAGAAAAGAAAAGAGAAATAAAAGAAAAGAGAGAAAGAAGAAAGAAATCACTTCCTGGGCAATGGGCCTCAGCTAAAAATTGCTTTCTGGACGGTGGGCCGGGGTCCTTAGCCTACGAACTTGCTCCCCAGTCAATCCTGTCTCTCCACAGGTCCCAGGGCACCACAGGAGCCGGCTGGGAAGGAGGAGGTCTTCAACATGGATTCTGCCTACTCAGAACAAGCTGCAGTGCTTCTACGGAGTGCCAGGCCATCCCCAGGGAGCACCTGTGCCCGGGGCAAGGCTGCCCTGCCGGTGAGGATGGTGTTGAAGGTCCTCGGGTACCACCTTCTCTTCCCGTTCTCATGCCTGCCAGGCTGCCAGGCTGCAAACTCTCTGCATTTCCAGTGAGGCTCTTCTTCACTTTTGTCTTTAGAGAGTCATCCCCTATCTGACCAGCTGATCACCATCTCTCATACGCTGGTCTAGTTATTTCGTTTGTCTTAGAGACGGTCTCACTGTGTAGTTATGGCTGTGCTGAAACTCACTATGTCAACCAAGCTGGCCTCGAACTCACAGAGATCGGCCCGCCTCTGCCTCCCAAGAGCTTGGATTAAAGGCATGCGGGGCTACGCAGGCTTTTCGCGTTTGTTTGTTTTTAAGATTTATTCATTTATGTCCGAGGGCTGTATCCGCACGTACACCTGCCTGCCAGAAGAGGGCATCAGACGCCATAATAGATGATTGTAAGTCATCATGCCGTTGCTGGGAATTGAACTCAGGACCTCTGGAAGAGCTCTTAACAGCCAATTCATCTCTCCAGCCCTTTTCTAGTCATTTTAAAAAATTAATCTTGGTGCCTGCTGGATAAGAGAGACCCAACTTTTTTGGTTTCGTGTTTTACTTCCCCATATGTTATGTTATCTCAGTGTATTGGGATCCGTCGTTTATGTTTAAGTATTTTAAGATGGAAATTTAGAGCCAGTGAAATGGCTTCGTGGATAGAGCCACTTGCTGCTAAGACTGACAACTCGAGTCCAGTCTCTGGGTACCACATAACAGAAGGACGACTTCAGGTTGTCCTCTGACTACCACACGTGTGCTGTGGCGCATGTCAAATAACCATAGGGGCCGTTTCACCGAGTGCCACCTCCCAAAGGTGTCGGTCCCCAGGCTTTCTGCACACCCCTCGTGGTCTCAGCTTGCCCCGGGAGATGAGTATGTCATGTGTCCTCAGTCTCTGGCAGACAAAAGAGAAGTGACTTCAGAGACCTTAAACGGTAAGCTGGCTGACACAGAAGCCAGGACAGTTCAGTTAGGACTCTTCCTAACTGACCACCACTCTCTACTGTTTAAGGGCTTTGCCTCTCACCTGCAGTGACCTCTGTCCCAGAATTAAAGAAACTACTTCAATTCATCCAAATAGAAATTTCACTTATAATATATATATATATGTGTGTGTGTGTATATATATATATATATATATGCATATATAGGCATATATATGTAATACATATGTTTAAAGATAGGTTCTTATCACATAGCCATGGCTGGCTCTCCATGTAACAAGACTGGCCTCAAAGTCAGAGTTCTGAGTCCCCCTGCCTGTTGAGTGTTGGGATTAAAGGGCAAGTCAGCATTTGCATCTATGAAGTGGGATTCCGCATCCTATGTGCCATATTTTAGCCATAATTATAAAGTACAGCCATGGAATAGACCTTGCCTCAATAAATAAAATGAAGAGAGATTGCCAGGCATGGTGGTGCACACCTTTAATTCCAGCATTCAGGAGGCAGAGGCAGGTAGATCTCTGCGGGTTAAAAGTCAGCCTGGTCTACAGAGTGAGACCCTGTCCCAATAAACAAGAAAGTAAATAATAAATAAATAAACAAATAACAAATGGAGAATGATTGAGGCAGACACCCGACTCAAGTCGGTTCTCTATATGCAGGGGCATGCACATATACATGCAATACATGCACGCACACATTCATAAACACATGCATGTATAACACACACACAGAAACAAATATAACATGGAATGCTTCCATCTCCTTTGGGCACTCTAATGGGACACTGGACGGTGGTCTGTCCAAGCCTGTCAGGAAGTGCCAGATCTGTCCCTCTTGCTGGCTGCCACCTTCAGCTACAGAATGCTGAAAGCTGTCTTCAGAGCCACAAAGGCACCTCTAGATAGTGCAGATGAGCAACCTTCATTTTTTTCCAGTTTACCGCTGTTCACAGGGAGCAAGAGGATCGATGACTGTCCAGGCCCAGGGTTCCTCTCTTCAAGGCCCCTGTGTTGGATTGTAGTTGGCAAAACAACTTCATCGTGGTGGCCTTGCTAGCCTAAAGACTGACACGGTGTTGCCCATAGGTGTGTTACACTTAAAAAAGCCTTCTGAAGTTGGTTCTGTTTACAGTTCCAGGTGGAGAACTGGGAACAGAATGTCACCAGCTGGCAGGAGGCAGAGCTCAGCCCTGAGTCCAGTGGGGACCCTGACTGGGTCTAACCCACTCTGTGTTTCTCCTACTCAAATGCCTAGGGATGGGTGAACCTTAGCATGTCATCTTACACACCTCCTGACAGACTGTCTTTTACTCTCTTCTCTAGAGGTTTAGAATCCCCAAAGGCAGACTGGGTGTGACCAGGATAGGAGACTTGTCTTCGAGGGACATGAAGAAGATCCCTCCCTTGGCCCTGATAGAGCTGACAGCACTCTATGACATCCTGGGCCTGGACCTGAAGAGGAGCAAAGCCGGGAAGTGGAAAGGCCCAGGTCTGTGTCCTGTGCCAGAGGCCTGGCTGCCTTCTAAGCTCACCACCTTCTATAGCCCACCGACACCCACCCTGTGCCCTGTGGACTGGGCCCACCTACCACACTGCTAAGAGGCATTTGGCTTCTGTGTTTCTTACACCTGTAGGTTTTCCTTTTAGTTTTTGTATTTTTCCTGCAAGTGAAAACAATTCCTAGGCAGTGGTGTGGTGCAACTGTAATCTTATCTCCCAGGAAGCTGAGGCAGGAGGATCACGAGTTTGAGACCGGCTTTCGGTTACATAGTGACGGTTTGCTTGAAGAAACCAAAAACAAACAAAACCCAATTCGTGTTCATTTTATTCCATTCGTATTTGAGTAAAAACAGTAAAGTACAAAATGGAAAATTCAGTTCAGCTATAAACAGTGTTCACTTTCAGTGCTTCTCCCCTCCCTCTTTCCTTCTCTCCTTCCCTCCCTCCCCTATGTGTGCTGTGTGTGTGCACAAGCATGCATATTTTTCTACGCATAAGATACAATTGTGGCATTTTCCATTTTCCCAGCCCTATATTCTCCATCTTTTCTAGAGCAATGCTTAATAATGAACAGCCCCAAACTAGGGCTTAAACCATGCTTATCTCTTCCAGTTGAACAGCAACTTCTTTAACCTTTATTTTGAAAAGAAATAGAAGCAAAAGAGGAAAAAAAAAAAAGAAAATCATCACCGAGAGCAAAGTGGTGTATATCCCCGTGGTAACAGCCGCTGTAAATACTGGCTTCTTAAACACAAGCATCCATCCCTTCGTCCTCTGAGTTTCCCTCTACTACACTTGAAATCAACTTT
The DNA here is from genome assembly GCA_026225945.1 of Cricetomys ansorgei. Taxonomy (NCBI): domain Eukaryota; kingdom Metazoa; phylum Chordata; class Mammalia; order Rodentia; family Nesomyidae; genus Cricetomys; species Cricetomys ansorgei. Next base: position 338,058 of record JAMJFZ010004177.1, read on the forward strand.
CCCATTATCTTTTTTATCCTTATTTTCATGCCTCTCATTTGGACGCTGCTTGGAGAAAAACGTATTCCAAGTGTCCACTGTGTGTGTGTGTGTGTGTGTGTGTGTGTGTGCGTTAAATTTAGATTCTGTACATGAGAAAAAGCACAGGGCACTTGTCCTTTTGAGTCTGGCTTATTTCGCTTAACAGGATGATCTCTGTCAATCTTCCTGCACGTATCATTTTGTTCTTCTCTCTGTCTGAATAAAATGCCGTCACATCCTTGCACCACAATGTCTTCATCTATTCATTGTTGGTGGGCATCTGGGTTGGTTCTTGGCTATGGTGAATAGCATAGCAGTAACATGGGTGTGGAAGTGTCTATGTGGTGCTGGCTCAGCTTCCTGTGGGTGTCTCACCACAGTCCTAGAGTTGTTTTTATTTTAGGTGTATGGATGCTTTGCCTGCATATGTGTCTGTGCAGCATGTGTGCGGTGTCCTGCATCAGATCCTCTGGAACTGAAGTTCTTAGCAACCATGTGGGTGCTGGGAACCATCCTTGGATGCTCTGCAGGAGCAACAAGTGCTCTTAACTGCTGAGCCATCTCTCCAGCCCAGTTCTGGTGTTTTTTGATGACTCACCATAGGTTTCCCAATTTGCCTACATCAGCTGGTGCTCCTACCAGCCCTGTATTGTAAAGAGATCATTTCCCCCAATATCCTTGCCAGGATGTGTTATCATTTATTAGTTTTGATGACAACTGTTCTTTGTGGCTGATATGGAATCTCAAATGCATTTGATTTGCGTTTCTTTTTAAACATTTGTTTATTTTTATTTTATGTGCATTGATAGTTTGCCTATTTGTATGACTGCTTGAGGGTGTCAGATTCCCTGGATATGGAGTTATAGACAGGTGGGAGCTGCCATGTGGGTGTTGGGAATCGAACCCTGGTCCTCTGGCACAACAGCCAGTGCTCTTATCCTCTAAACCATCTACCTAGCCCCCTGATTTGCATTTCTTCAATGACCAAGGATGTTGATCATTTTACCCAAAATATTTATTGGTTATTTTTATTTTTTTATTTTCAAAATTATCTATTCATCTCTATCTTGAGGTATTTTTCCCTAACCATTTCAGAGTCTCATGTCTTACATTAAGGTCTTCGGTGCATTTTGAGTTTAGCTGGGGGAAATACTGGCTCCAGTTTCATTCTTCTAGATGTGAAAATCCAGCTCCTCCAGCACTGTTTGCTGAAGAGGCTTCTTTTCTCCACCTTTATCAAGGGTTAGGTGGCCACCGTGTGGCCTTATTCCTGGGTCCTGTGTTCTGTTCCACTCACCTGTGCCCGTTGTCTGTCTAGTGTTCTGTCACTATGGTTCTGTAGTATAGTTTAGATTGGGTATTGTGAGGCTCCCAGTGTTGCTCTTTCAGCTTTGGATTTGATTTGGCCATTCAGAGTCTTTCGTGATTCCATATAAAGTTTAGGATTGCCTTTTCTAATTCTGTGAAGGGTGTCATTGGAGTCTTATAATCTGTAATATAGCTGATTTTTACAATACTAATTCCAATCCGCAAACATGGGTGGCCTTTCAGTCCTCCAATGTCTTCCTCGATTTCTTTCTTCGGTGGTTTAGAGGAAAGCATATGCTATTTTCCTTCCTGTGGCCGTAATGGAATGTTTTTTGTCATTTCCCTACCAGAGTATATATGTATTACGTCCGTATTTTCCCTGTTACAAGGCACACCCACAGTTGTTATATCTAATAGTTTGATTGCATCTAAGTTTAAAAAATTTTTTTTGAGACAGAATCTCACAAAATGTAGCCCAGACTGGCTGGCTTCTAGCTTTCTATTCTCCTGCCTCAGCCTCCAGAGCGCTAGGATTACAGATGTGAACTGTTGTGCCCAGTCCTTATTGTGTTCTGAATATATATTACTCTTTCGTAGCGTGTGCTCATCCCCCTGTCAGCTTTACGCACTGTAGTTTTTGTTGTTTAAAGACGGGGGATGGTGGATCAGGACGGTGGGAGGAAGGGTCTGGCAGAGAGGAGAAGGCCAGTGGGAGAAAGAATGGAAGGAGTCAGTGGTTTGTCTGGGAACAACCTTAAGTCTGAGACCCCCAGGTCTTCGCCAATGCATGCAGAGCTGGGCAGCTCTGCCCTGGTCTGTTTGTACACTCTAGGGCAGCAGGACTTTTCCTTTCGGTTCCTTACCCAGGGGAGAGGGCTGTGCCCTGGCATGCCTAATGTTAGCATTGCTGAGGCCAGATGCTTCAGTTCAACCACTCTCCAGAGCTTGGTCCTCCAGAGGAATGGGTCTGATTCTAGTCGCACAGCCAGCCTTGTGAGTGGAGTCAGGAATCACTGCAGACCTTGAGATGAACCCTCTGCTCTTCTGGCCTCCTGCAGACTCGGGCCTTTTTGGTGTACCACTTCACAGCCTGCTGGAAGCTGACCACAGAATCTTCCCCAGCGCCCACATCCCACTGCTCCTGCAAGCTGTAAGTCATCCTCAGCTTGGGCTTATTTGAAGGGCCCGAAGGGCTGGCTCTGAGGGCTATTAGGGAGATGCCTATCAGAGGGGGAAGAGCCCGGGCTTTAGAGCAGAGAGCGGGATTCAGATTCTGCCTCTGGCATCTGCTAGCTCAGAGACCTGGGTGCAGTTTTGAGCTTCTAGATCCTCCTTTCAGTGCCTGTGAGCTGGAGTTCTCCCAACAGTCTCCTTTTGTTGGAGATTAAATGAGACAATTCCTCTGAAGCTTGCGACACAGTACTTGGCTCACAGAAGTGGTCCAGGAAGCTCAGATAGGCTGAGGGTTTGACTCAGGAGTACAGCACTTGAACAACACGTACAAGACCCTGGTTCCATCCCCAGAGCTACAAGAACAATAACAAGAGCACCTGTTATTATTTGAAGGAACTCTTCTAGCACCCTCCCCTTCCTGGTTTTTGTGAGAGGCAGACACACTCGGCTCGGACCTGCTTGCCAGTGATGGGCTGACTTGAATGATGGTTTCTTCCTCTGACAGTTGCTGTCCTGTTTGGAAAAAAGAGGGCTGGGCACAGAAGGCATCCTCAGAGTGCCTGGATCCCAGGCCAGGGTCAAGGTAACGTCTGGCTTCTTCTACCGCTAAAGCCTGCCTCACCTTTCCAAGCCGTGTGCTGTGTTTGGCTGGGAGAGAATCCAGGTCCTGGCTGGCCTGTGGCCTGCATTTGGTCCTGGGGTTACAGAAGGCAGGAAGGTGGCCCAGTAGAGCCGTGGGCTCTGGGATCACACTGCCGGCGCCTGTGGAGCGGAGCCCTGCACTCAGGGACTTGACTCAGGATGGTATCTAATCCTAGTAGCAACCAAGTGAGGGAGGGGCTTGATTGTCTCCACCTGGCAAGAGGGCGCTGGAGCCCTGACAGGGTGAGCAGCTTACATTGGAGGTTCTTCTTGGTGGCCCTCCTTTCTCTAGGGACTGGAGCAGAAGCTGGAACGAGACTTCTATGCCGGCCTCGTGAGCTGGGACAAGGTTCATCCCAATGATGCATCTGATCTGCTCAAGAGGTTCCTCCGGAAGCTGCCAGAACCTCTACTCACAGCTGAATACCTCCCAGCTTTTGTAGCAGTCCCCAGTATGTGTGGTGATCCTGTGAATGTGGAGGGGTGGGTGGGTAGGAGATTGGGAGTCCGTCCCCCACCCCCCGGCCTTGTGAGCAGACTGGACTACCTGTTCAGAAATGTCTGTCTCCTGGGGTCTCAAGCCAATGAGGCAGGAAGTGTGTTTGCACGTATGTGAGCATGTACACATATGCACAGTCATGTGTGAGGTAGTTATTGGTGCATGTGTCTGTCAGGTGTATATATTTGTACATCGTGCATAGGTTGAGAGAGGAGAGGCTGAAGAAGAGGCTGGAGCTTTGGCAACTGAACTTGTTTTCAGTCCCAACATGGACAAGGGACCAGCTTAAAACGTTTATTCTTTTCTTAGTTTTGACATTTTAAAACGTTTATTACATTTTAAAAATTTTGTGTGGGGTTGAGGTGGACGCAGCCCATGTCATGGCGCACATGTGGAAGTCAGAGGACAACTCTGAGCAATCTGTGTTCTCCTCCTATCACGTGGTGCCTTGTACTCTTGACACCCATTGGCTGGAATGTATCAGGCTTAGTAACTGTGGACACCTGCGTGTGCTGGTCTTTCTGTCTGTATGCATGCAGCTCAAACCGTCCTATGTTATAACTACACTTAGATTCCTAATTGGGCTCCTTAGCCATCCTCCCTGCACAAACCTGGGGAAGCCTGGGTCTCTCTCTCTCTCTCTCTCGCTCTCTCTCTCTGTCCCTTCCCATAGTATGACGCCCATGGAAGGTGGTCCTCCCTCCTCAGCTTGGCTCCTCGTCCTCCAAACCTGCTGCTCTCTGACTGGAAGGGGTTTCCCATACACCACTTCCCTGCCACCTGCCCAAGTCCAAATGTCAGTGCTTTGGGAGACCCCTGACCTGACATGAGATGCAACCCTTCTTCCTCTTGGAGACTCTGACCTCAGGTGTGGGTCAGCTTTGCCTTTTCAACCCTCATCTTGCAAAGGGTATCATGAAGCCTTTCGTCTGGACGAGCGAGCTGCCCCTCCACGTCCCCTCCCAGGGATGACATCCTGGCCCTGGCATTCCTAACCCTGTCTGTGCCTTTCTGTCTGTCTGTACAACCCCGTGTCTGTCTGTCTGGGCATATACACAGACACACATGTGCACGTGTTGGTGCACATGCCTTGAGCACGTGGGCTTGCTTTTCACTAACAAAGTGTGGCAAGCTAGGTGGGCTTCTGTCTGGGCATGCTAACCAGGTAGTAGTGGCAAACCTTGTGGGAAAGAGCCTTGTTGGGCTTTCCAGCCCTAAATTTCCCCAGGAAGAGGCTAGAGCAATGAGGGAGCACCCCTGAGCTCCTCCCTCCCTCCCTCTTTTGCAGACATCCCTGACCTGAAGCAGCGCCTGCAGGCTCTCCACCTGCTCATCCTCCTCCTGCCTGAACCCAACCGCAATACCTTGAAGGTAAAGCTGGCTTTTATACCCTCATCTCAGCCCTCAGCCTCAGTGCTGGCTTTGAAGGTGTTCCTCCTTCTGTCCATGCCTTCATCACCCAGCCACAGCGGGTGTGGGGATGGTGACCACCCACCCACACAGTCCTTGTCTGAGAGTTTTCTCCAAAGAGAGCAGGAGGGTTCTCAGTGAACCCGGTCGACATGGTGAAAGCATCTTCCAGGGCAAGGACTCTGTGAGCTGAGAAAGAGATGTGTTAGTCCAGACTGTGCTTCTCTGAGGACTTCTGAGTGGAGGCTTTGCTATGTCAGGGTCTTGTGTCTCTCAGAGTGGGGCTGGAGCAGTCAGCTTATTCCAAACCCAGCTGTCCTTTTCAACCGTGGAAGGCGTGGTATGGTGATATGGAGAGCCAGTTTGAGAAACGGTCCCCTTGGGGCCCTTCAGTGTGTGACCTGGGAGTGGATGCTGAGGGCTGAGGGTTGGAGATAGGGCTGGGAGTAGCCTTGGCTTGGCTCCCTGCTCCCCACCTCCTGGCTGTCCTTGAGTCTGACTGATAGGTCTGCCAGGTGAGTCTGCAAGGGGCCTGGGATCTTCATCTTGGAATTTCTACTCCCCTTTAGTTGCTGAGGATGAGGAAGTATTTTGATTGTTTTGGGCACTAAAGGAGCTAGCACAGGAGAAATCATGGGGAGAAGATGTGGTTCTCTGCAGGTGCTCAGTATTTCTTCCTTCCTTCCTTCCTTCCTTCCTTCCTTCCTTCCTTCCTTCCTTCCTTCCCTCCCTCTGTCCTTCCTTCCTTCCTTCTTTCCTTCCTTTCCTTCCTCACCCTCTTCCTTCCTCACCCTTCCTTCCTTCCCTCTTCCTCTGTCCTTCCTTCCCTTCCTTCCTTCCTTCCTTCCTTCCTTCCTTCTTCCTTCCCTCCCTTCCTCACCCTTCCTTCCTTCCCTCCCTCCCCCTTCCTTCCTTTCCCTTCCCTCCTTTCCCACACTAAGCCTTTCCTTGCTCTTCTTCCTTCCTTTCTAACCATCTATTGTCTTTGCCTTCGCCTATCCATCTTTCTTCTGTCTTTTTCTTTCTTTCCCATCCCCAATTCTTTCTTTCCTTCCCGTTCTTCTTTCTATCCATGCATAATCATTTCATCTTCCCATCCGTCCATCCTCCACGTCTTCATCTTTACTATGTGGCCCTTGGCACACTTTCTAAGCCAGACCCTTTCTCTGTAAAATGGGTCCAACATTAAAACTTCCTGTGTGGCATCGCTCTCCACTCATCACCAGTGAGCTGCCAAACACATGCGAGAGGTTAACAGCTGGCAGGGGCACAAGGTGTCGACAGATGGTAAACAGTGTCCACACTTTCCGCCCAGACTCGGACTGTGCTGGACCATGAGGCAGGTTCTGTGTTCTTCCCTAGGCACTCCTGGAATTCCTCAGGAAGGTGGCAGCCCAGGAGCAGCACAACAAGATGACCTTGTGGAATGTTTCCATGGTGATGGCCCCCAATCTCTTTCTGCCCCAAGGGCAGCCTCCCAAGCTCCCCAAGGGTGAGAAGCAGCTGGCAGAGCGTGCGGCTGAGGTGGTGCACATGATGGTGCAGTACCAGGACCTGCTTTGGACGGTGAGTGATGGCAGTGACAGGAAGCTGACTGGCAGCATCCATCATGGCTTCCACTGCCCCGCCTGCCCCAGCGCAGCTGGCCGCCCCTGCTGTCTGTAGAGGGCACCATTCTTCCTGCTGCTAGTTAGGGCTCTTCCTAGGACCCTGCAAGACTGTGCAGAGGCCCATATTTTCTTTCCCTGCATTCAGTCTAAGAAGTCTACATTTTCTTTCCCTACAACCATACTTCTCCCCTCTCAGCCAACTCACAGCCTCTGGTTTCCCATCACCCAGTTGAGTGGATGTTCCCTGAGCTACCAGCAAGAATGTCCCAGCTTTGAGGTTCAGGGGCCTAACTCCTGCCCAGATACCAGAGACAGCCCTCTCCCCGCCGTGAGCGTTGCCCTGAAAACAAGCAAATAAGCTGGGGAGGGGACACTGGAGGGAACCTGGTCCTTGTCTGCTGAGGCTGGAAGTGGGACAGGAACCCTGAGAAGACCTTTCTAGCATCAGTATCCCACCACACAGCTGGCGCCATCCACAGGGCTCACTCCAGTCACCTATCCACCTGCCCACTTGCCCAAAGATCTTTCACCCACACATCCAGCCAACCATTCATCAATCATCTGCCTGCCCATTTGTCCAACCAACTCCCACCCATCCACCACTCACCCGTGTACTGATCTAGCTATCTACCCACCTACTACTCTGTCCATTTTACCTATCTGCCCATTTATCCATCACCCAACTGGGCAGGCATCCATCCATCTGTTATCCATCCACTCATCTACCCATCGGTCCACCCATCCATCCATTATGCATTTACCACTTACTACCATTCATTGCCTATTCAACCATGCACCCACTCCCCTCCCTCCCTCCTTCCCTCCCTCCCTCCCTCCCATCTATTCATGGAGACTCTATCCACCCGCTTGTACAGCCATCCAAACTCTCACCTTCCTATCCATTCGTTATCCTTTTACCTACATACTAACCCATCCATCCATTCACTCACCCATTCATCCCTCCGCCCTCATCTACCAACTCATATACCCACCCATCTACCCATCTTTCATCTTATCTCTCCCTTCATCCATGAGTTAGATTTATCCCTCCAGATCCCAGCAAATGCTAGGATCCCATCCTTCTCTGAATAGCCCCAGATCCTTTGTGTCCTGAGCTGGCTGCTGTTTTAAATGCATCTGGGATGGGTGCTGGGGGCTAGAGAGATGGCTGGGTAGTTAAGAGCACACACCACTCTTCCAAAGGATCCAGGTTCAATTTCCAGCTCCCACTGTTGCTGTCAAGTTGCTGTCAAGCAATTGTTTCTAACTCCAGTTCTAGGGACTCTGGCGCCCCCTTCTGTCCTCCCTGGGCACCAGGGACACACGTACATCAAGGCTGGTGTAGAAATCCAAAGGCAGAAGCTAAGGCAAACCATTCAAATGCCCCCTGGGCTTCCAGCCTCTGGGCTTCCAGCCTCTGGGCTTCTGCTCCAGCCCTTCACTCTGCCTGGATGTTCCTTCCCCTTTCTCTAGAGGCAGAGCTTGGTGCCGTCTGCTCATTCTTTAAGACTGAGTTCAGTGCTAATTCTTCTGCTGGAAGTCCCCCGCTGCCCACCCTCAGACTCCCATAATTCCTCCTTCTACGCCCTCAAACCTCTGAAGTTATATTGCTACTAAAACATAGTGAATTACAATTTTCAAGATTTATTTTTGTTTCATCGGTATGGGTGTTTGGCCTGCGTGTATATAGCTGCACCACATATGTTCCTGGTTCCTGCAAAGGTCAAAAGAGAACTTCGAATCTCCTGGAGCTGGAGTTACCGATGGCTGTGATGCTGGGGAACAGGCCTGGGAGAGCAGCCAGCGCTCTTAACTGCGGAATTGCTGAGCGCCCTCTCTGGCTGATTTGATTTTCCCTGTTATAAGGAGTTTGCTTTTTTTTTTTTTTTTTTTTAAAGAGATTGCTTAAATAATAGGGTTTTTTGTTTAAGTTTCAGACAGCACGGGTGTATACAGCAAGATGAGAGAACTCTCCATCTCTCTCCCCTTGTAGTCTGCCACATTCCAGAAAGAAGGTCCCTGGACCCCCAAATCTTTGCTAGATTCTCACTGCACAGTGGTAGGCTGACCTGCAGGTCTCCAGGAACTCTTCCAGGCCCACTGGTTGGGGTTCTCAGAGCAAAAGGCCAGTCCAGATGTGTGTGTGGAGGGGGAACATCTGGGCCTGATGTGCCAATGAACACAACATCTCACAGCACTCACTGTCCAGGGGCCTATCACCTATCATCCATCCTCAGTGAGCACTGCATTCCGAGTCCAATATTCCAGGGTCCTCTTCGGGCTAAATGTCCAGCATGCATTCTTCCAAACCAATGCTCTGGTAGCCACCTCAAGGAGTCTAGTTTCCGAGCCCTGTGCAGGAGGATCCGCGGTGGCTGGAATGGGGTCCTACAGGCCCCTCGCTCCCAGCACCACAGCGCCCAGCTGAGACACGATTCAATTCTTTCTGGCCAGGTCGCCTCTTTCTTGGTAGCTCAAGTGAGAAAACTGAATGACAGCAATGGCCGTCGTTCCCAGCTTTGTGATGGGGGCCTCAAGACTTGGCTGTGGAGAACACACATAGACAAGGACAAGGTCCGGGACGAGCTTGAGGCGGTGAGTGCCCCTCGCACCAGGCAATGGAGAAACAGGCACCCCCAGTTTCTCCTTGCTGCCACCGAGCTGCTAGGCGTAACTGTCTGCGACCGCCAGGTGGCGCCCGAGCCGCGTCTCAGAACTCGAGAAGGCAGTGCTGCGGAACCTGAGAGGGAGGGGCTGAGGGATGGGAAGCTGGCCCGGTGGGCGATTCTCCTGGAAGCCACTTACTTAGCCCTAATTTTAGAAGGTCCTTCGGTGCCTGGGGCGGGGGTCAAAAAGTGGATGAGGCCACTGGGGCCGCTTTGTGGGACAAAGATGTGGAAGAAGAAAAGTGCCTTTCTAGAACAGAGGCAAGGAGGAGTCCTGAACACAGTCCCTTAGTAAAGTGTGTGTGTGCGCGTGTGCGAGCGTGTGTGTGTGTGTGTGTGTGTGTGTGTGTGTGTGTGTGTGTGATGAGCAGTCAGTACATATGCTCACATATACTCCTGTGTGCATGGACGGGTGTGATTGCATGCATGCATGTCCACACCTGGATGTGTGTGTGTATGGGGGGGGTGTGTGTGTGTGTGCATGTGATGTGCACATGGACACTGGTCTACGTATACATGTGTGTATGAATTCCAGGGATGAAAAAGCCTTTCATTCTTCATCTCCATCATCTCCATCTCCAGACTCCCAAAGTGGCAAAGATCCAGGTGACCTGGCCTAGCACGGATCTTCTGCAGGTGCCTCTGAACTCTAGCACCAGAGTGACCCACATTCTGAAGCTGTTCACAGAGGAACGTCTCAACCCTGGATCACAGCCTGAAGAGGGCAGTGAGGACCCAGACTGCATTCTCTCAGAGTAAGCCCCCCCACTCCCACCAGTCAAGAGCCTCTGGTTTCCCCTGCAGGGTGCAGGGGTGTGTGTGGGGGGGGCTCAATTCCTTTCCACTGAAGACCATGGGGAGTTACACATGTCCTCTGCCCCTGATCTTCCCCTCTCTGTGGTGGTCACAATGGCCTCTCCAACCTTTTTAGAGCTTCTTGGCTCCAAATAATAATGAAAAAGCCAACCATTCATTACTGATATTAGTATATATTTAATGAGTGGCTACTACAGGTCAGACACCATGTGGAATACTAACATGGTAATAAAAAGACTCAACAGAGGAGCTGTGAGACAGTTCGGTGGTTCAGAGCACTGACTGCTGTGGGAGAGGACCGGAGTTCAGTTCCGAGTGACCCAGGCCAGGCAGCTCACAGTCACCTGTAACTCCAGCACAGACACCCACATGAATATTCATGTACAGACCCCATACATGTAATTTAAAATAAGCAAAAAAAAAAACCATAATCAACAGAGGTCCTGGCCTGACAGACTCATACCACATGGAAAAGACAGACGTAAACCGAGTAGCCATCAAATGTCGAGTTAAAAGCTGAATTGGCTTTTATAAGAAACACAGGGAACAGCATGAATGTACAGTGAGATGCCTGCTGCAGTCTGGGAAGCAAATAAGGCTTCTGGGCCCAGAAAATCGCAGGTGCAAAGATCCCAAAGATGCAGGAAGTAGTGTGGCCAAATGCATCAATAGGTCCGGTATGTGGGTGTCATTCCCAGGCACAAGAAGTAGCTTGGGGCCCTCAGGAGCTTCCTTCATGAGGTTGGCGTAGAGATCCTCAGGGTATCAGCCCTTACCAAGTGTCTGATCCAATTCCTTCTGAAAAGGATGAGAAAACTAAGGCCCAGAGAGGGGATAGGGCATCGTAAAGATATGGAGCAAGTCAGGGGCAGAACCTGGAATTGAATCAGGATACCCATAATTATCATGTGATAATTATGTACTTATATCATTATAACTATAACACATAATTACACAACCTCCATATTCCACTTTGATGCAGAACCTGCCTCTCACAGCAGGGTCCTCCTCTCTGTCACCCTGATCTCACCCCTTCAAAGCCCAATAGGAAGGGACCTTGTGGCAGAGCACCTGGGGCTGATATTTCCCAAGAGTATCTGGAGGCCTCTTCCAGCCCCTGGGTGCTAGCTTCCTTCACTGGATCCAGTTCCCTCAGAAAGGTCCTTACACCCTTCTTACTGGGACCACAAATCCATGAGGATGGCCTTTCTAGGCCTGGGGTGGTCTCCAGCAGAGCCCAACAGCTTTCCCCCTCTGTCTTACAGCAATACGAAGCTTGCCAACTTCCTTGTCTATGAAGTTGGAGGGAATATTGGTAAGTTCCCCTGTGGGCAGTAAGTCCAAAGACAGGGCTCCTGGGAGCTCTTTGACCTTGACAGGTTGGAATGAGCCTTCCCTCTGGGCTTCTGTCTCCTGCAACTGGGAGGACCCTGCTGTGAGGGTCAAGGTGAGCATGGCTAGGAACTTCTTCTGCTGGCAGCTCCACGCAGGGCTGACTGGTGTTTACTGTGAACGTTGCCAGTGCTACCACGATGTCTCAAAGACACCCTAGGGAAGGGAAACCTGAGCCCTGGATGTGGACACCTTTAGGGATGCTGTAGGCCCACCAGCATCCAGTGCCAATGGTCCTTGCTTTGTGAGAACCAGGGACAAACGATGATCCTCAAAGTCTGTGATGGTGAATGGCTGTGTCTTGTGAATTCATGTTTCTAATAAGTTCCCCCATTCGGCTGAAGCCTCTGGTCTGAGGACCAGACTATCCGGGGAGAGCTACTGGCCAAGAAGGGGAGACAGACAGGATCCAGGGGTTTGTGGTGACTGAAAGACAGCTTTGTATGGAAGGAGCGGAGGCTAGGGGAGGCATTTCAGGAGTGTGCCGGATCCACCAGGGGGCTCTGGGACTCATGCTGTATCACTGGACACTGCTGGTCATTTGTGCTTCTTGTGTGGATGCTTGGGGAAGAGGGCTCAATTTCCTGGCAAAGCATCTTCTACCAGAAGAAAGGGGTACCTGTGAGCCACAGCAAGGCTCCCATAGCCAGAGGGCAGAACGGTGCCTGGTGAGATGTTCTGAGCAAGATAACAGGATCTTTCCCAGTCACACTCCCAAACTCTGGGATCCGCTCTTCCGCAGGTGAGCATCGCTTGGACCCAGACACCTACCTCTTAGATTTGTACCGCGCCAACCCCCACGGCGAGTGGGTCATTAGACAGAGCCCCACCTAAGCCTCGGATCCTAAGTACCATCTTGGAACACCCAGCCTGAGAGCAGAGCCCCTTACGTGGAAAGGTTAGGTCTTCTCCGAAGTCCTCCCTCCCAGGAAACACCTCTTCTACGCCAGGCAGCACAGAGCTGGGCCTGCCCCTCATCATGCTCACCTCGCACACAGAGCCCCAAAGAACGCTGCCTCCAGCACCTGCATCTCCACAGAGGCTTGTCCACAATTTTCAGACACAACAAAAGCTGTGGCACCTTCCTCGGGAACACGTGGGAGTTTCCAGAAAGCACGGCTTTGGAGGCAGCTCCACAGGCTGGAGTGGGAAATCACTGTGACTGTGGACACCTCCTTGTCTTTTCTGAGACCCTAAAGATGCCATGGACAGCTCTAGGAGAACTGGACAGATGACATACTTCCCTTCTCCTTCCTGTATCTTAAATGCTGCTTTACAGAGCTTTGTCGTTTTATAGCGTATTTAAGTTGCTTCAACAGTAAACGCACAACTAGTTCAGTGCAACCTTTGCTTCGTTCTCCCTAGCCTAGCTCCAGGTGGGTGTTGTCCTTCTGGCAGCTGGCTGGAGCTGTGCTTCCCCACAGGCTCCAGCTACACCTTGAGCCTGCCCCATCCGGGAGGACCAGGAAGGGGTCTCAGAGGCAGCAATCGCTGAAGGGCAAGGGTGAATCTCTGGCACTCCCAACACTTATCACTTATGACCCCAGCTCTGTTCCTTCTTCCTCCTGCCCCAGTCTGTCTTCCCCTCAGGGGAAGCGAAGCCTCATTCATTCATTCCATAATGAGTGTGTTGAGCGTCTTACACCAAGAGTTTTACAAACTCACGATACTCCAGTGTTGTCTCAGCTCTTCTCAGAAGACTCTGAGGCAAAGAGTCAAGTGGATCCAAAAGCAGGAGCCTGGAGAGTGAGCATAGGAGAAAGAAAGGGAGGCCTTGGAGGGTGCATTATCAAACAAGTTGCCACAATGGGCAGATAGAGCTTAGTTCTGCTGAGGGACCCCGAGAAACAATACAGAAGCTGTCCATTGAGCCACCCCATCCCAGGGGTAAGGAATAGGGTGATGGATGCATGGGGTGGGGGGAGCACAGGGGAAAGATTCAGGTTCAGAAAGGCGCTGGATACAGGCTGCTCCTGACTGCAGTGAGCCCTGCTCCCACACACTCCCAGGCTGTCCGGGGGCCTTGCAGAGTGGGCTCTGAGTGCCAAAGAGCTCTTGACTAGAGATACAGATGCACTTCAGAATGGTTACTGCGCATTGACTCTATAGATGCTGGAGGGACAGAAACGGGTTGGCACTGACCGATTCACCCTATGGCATGCTGATGGTAGTGGTAATAATGGTTGTGATAATGGTGGTGATGGTGATGGTGATGGGGTGATCGTGTGGTGATGGTGGTGATAATGGTGGTGATGATGCTGCTGATATGGTGGTGACGATGGTGACGATGGTGATGATGGTGATGGTGGTGACAGTGATGGTGATGGTGGTGATGGTGGTGATGGTGGTGATGATGGTGATGGTGATGATGATGGTGATGGTGGTGGTGGTGATGATGGTGATGGTGGTGATGATGATGGTGGTGATGGTGGTGATGGTGGTGGTGATGGTGGTGATGGTGATGGTGATGGTGGTGATGGTGATGGTGGTGATGGTGATGGTGGTGATGGTGGTGATGGTGGTGATGGTGGTGGTGGTGATGGTGGTGATGGTGGTGATGGTGACGGTGGTGATGGTGGTGATGGTGGTGATGGTGACGGTGGTGATGGTGGTGATGGTGGTGATGGTGACGGTGGTGATGGTGGTGATGGTGGTGATGGTGGTGATGATGGTGATGATGATGGTGGTGATGGTGGTGGTGGTGATGGTGGTGATGGTGGTGATGGTGGTGGTGATGATGGTGGTGATGGCGGTGGTGGTGGTGATGATGATGGTGGTGATGGTGGTGGTGGTGATGGCGATGATGGCGGTGATGGTGGCAGTGACAGGCTGGTGGTTGTGGGGTATCCTAGGGCTGAAGATGGGGTAGAAGCACACTTGGAACCAGGAACTCTCATTCTGAGAACCAAAGGTGTTTGGCTGCTCCCCCTCACCCGCTCTGACAAACCACAAGTTACGCTGCCCACCTTCACAGCAAGGCACCACCCCTCAAAGGTGTGTGGCCTGGCTGATGTTTACCTGATGCTCCGGCACCAGGACCCGGACTTCCCTCTGCCTTTATGACTGTATAAGGTCTCTCACTCTGGTCCCTGTGAAAACACCGAGGTCTAAGTTATGAGTCCCCCACATGCAAATGGGGCTGTCGTACCTGAGCTGCCCTAACCAATGGTCTTTCCCTGATGTCCTTGGGTACCAGAGACCCTTCCCCTCTCTATAAATCTGACCTGTTCCCTCAATAAACAGAGCGACACCCTCTGCCATGTCTCCCGGGGATTCTGTACATCCCGCCAGCTTTTTCAGATCCTCCGATCAAGGACCGGAATAGATATGTAGACCCCACTACCAGTGCTTCTCTCCCTGGAGCTGCACTCCTCGTCACGGCTTAGCTACTTTCCTGGGGATGGAAGCAGATGCGAAGGAATCCTACAACAGTGATGATTGTGGTGATGGTGATTGTAATTACGGTGGTGGTGGTGGTGGCAATGTAAGTTAAAATGGTGGGTGTAGTGGTGGTGGTGGTGGTGATAGCCGATGACGGTGATGGTGAGGATGCTCGGTCACATGGTGGTGAGTGGTAAGGGGAGTGGTGGTGAGTGGTGGTGGTCGTGATTGGGTTGGTGATGGTGGTAAGGGTGGTGACGATTGGTGATAAAGGTGGTAAGGGTGGTAGTGAGGATAATGGCAGTGGTGGTGGTAATTGATGACGATGATGATGATGATGAAGATGATGATGATGGTCTCTGTTGAAAGCTTTCCCACTGAAAACCCAGCGGAATCTCACAGAACTTAAAGCAGTATTCTGATCAGTTCTCTGGTCTTCCAGGCTGTCCAGGTGTGCCCGACTCTTCCTCTCCACAGTCGCCTGGCTTTGCACGGCCAGACACATGCACCTCCTTCCAGGTCCCCAGGAAACCCAAGTCCCTCCCTGCTTCAAAGCCTTTGCCCCTGAGGTTACCTCCACCTAGAATCCTCTCCCACAGCCGCCTCCAGGTCTCGGGTCAAACGTTTCTTCCTCCAAGAAGCCGTCCCACCTGAAGCTGCTCCCTGTGCCCCCCCCTCTCTCCTTCTTTCCCTCCCTCCCTTATATGGACATGTGCATTCCCATCGCTAATTTTCTTCTTATTTAACACCACCTGAAATACCTTCTTGAATGAGTTTTCACTCTGTCTCCCTGAGTGGGGAGCAGCTCCTCAGAGGCAGAGACCACTTCAGGGATTTTCTCATCTTTGTGGTTTTGACGGGACTATAGGTGCTTAATAAAAACTGGTTGACTGGATGAATGAATGCCTTCATTCTTTGTTCTCTGTACCTTTGCCTGTCTGCTCTGGAATCCTCTGCCGTCTACGCCCGGCCTGTTCTGTAGACCCAGATGAGAACACTCATAAATGTCCATGGCACCTTTTCAATACCATTCTCTTATTAACGAGACCCAGGCAGCCTGCAGTGGTGAGTAATACGGTCCCACATGGGTCTCAGCACCTGTGCTGGCCTTGAACATCTCATTCACTTACTTACCCAGCCAGTTCTGTAGTTAGAAAGTTTGTTAACCTTGACGGAAGACAGGCACGAGCCCCGGAGGCTCTGTGGGAGCTGTGGCCTGGCTGTGTGCTATCACTGCAGGCAGTCAGCCCTGGCTGTGGGGGAGGAGCCCGGTTTAATCACATGTCAGTTGCCCCATTCATCTTCAGCGCTATCTGAGAACTCATCCTTTTCCACCAGTGGCTTCTTCATGATTGATGATCCCACAGTTGCCTCTCTGCCAGCTTAGCACAACTCACAGTGGGGGCCCAGCTTCTCCAGACTCTTTGCAGTCTGGGCTGGAGTCCTGAGTCTCTTATGGGGTATTGCTAGGAACTCAAACGTATCCTCCGCAAATCTAGGTCGAAGCTCTGACCTCCAAGTGACTGTATTTGGATATGAAGCTTTTAATGTGGATTAACTAAAGTTCCAAGAGGCCATAGTGTAGGGTGCTAGTCTATAAGATAGGTGCCCTGGTGGGAAGAAGAGGCACCATAGGGGTCCTCTCCCCACAGCACACAGGAAAGCCAGGTGAAGGCAAGGAGAGGCAGATAGCCTCAAGGCAGGAAGACAGCCCTCACTATGAAGCGCGTTGTCACAGGTCTAAAGTCTACAAGTCCAAGATCAAAGTACTAGACAACTTGCTTTCTGCAAGGAACTGGTATCAATTTGCTAAGGTTCTCATAACAGGGCAGCCCCACCCCCACGCTTTTGAGAGGAAGAATGATGGATGTAGCCAGATATCCTCAAATGAGAAGGGCAAAGGGTGGAGGTGATGCTAAGCAGAAGATGGGGGTGACTCGGTGCGCAGGCTCGTGCTTCCCTGAGAGAGGCAGCGTTTGGCAGGGCCATGCTTGGGGTTGGACACAAGTCTTGGACTCCTGTGCAAGCTGCAGTAGTCGGCCCAACTACTCTGCTCCTGGATCTTCAGAAGACCGTTTTCAAGTCGCAGAAAGAACAGCGAAGGATGTAGTGTGGGGTCTGCAGCTGCGGCGAGAGACTTCCGTGTGCCCAGCTCTGGGCCGGGCTACATTCAGAGTATTTCAAAGGGCAGCAAAGGACCCAGCCTGCATGTTGCTCATAGACTGGAGAGACAGACATTAACGCAGAAACAAAAGACATCACACTGTGAGAAAAGCAAATGGATAGAGAGGAGAGAGGGAGCCAGGAACTTGTGAAGTTTAGAGTGGTCCAAATCTGGGCCCTCCAAAGCAGGCTTGTAGGCAAATGGGGCTCAGTGCTACTGGGAGTTCTGAGCCTCCGTCGTGTCCGCCCCCTAGCGGTAGGGAGTGCACCCTGCAGAGTCCAGTTTCTGGTTAAGAGATGGGTGCAGGCCGGCTGACCACCTTCGTGACAGGACTTTTGACAGAGCACCCCAATGGCATGTGCAGGTGCCATAGGTGCCCAGGGAATGTGGTGGAATGGGGCAAGGAGACCTCATCAAGGAGGTGACACTTAACCAGATTCCAAACTGCCGTGAGGGAGCCAGCCATGGGGACAGCGGGCCACAAAGACCTGCAAATAGAACAGGCTGGAAAATTCTTGCCAGGGTCGTCTTGAAGTTCACCCAGGTGTGTGAGTCAAAGAGGTATTCAGGCTGCCAGGGCAGAGGGTTCCGGTTCTCCCACTCTACCATCTATGGAGCTTTCTCCTTTTCCCCGCCCCCAATCGTCAGTCGAGTCAGGGATTGGCTGTCTAGTACAGGAGGTGGGGCTTGGGGGGGCCAATCCAGGAAGTCTGGACCCTACGTAGTGAGAAGAGAGAACCACCCAGCGGTGCTGTCCTGCAGAGGACAAGGGCGGCTAGGAGACTGCAGGGCAAACTGACAAATTCTGGCGTCACCACCCTACTTGCCCAGTGCTGAAGGAGACCCAGATAAGCTTCTCTGGCCAGGCAGTGACGTGACTTCAGCAACAGAGTTCCCTCTCTCTAAGCTACAGGACACCAAATCGAGGCCGAATTTCCTCTTGAGTCTGCAGTCCAGGGGAGGAAGAGAAGTTAACACGGGCATCCCACAAATTGCTGTGATTACACCTGGCAAACGAGATGGAGGGAGGGGCAGGGTCCCGAAATGTATGGGATGGGGGAGCCAGAACAGGCCTGGAGTTTCTCTGGGGAGAGAGGGATTCCCAGGAATGTGACACTTCTGGACAGCGGAGTTTAAGGTGAGATTTGAGGGCAAGCCGGCGACAGGCGGAAGGGCCCCCGCTAGCAGGGGGAACAGTGTGCTTGGAGCTAAGGTGTGGGGACACGGACGCTGCAGGCTGGGGTATCCGAGTGGCTACGGAGCTGCTTGGGAAGGACAGGAGATGCATTCCGGAAGGGTTTGGAAGAAGGAAACCACCAATTTGAAACTCTGAGCCTACCCCAGGACTGCCTCAGCTCCCCCTCAACACAACTCCAGTGTCCATGCAAGAGATCTGCTCCGAACACCTGCGTGGGGCTCTCATTGCCAGACACGCCAGGGGCGGAGGAGGGCCTCGCACATTCTTTGCTCTCTGAGACGCCTTCTATACTGAAAATGCGAACACGGAACGGATTTTCTCCAGCGCGCGGCTCTGGCGTCCCGGGCAGTGGATTAGGATGCAGTTCCTCAGGATGCCGCTGGGGGCAGAGCAGCGCGGGCTCTGGCTCCTCCAAATCTGGCAGGTGCTTCCAGGTCCCTGGCTTTGGGCAAATGACTCTCAAGGTCCAGGTCCGTGATTCTTTCTTGTCCCTCATCCTTGGAGATTGCAAGGATGGATGCAAGGGAAGCATTTAGGCGTCGTTAAGGGAATTCATCCTCACAAGAATGATAGTGGGATTTATCTGGGTTTTCAGATAAAGGGGGGAGGGGGCGTTGGGCTTGACAGATCCCCAGAACCAACGCTGGTGTAGAGAGGAAAATTACACTGTGCGGTCCCAGCCCCCACCCTGGGCCGCCAGGGGGACTGTTTGTGCATTACTCCCCAACGCTATCCAGCCACTTTGTATTCTGGGGGAGGGGAATGGGAGCCACTTGTCATTGTCCCTGAACACTGGCAGGAGGCCCAGGGAGGGGCTCCCCAATAGGGAATCCGCAGCTGTCTGTCTTTAAGGTAAAATTACCGTAATTACCCCAATTACCAAATCCATCAAGAGCTTTAGACTGAGACCAGAGAACAATTGGCCCTGATGGATCTGAGAGGAGGTGGGGACTGAGTCACGGAGTGGGGTGGGTGGAAGCAAGCTGAACAAGGCTGCAAGGGTGGGGATGGGTAAACGAATGAGACCCCGCTCTTCCGCGTTGAGATTTTCTACATTAAAAAAAAAAAAAGCATGCCAACTGCGCATGCGCGCACACACCCACTCCGGATTCTTTACGTCTCACAGAGCTGCATGCCTTATGGCCACCTGACTTGAACCTTGTTTGGCACCCTCAGAGAGCTCAAAGTAAGAAGGTGGAGAAATGGCAAATGACCCTTGACGCTGGCTGTGAGCCAGGCCTTGTGCAAAACCCTTAGCAAGCTGTGTCCTTTGGCCCCGTGAAGCAGCATTGGTCCCCCCTCACACGAGGGGGGCTCGTGTCCTCTCTTGCTCTGCACACTCCAGATTCCAGACTCTGTGCTGGTTTTCGTGGGTTCCCGTCACCCTGCTCCACCTTAAGGGATCTTAGGGTCTGCTCAGGCCTGGCCCAGCCAAGCAGATATTCTGTGACTAACAGGTCTCAGGGAGAGACATTGGACTTCCCGCCGGTGATTCCTACAGTTTGTGGCCAGATTTTTAAAATTAATTTCTTAAACGATAGCTTACTTAATTTTATTAACGTTCAATTTTTAAGAAATTCTGTGATGTCATGTTTATTGAACCACATTTGTGGTGGGTGTCACGTAGTCTCCCGTTGAAACATATCAGGGCCGTCAAGATGTCCCAACAGGCTAAGGCACTATAGCCGCCAAGCCCGACACCTTGAGTTCTATCCCTGAGACCCACATGGTAGAAGGGTCGAACCAACCCTGGAAAGTTGTGCTCTGACACCTTCACGTTATGTGCCTAGTGGCACGCGCGCACGCGCGCACGCGCACACACACACACACACACACACACACACACACACTGAATGCTTTTTAAAAATCCTGTCAGAAAGCAATGCCTCAAAGTCCCGTAACATCTGATAGTAATAGTCCTTTCAAATTATTAACAAGGAGTTTGTTAGGTACAAAAGTTCTAATATCCAACACCAATATTATATTTTATTAGCTAATGGCTTTGTACTTTATTGGGTCTTCACTTAAACACATAATGCTTTGTTAGCTTCAGTTGTATGTTTCTGAGTGCCAAAAACTTCAATATTGATTAATACTGTACGTAATAAAACTTGTAGCATAGTTTATTGCAATGCAAATGTACCAAGTCATTCATTGTTTGTACTGAAGAGTTTAAAAGCTGCATTAAATAAGTTGTCATTGCACAATAAATTCAGAGAAGAACATTGGGGTGCATGCTTGTAACCCTCAGCATTTGGGAGGCTGAGGAAGATGAATTCCAGGCCGGTCTGGACAACCTAATGAGGTCCTGTCCTAGAAGGCAAAACCTGCAGCAGCTTCCTAAGATACACAAACTGGTTTACCGTCTGGAGGAGACACAGGAAAACGTGTTGAGCGAACTCAGTATCAGGGGCCCCAGGCAGATGGTTCAGTGGGTAAAGGCACTAGTCACATAAGCCCAGTGACCTAAATTCAATCTCTAGGACTCACATAAAGTTGGGAAGAGAGAAACAACTCCACAAAACTGTCCTCTGCTTCTGTGCAAAGGCATATGTGCACAAGCACATAAGCATACAGTGATCGTAAATTAAATAAGATTTTTAAAATGTAAACTTAGCATTAAGCAGGCATACAGATCAGTTGATTTGGTCTCTTTCTTGCTGTAAAGCCCTACACTGGCAAGTTCTGTGAGACACTGGTTTTTCATTTCTATTTTTCCTACTCACCAAACCCTGTAATATGTTTTTCATCTGATTTTTAATGTTGCATAAACACGCATTATGTGATGTTTCTAAAAATTATTTATTTAAGCCTGGTGTGGTGGTTCATACCCTTAATCCCAGCACTTGGGAGGCAGAGGCAGGTAGATCTCTGTGAGTTTGAGACCAGCCTGGTCAACGTCATGAATTCCAAGACAGCCATAGTGAGATACATGGTGATATCCTATCTCAAAACAAACAAACAAAATAAAATTATTGATTTATTTTTATGTGTATGGGTGCTTTGCTTGTATGTACATCTGTGTATCATGTGTATGCCTGGTATCCATAGATGCCAGAGGAGGGCATTGGGTCCCCTGGCGTTGTAGATAGTTGCGAGCTGTCCTGTGGGTGCTTGGAATTGAACCCAGGTTCCCTGCAAGAGCAGCCCACGTTTTTAACAGCTGAGCCAATTCTCTAGCTCTCTTTGTTCAGCTTTTAAAGAATGTTGTAGACAGAGCCAGGCTGGTGATGTTACAAGTTCAAAGTCCCTGTGCAAGACCAACTTTCCCTAGAATGATGTGCCCTGTGAAGAGGCAGGCATCACAGTTAGCAAGCAGCCCCCTCCCTGAACATCCCCCATGACCAGCTCCTCCAGAGGCCAATAAACTGGTGCTTACAGCTCCAGGCCGCCTCCTCTTGGACCAGGCACACAGGAAGGCTTTTCTTTTCTTTTTTTTAAATCCCAGCAAGCCCTTGTTCCCACGCTGCCAACGTTTGGGTAAGGAAGTGAAGTTGAGCCAACAGACTCGGGTCACTGGGAAATTCAGATGTGGCCCCTTCCGTCACCCTATGTGTCCCACGCCTTCTGCAGCTAACCTCCAGTAAGACAGGGGTTTCAGAACGCCTTGTGGGACCCACTCAGTGTGGAAGGCCCTGCTGTGGCCCAGTATGCCTTGTTGAGAAAGCACAGCCCTGAGCAGACCCGAGAAGGGTTTTAACATCTAGGGGTGGGTGCACTTCACTCGTCCAGGACTACTGTGGGCCACCCCTCAGAAGTCCTGTCAAGTAACTGTTTTTACTGACTTACAAATCATTTGCCGGGTTTTTATCACTCGTCACTTCCGCTAGACGCTCAGCACATCTCAGAAAGATCTGCATGTCTAACCCAAAGAAATTAGAGAAAAGACGAACCATGAGGCGAGTATTTACAACCTTATGATTTAGCTGACACCTGACACCTTAACTTTAAGAAGTGGACCAGACACACCCTTGAAGGAGTGATGTCATCAGGATTTGAGAACTCCCTTTGGCAGAAGGAGACTGAGACAAAAGTGAAGGAAAGTCTGGGTCTCCACAGAGGGCACTGACCTAAAGCCCCACTTGTAAAACTTGGCCTTGACCCAGCTGGTCCTGGTTTGTCCTCTGTGTCTACATCTCCAAGGTAACCTTGCTGGGCAGAGATGAAAGACCCCACAGATGCGGCCGAATGGCTCCCTAACTCCATCAGGATTATATACCCCTCTTCCTGTTGCCAGGTGGGCCTCAATTATGATCACTTCCTGTCACTAGTCTCCTCTACTGAGACCTGGGGCTGGTAAGGGCCCAGTGTCAGGAATGCTGTGTGCTCTCTATCATAAGAGCACACCTGAATGCCTTCCGGAGGAGGGAATCTCCTGCACACACTGAGAGAGCGCTTGTTCTGAGTTAACTTTCAGCCTAGACGGCATCAAAACAACCTGTCCTGGCTCAGGAGGATTGTAAGACTCGACTCAATGGCCATGGTGTTTGTGACCCCCATAAATCTCAGAGTCAAGATTGACTACCCGCCCATAGGGGCAAGACTAAAGCTCAAAATGGTCTACTGTTTCCCTTCCTTACATAATCCGCTGGCTAAAGAAGTGGGAGGCAGTCCTTTGGGGTGTTGATCCATCCTCTTCTCGGGTCGCCAGATCTCCAAATAGAACACAGTTAAAGATTCAATTCCTGGCTTTTCACCTGTGTGCAGGCAGTAGGGGCCTTTACATCCCAAGGTTGCCTGAGGTTGGAGAGTCCTGGGGTTCTAGGGCTGAGAAACTCCCCAGTAGTTCTTGGTGGTGATTCAGCGCCTTGGGCACCTTGTTGAGTCTCAGGTTCTGGTCCTGAGGAGAGTGGGCTTGGCCTAATACCATGGCCATGGACTCAACAGAAAGAGCCTCATAGTTCTGCAGGACAGATGGCCAAGACAAGGGGCTGGCATGAGTGGTTCCTGCAGAGGCGTCCCTGCTCACAAGTCAGGCCGGAGCAACTACTCAGTAATCAAAGCGGAGGGGCATGTGTAAGTACAGTACAGTATTCATGTAAAAATAATCCTTCTGAAAACGAACAAGCCCAAGGCAAGAGAAGGCAGGCAGGAAACAGAAACTGATTCTGTTCTTATGATGTAGAAAAGTCCAAATGAGGGGCCTATGAGAGGGCTCAGGATAGTAAAGGCGCTTGCTGCCCAAGCCTGATGGCCTGAGTTCAAACCCTGCAGAGAACTGACTCTACAAAGTTGTCCTTTGACTGCCACACATGAGTGGCGGCTCACACCCCCACACAAATACATCACACATGTATACATAATAATAAGTACAATAACTTCTTAAGTCAAAAGGAACTTACAAGATAGAAAGCACGTGTATGGGAACCAGGAACGTAGCTCAGTGCCCCAAGGGCTTGCCCAGCATGTCCAAGGCCCTGGGTCCCAACTCTAGTCTGCAAAAAAGACAGGAAGGGAGGGAGGAAAGGGAGAAGAAATAACGGGAAAGAGGGAAGAAGACTGAGACAGACAGACAACAGAGGGACAGACAGTCAGCCTGTGGGGGGAAGGGTTTGTGGAATGATCTGAGATGACTGACAGAACTGAGTACCAGGGAGCTCTCTGGGGGTAAGGAAAGCATCTCAGCTAGACGGCAGACGAGTACATGGATTATGGCTATGCTTGTCCAAACTCCTGGAACTGCACTGTGAAAACAAGTGCATTTGACCATTTGGGAATGATGCCTCCACAAAACAAAGTTTTAAGATGACCTCAAAGGGTTAAAAAATAAGGTTCAAGTTCGGCTGCTGTTCAGAATAAATGAGTTAATAATGCCTGCCAAGCTTGTTAACTTGAAACCTGGCGTGAGAGTGCCCAAGTAAATGGTAACCATGGTAACATGGAAACAAGACTTTTGCTCAGAAGTGGGACGAGAGAGGAAGGAACTGGAGGGCAGCAGGATGGGGACTGCTGCCTAGAGGGAAGGTCGGCCTGCGAACTTGGCCTCAGAGGCTGTGGGACTCTTCTGGGCTGGAGGAGATTTCCTGTCTCCCGTCCGCATATCCTGGCCCTGGGAACCACTGCCGCAGCTTAGAATCTGCAGTTCTTTGGTACCTTAAGGCCCAGGACAGCCAAGCACAGCAGTCATGGCTCTATCCATGATGTACATTGTATATCCATCTCTCCATTCTGAACCAAAAAAAGAAAAAGAAAGGAAGGAAGGAAGGAAGGGAAAGAAAGAAAGAAAGAAACGATATTTAACCTGCTTTCATGCACAGTGAAGGCAGTTTGTCCTGAGCTCACCTGGCCCACAATCCTTTCCATCCTTACAAGTTCGTAGAATAGACACAAGTGACTGATGTTCAGAGAGTCAAAGCAACTGGTCCAAGGTCACACGGCTCTGAATGTGTTTGGACCCAGGTCTTGCTACCATAAGGCCTGACTCTAGGTCTGAACACTTGCCCACACTAAGAGAAAATGACATTAGTTATATAAAAAAAAATCTTATTTATGATTTTTTGACCAAAAATTGGAAAAGAGACTCTTAGTTTCTCATTGCCTATGATAGGGTTACAACTCATAGGAGAAAAGGAAAAAGACACAGAAGCTAGGACACGCACATCTGTAGGTTCAACGGCCTGGCTCCAGGAAGGTGAGCCCTGCTCCTGGTGTCCAGACTCCCGGGTGGACTGTGTCCACCCACTGCACAGGGCTTTCTGCAGGGAGCTGCACTGCTAGGCTCACTCTGAAGCCCATGTATGAATGTCTATATCTCCCTAGGTCTCACCCACTCATCCCAAATCCCTCAGATAGGCTGAGCCCAGTTCTCCATCCTGGATCGGACAGTCCTTGGTCTTCCCAGAATGCCAAGGCCCTGCTGGCTTCAGGAGGCCCCACCTTCTCCAGGATAACCTGCCCCTCACCCCAGCCCTGCTCCTCCTTGGGTCTGGAGGCTTGTTGCAGGAGCAGGGCCAGCGCTGTCCACAGACCTCTTCGCAGCCCCGGGAGATGGCCTCATTCTGCCCATCTTGTTCGCAGCCTTGGCCAACCCCTTGCTGGCCTGTCACCAGCCAAGACCTCCTCACAGCCTCCCTTCCAGTTCAGGTTTGTTTTGAATTCACAGCTCATTTGCAGATCAAAGTAGACAGGTCATCCAGCATCTAAGAGCTCAAATAGCCCCTCAGCACCCTGGAGCCAGGCACCCACAAAAAAGGAGGCAAGGGGTCCCCTTTGGATGCTCTTTGTAAAGCAAGGGATTGGGACCTGACTCCAGGTTCTCCCTCCACAATGAAGCCAGAGGTTGGTGGATGGGGGAGGCTGTGGTCCAACCGCTGGCATCAACCCCTCCTCCAGAGTCTGAGCAGGACAAGGACAGTTAATTCCTCTGGTGTTATCTGCTGGGCACAGGCGCTGGTTGCATAGCAACCCAGATTGCTCTCTGTCTCCAGTGCTAAAAAAAAAAAAAAAAAAAAAAATCAGCATTTTTTTTTCCCAAGTCTCGTCAATGACTGAGCTAGAGAAGGGGCCTGGGGCAGGCCAGTCTCCCTGCCCTCATGCAATCATTTGGCAGGGAGCAACTTTCCCACCCCCCAACACACTGACAAGCCTCCATGAGGTCCCCACTTTTCAAGTCTTCATCTTCTCCCCTCCCACTTTCCAGGCTGGGGGTGGAAAATGGCCCTTCTGTCTGCTGCTGGGGTGAAGGCATGAGGAATATGTTCAGGGAAGCCGGGCAGCTTGAGATGGGGCAGCAGGGCACAAGCCGGGGAGCCTCTGCCAGCCCTGAGAACAGAACGCATTTCTCCACTCCTTAAGAAATAGGGCCTGGCAGTGGTGGCACACGCCTTTAATCCCAGCACTTGAGGCAGAAGCAGGTGGATCTCTGTGAGTTCGAGGCCAGCCTGGTCTACAGAGTGAGTTCCAGGACAGCCAGATTCACAACAGAGAAACCCTGTCTCAAAAAAAACAACAACAAAAGTTTCAGGTTGTAGATGTAGCTGAGCAGGTAGAGTGCTTGCCCGGCATGCATGAGGCCCTGGGTTTGATCCCCAGCACTGCACGGACTGGGTGTGATGGCTCACATATCTGTCACTGAAGCACTTGGGAGGTGGAGGCAGGAATTAGAGGCCAATCTAGGCTACATAACTAGTTTGTGTCTTTAAAATAATAATTCTTGAGCACTAGCTAATGCCTGGCTATAAATCTTCCTCTCTCCCGGAAACTCCCAAGGCCCTGAGAGTTGATCCAGGAGGAAGGATCCAGGCTGCCCTTTCTCTTGGGCCCTTTCTAATCTCTGGCCCTGTCTCTTACTCATGACCTTGGCCACAGTACCTGTCGTAAGAACATACTCGTGGCTGATTCTCTTGTTTTATGAGCCAATGTTATGAACAAGTGTCCCATCAACTACTCCGGTGGCTCAGCCCAGCCTGAATACCAAGACACATGCAGTCAACTGCCAGTGTGTATGTGACAAGTGCCCTCTGCCTGGTGTCTGTGTATGTGCTTACGGACTGTGGGACACAGGTAATGAGAGGGTACCTTGACAGTGTCCCTTAACCTCACCCGGCCTCCAGCCTCTATCTGGTGAACATAGACCCCTCTCCTCCTCCTTGTCCTCGTCCTCGTCCTCGTCCTCCTCCTCCTCTTCTTCCTTCTCTTCGTCCTCCTCCTCCTCTTTCTCTTCCTTCTTCCTCTTCCTCTTCCTTTGCCTCCTCCTGGATTTTTGAGACAGGATTTCTCTATGTAGCTCCGGCTGTCCTGGAACTCACGCTGTAGACCAGGTTGGACTCAGACTCAGAGATCCGCCTGCCTCTGCCTCCTGAGTGCTGGGACTAAAGGCGTGCATCACCATGCCCACTGTAGACTCACTGTGAGCTTGACAGATGAGTCTTCTTCCTCGAAGCCCTCTCTCTCAGCCAGCAGCACACGCACCCTACTGTCTTGATCCATAACCTCTCAGCCTTCCCTGTCTGTTCCCTAATTGCTTAACTGTCTCTTCCTCCATCACAAGGCTGGGACCACGTATTACAAGTCCATGGTGCGGGACAGGACAGGCACCTCCTCCAGGGTCAGCACCATTCCTGTGCTGGCTCTGACTCAGACTTCTGAATGCCAAGCATCTTGCTGAGACATTTATGGGTACCATGTCCTTTGTTCTCTTTTTGCTTTGTTTTGGATTTTTGAGACAGTTCTCACTATGTAGCCCAAGCTGGCTTTGACTCACTGTGTGCCCAGGTGGCCTTTAATCTGTGATCTTCCTCCCTCAGGCTTAGGCACTACGTCCTTCAAACCTGGCATGGATACTACATCATCCCATTTTACAGACAAGGAGACTGATTCACAAGAGTTAAAAAAAAAATCACAGGCCACATTTTGTGGCTGTGCTACAGTTCTCATTGCCCTGCGGAGGGAGGAATCGGAGCTGTCCTCAAGCGTCTTTATTTCCAGACTCTGGTTTTGCAGGAGGCTGGCAGAGCTGAGCCTTGTGGAAGAACAGGGGTTTGCTTCATTCAGTGCCTGGAGGAGACAGTACAGGTGTGTCTCAGGCATGGCCTAGGGATCTCCAGCAAGAGGCGAAGGCCCAGCTCTGCCTCTGTAGCCCTTAGCCCTGCAAATTAGCATCCTAATTGCCTTTTAACTATTCATAGATTTGAAAAAGAGTGGCTGGCTCCACCTCCTCCTTACCCTTGCCTAGAGAGCATCACATGGTTCCCTCCAAAGGACCGGACGGCCCTTCTTCTCAAGGGTAACTTCACATCTCTGAGCCTCTGTTTCTCTTTTCCCAAGCAGAGGTGCTCATCCAAGCTCAAGGCTCATCATGATGACTATCATGATGACAAGAAAACCTCACACATTTCCTGGCACATTGGACAGTGGGTTGCTCTGTTTGCAGAGCCGGGGAGAGGAGGGGCATGCTAGTTAGTGGCCTCAGCAGGATTGGAGCTCCAGCCATCAGGACACTGAGCCTAGGTTCTTCTAGTGTGTCACTTGTCACGTTTACTGATCCCTACCGGACACAGCTTATTCTTAACCCCGTTAACAGACTGGAAACTAAAGACTGGGTTTTGGAACTATATATTTCCTCATTATAATTTGAAGATCTCTGCTATAAAGCTACCAGCTGCGGCGTCTGGGTCACCCAGTTAGGCTGTCACAATTGAGATGGAATACAGTGCCTAAGGATACATGCCTAATGTCAGGGACTCCAGCTGCCTGGGTTCAGATTCAGTCCCCTCCCCTTGTCCCCCTCCACGTGGCCTTAGGCCAGATGCTTAACCTCTCTGTGCTTTAGCAAAGACAGAGGATGAAAGCAGTGCTGTTCCTGCAGGGCTAGTGTGACACATGTGTGGGCACCATGGGCCTGGGCTCGCTGCGGTGAATCTGCTTATTTTCCTGGGTGGGAGCTTCTGCAATAATCGTGGGCAAAAGCTCTTGGCTGCTCATTGTCGCTCAGGCCAGAAACAGTGGTGCTTTCTTCTTCTTACTCAATTTCCACTTGAATCTAAAGTCAGGCCGGGAGGCCCAGACAGTCCCATTTACAGGTGGGAAAACCGAGGCTCAGGAAAGCTAATCAGCTTTTCCCATGGACATAACAAGATTGTAAAGAGAGGCACCTGAGTCTGGCACGAAGCCACATTCCTGTAAATCCAGAGTGACACACACACACACACACACACACACTCACTCACAGAGGAGGAGGCAACTTTCTCCTAGAGAAGCTCACGACCATAGCATAGCCTTAGGCATGTCTTAATTTCTCCTTACCACTTTCTTTCTCTTAAGGCTTTGTTTCAAATCTACACTCTAATCACCGTCTAATAACTCCTAACAGCTTCATAAACAAGGAGGGGCATCTTGTCTCCAATGCTGGGTGGCACCCACTGCTGCACCCTTGGCAGGCTCTGCACTGTCTCCCTCCTTGGCCCAGGGCTCATGCTGACATGCCTTCTCCGTGGACACTGGCATCTTGTCCTCCCTCCATCTACAAGGCACAATCCTTAGCACTGGTTAAAAGCACTAAGAGGCTGAGTGGTGCCCAGCCCTGGCGGCCAGCAGAGGCTGGAGGAACAGTGATCTTCACTGCACCTGGGCTGGGCCTATGGGCATCCGAAATTGGGTCCTATCAGCCTTCTCCTGACACAAAGCTTCCACGGCAGGATTTTTACCCCACCCCCCCACTCCCACTGCACAGTTTCGGGCTGCTGTCCAGACTTTAAATATGCAAATCCTCCTGCAAGAAAGACCCTCTCTCTAGAGGGGGAGGGGAAGAAAAGGGAAGAGTCCAGAAGACTTGTTAGAACTCAGCTCCTCTGTTCCAATGTCATCAACTAGAGAGGGGGGAGGGGGAGGAAGAAAGGAGGAGAAGGGGGGTGAGATAGGAAGGGAGGGAGGGGAGGGGAGGGGAGGAGAGGGGAGGGAGAGAGAAGGGAAAGAGGGAGAGAGAGGGGAAGGGGAAAGGAATGAAGAAGGCACCATAGGGAACACCCTAGGGGCGTTAGGGTCTGACAGGCTGAGGTCTGAGGAGGAGGCAGCGGGCATTCAAACGGAGACCTGCAGAGTCCAAGCATCCCAGCTCTCCGCAGGAAAGCAGAGGCTTACCAAAGAACTGAGGGAGGACAGTGAGTGTGCCCAGGACTTTATGGTGCCCGCGGTGGGAACACTGTGGACTTCGAAGTTGGGCCCAGCCTGGCAGGACCGAAACCTACCCCTGTGTTCTGGAGGCTCCATGGCCCAGGCTAGACCTTGTTCCCCCTTTTCCATTGTGCTCTCCTGCTCCAAGAGGCTCTGGGGAGTCAGTTTCCCGAAGCTCTCTCATTTTTTTCTGTTCTCAGTAGCAAATGGCTGCTTTTAAACCTGAGGTCCTCATTAGTGCCCCCATTGGTGCCAGGCTACCCTAGACACTGCCTGTTACCCCCACCCCCTTTTTTTTGGTCTGCCATCCCATCCCTAGACACCAGCATCACTGCCACAGAAAGGAAAAGGCGTCACAGATTGAAGTTCTCCGGGACCCAGGGACGGGAGCTGCTCTGTTCCTCAGGCGCCTTCACTCAAGTGTGGACACCCACTAAAAACGCAGGCTTTCTCAGGGCGCCCACAACCAAACCAGTGGGACCCAGACCTCGGGGCCCACGGCTGAGGACTGAACCAGGCTCCGTCTAATCTGAGGAGGGGGGCTGAGGGGATAGGGGACATCCATGAATAGAGGGGGTCGGTTACTTTTGTGTTCTAGAAAGATCCTTCTGGCATTTGGGGGTGGGAAGGGAAAGGGTGAAACCGAAGGCCAATAACAGCGAGGAGGCTCTGCTGCGGCCAGGTCTGACCACTCTTCACAGCTCTGACCACTCAAGGCTGGACAGGAAGTCGGCTGGTGTCTGGTTTGTCTCCCTGCCAGGCTGTGAACACCTTGAGGGCTGGGCTTTGGTGTGTACACTCCATAGTTTCCCTGGGGTCTGGAGTAGAATTATCTAGTCTCTGAGGAGGCAGAGAGAGTTGTGAGAGTAGTCCTCAGCACTCTGTTCTAGGTTATAGTGAAATGGCAGAACCAACGCCATCTTAAACTGCAAAATCCCCTTTAAAACAGAGACAAAGTTCAGGTTCCCAGGAAAACGAGAAAAGCCCCTGGTCTTCAGAGCCCACCACTAAAGCCAAAACAAAATGACTTTCGGGTATTCGTTTTGGGAGCTGAGATGGGTCATTTCTGGGTTATGGTGACTCTGACCATGATTGTTAGTGAGCTTCTGATTGGTTAAAAATTATGGCTAACTTTTGTTTATGTGGGTACAAAATGTTTATGATTTTCAAGCTTAAATAGTTTGTAAAAATTTGAGTCTTGAGTCAGGGTCGTAGCTCTGAACTTTCATTTCTGACTACGTCCCTGGCAGGTCTAGCTTTCTTTCTTTTTTTCTTTTCTTCTTTTTTTTTTCTTTTTCTGCTTGAACTCGATAAAATTTTCTTTCAACAAGTTGTATGTCGGTATAATTGGATCAACAGGACTCCACAACAATATGAATGAGGGACCCTTTAGAAACCTGCCAGATAAAGTCTAGACCCAGGGGGCTGGAGAGATGGCTCAGCGGTTAAGAGCACTGGCTGCTCTTTCAGAGGTCTCCGGTTTAATTCCCAGCACCCACATGGCTGCTCACAACCGTCTGTAACTCTAGTTCCGTGGGGTCAAACACCTCACACCAATGCACGTAACATAGAAAGTAAATAAATTATTTTTTTAAAAAAATCTAGACCCAGACATGAGAGGAGATAGGTCAGGATAGCGGGTTCTAGTAGTTGCTGGTGTTTATTGAGTCTTCCTTGTCAGGACTGAGGGGCAGCCCTCACATCGACGCTGTGATTGCTGGGTGCTGAGGCCCAGAGAGGTAAAATAATTGCCTAAAGCCACACAGCTACCAAGTGCCGGGAGTCTCTGATCCACAGAGGTTAGCCTCAAAGCTGTCCTGCCAGCGGGCAGCTCCATGCGCCATGCGTGGATGCTGTCAGGTGGTGGGGCAGGTCGCAGGCGTGCTTCCCCATTGCAGGCATCCCTCGCTAAGACGACTCCTTCCCGAGGTGCTGTAGGGCCAGGCCCAGAAAGGCAATAGAGGAACGAATATTTGAGCTGGCGCTGTTATCCCACCCTGACTTTCACAGCAGGACCAACATGCTTTGTTTTTGGAGATAGGGTCTCGTGTGGCCCAGGCTGGCCTTGAACTAGATTTGTAGCAGAGGATGCCCTTGAACTTCTGATCCTTGTACATTCACCTCACCGGTGATGCAGTTATAGGCATCTGCCGCCACGGTGGGTTCATGTAGTCCTGGCAAACGAACGCAGAGCTTTGTGCACTCCAGGCAAGCCTCTACCAACCGAGCTACACCTGCAGTCAACCATCACTATTTCATGTCTGTTCAGCACTCAGTCTCTGCAGCAAAGCAGAGCGCCCGCCGAGGCCCCCTGTTATCATTAGCTCCATTTCCCGGTGAAGCATCGAGGTTAGGTCAAGTGACTTTCCTAAGGCTGCACAGCTGTCACTGGGACAACTGGCATCCAAACGAAAGCAGGCCAAACACCACTTTCTGCATGTTTCCTTTGCACTGACTACACCAGGAGGCCAGGGTGGCCAGCGTGGCCAGGGTGAACAGGATGACCATAGTGATCACGGTGTCCAGGGTGACCATGATGGCTAGGGTGTCCAGGGTGGCCAGGGTGACCAGGTGTCCAGGGTGACCAGTGTCCAGGGTCCAGGGCATCCAGGATGACCAGAGTGGCCAGGGTAGCCAGGCAACCAGGGTGACAGTGTAGCCAGGTGACCAGGGTGGTAGAGTGACCAGGATGGCCAGGGTGATCAGGGTGACTGTTCCCTGTGTCAAGTGGCAGCTGCAGGTACAGTTGGAGCAGTGTGGACTCTGTGGCCATCTACCTCTGCTGGGTGAGGGGAACAGCCTTCGGGAGCAACAGCAGCCCAGCCTAGGCTGAAGCAAGATAGCAATCTGCGTTCTCATCTCCTGTCACTGGGCATCCTGTCCTCAATCACACACATATTTATTTCTCCTAATCGCGCTTCCTTGCTGAGATAAAGTCATTTTTATAGCGCCAACGACGTGCATTTCATTTGAATTAAGCCTGCTGATGTCGGTCAGTTTGTGTTGAAGAATCAGGCTGAGAAAAGAAGACACATTACAATGGACCCTTCATTTTAACTGCTTGTTCTCCAGGATGCTTGTGTAGGGAATTTTGGGTATGTACAGTCTGCACACACACTTCTAGAATGCTGGGACACCAGGAAGACCATTTAGAGCCTGTAGGAAGGGTCTGGGTCTCCCTTTGTCAGGTGATGACAGGTACTGCCATTAGTCCTGTCAGGTGTCCATTGCCCACCCTCTGGGGAGTGGTACCCTGGGAAAGCAGAAGATGCACTTCCATGCAGAAGGGCTCCAGGAGACTTGGGTCCAGCTCAAGGCCGTCAGCTCATGTCCCACAGAGAGCAACAGCAGAGAAAACTGGATTGCTTCAATGCCTTCAGCTCTCCCTCCGAAGGAAGATGTGGGTATCTTTGCTGGAAGCTCTTTCATCATTGGCTGATTCACCATTGAGGGTCCTTGCCAGGCCCATCAGAGAAGCGCAAGGCACATTTGGTGTGCAGAAGGATGGACAGAGTGAGCAAGACTAGGAACCAACATGAGCTCTTGGCATCTCTGGCCGATCTAGCTGCCTGCAGACCGAGCGGGGAGCTCCAGGGATGTAGCTTTTGTGGGTCATCACATGTGCTGGCATGGCTTTTTGGTTTATCACCCATGCTAAGGTAGGCTTGCCAGTGATGCTGCTGCCTCTGAGACATGTGGGCAGCCTGTAGGCAGTGCCTCACATACCCCATACTCCTGCAAGCAACCCCAATAGACTTACTGGCTAGAACTGATGGAGTAATTTATTTACTCTGTGGTTGGTGCCCCCTCCCCAGGAAAAGTCACACAGCACTCCACCTTCAGAGTGCTGGGATTACATGTGTGTGCTGTCTCTCTGGGAGTATGTGTGTGGTATGTGCACATGTGTATGCTGTCAGGCATGTGTATTCTACCCACTCTGGAAGGCTAAGGAGTATTGTAACTAAAACCACCAGTTCTGAAGCCAGAACATTTTGGTTCAGAATTACTTCTCCGTCGCTGGAAAGTCTTAATAATTTCATGTGTAGAAGGGGGATGCCGAGAGACGAAACAAACAACAAAACAAAACAAAACACACATGCAACTCTGTACCTGCAAAGCTCAGAATTGCATCTTGTGGGTGGCAACTATTTAAAGACTATTTACCACTCCCCTTCAGTCTACAGAATAGTACCAGGTGTCCAGACCCCTGCTTACTTCTGCCAGTCACGGAGGGCATTCTCTTCCAGCTCCATTTTGTGTTCCTTCATCAGAGCCACTTGCCAATCCCCATGGCTCCCTGACAGCCACTTTGTTATATCATTCATTTGTTTTCATTCTTTCTAGAATGTTCTTCTCAGTGCTGCCTACCTACCAAACACGTGCTCCTCTCCCAGACTTATCCCATTTCCCATCTCCTCCATTCAATCCATACTCGTATTCTGACCTTCCAGTCCCAAGTGTTCTGGCAGAAGAGTGTATGTGTGTGTGTGTGTGTGTGTGTGAATACAGGTGTCCACAGAGGCCAGAGTAAGGTGTCAGATCTCCTGGAGTTGAAGTTACAACTGGTTGTGACCCACCTGATATGGGTGCTGGCATCTAAACTCCAGTCCGTTGCAAGAGTATTATATGCTCATAATCTCTGAGCTGTCTCTCAAGCCCCACATAGCAATAGACAATCAACAAAGCGCCTTGAACCAGTGGCTTCAGTTTGCCTTCACCTTGCCTTGCTATGCTGGAGAGTATACAGAACTCTCCTCTCCCAACCACAGGAAGAAGCCAATGGCTCACTATCTCCAATCCATACTGCGGTTGAAAGAAATAGAGAAAATCCCCCAAATCATCAATGAAAGACCTTACTAAGGGCCATGAAATGTATCTCCTGGGAACTGCACAGCCACTGCAATCACCAACTCCCAACAACTGTGAGTGACTGCACTGGGTCTGAATGGGTAAGAGTAAGAATGGGCCCAGCAGCAGCAAAGCGTGGGTGGCAGGGGTGTTTAGGGGGTCCTTCCCCACACTGCTGAACTATTGCCTACTGATAGGTTCAGGGAGAGGAAGAGTCATTGCCTTCATTGCAGGACCCCATGAGGATACAGTGGAGAGTACTAATCTAAGCCACAAAGATGGCCCTGGTTGTTCTAAATGGGTCACAAAACAAAACTGAAAGTCGTGAATCTGAGAAAGAGACAGGTAGAGAGCAGTGGGAATTGACAGAGGTGGGAGAGAGGTAAGACAGAGCACGGTAGAGTAACCAGAATGCATTATATAAACATAGGAATGGGGCAAAGCAGGGGTGTTGCCTAACAAGAGAATCAGTCTGAGCCGTGAGCTGTCCGTGGTGCTGAGTCTCTGCTCCTGGAAAATCAAGGGCATTCTGTGCTGGGCCCTCCGGCCGGCCTAGGGCCCCCCTGCTTAACTAACCCTAGGCTTTGTTCCTATGCTGTCATGTGGGGGGCAGGGTGAGCCTCCCTGTGGGGATCAAGAACTTAACATCTGCTGAAGCTGAAGTAGAATGTCTGTACCTCCATCCTGCCCTCTCCTTCCACCCTCCCGCTCAGGAACCACCTGACCACTCTAATAAAAAATCCAGCTTTATGTAAATACCCTATTCTCTAAGTAATAAATGCCATTAGCTGAGCCAGTCTGAGCAACCGCAGGCTTTTAAACATCCATTTGAAGATCTCTGAATGCTCTCTCGAGGCTCTTGCCTGTAATTCACTAAGGGGGAGTTGGTAATAACTGTGTTAAATGGCCAAGCCCGCCGATTCGCAGGAGGTGTGTCTGTTTGCATGTTGTGTTGGTGGAGGGGCTTCCGGGTAGAGGATGCCATTCCTTCCATGCTGATCGGTTACTTGTTTTTAAGAGTCCCCCTGGGTGCTCACAGTCCTTTGATGAGCCACTAATGAAAGAGCAGATCTGACAATTAATTTCCCTGGAGTTATTATTTGTTGTTTTGGCAACAATTCTATGAAAAGCCTTAATAGTCACCTGGCCTCCCAGTGGTTGAAGAGAGCCATGGGTTGGGGGAAAGAAAGGGATTGTAACCAGTTTGTTCAACGGTTATGGACCAAACACCAATGGTGCACCAACACTGTCCTACACATACACCCTGCCTTCAGGGGGTTCTCAGTCTAGTAGGGGCCGGAGTGTGGAAGGAAACAGGCTGTAACTAAGCAGTGTGATGTCTACTGCAGAGCAGACAGTGCGGGGAGCCAGGGGAGCCAGGGATGGCAAATAATGCACACTAAAGAGGTCACAGAGGAAGAGAAGGAAGTGGAGTCCATAGTGGTGACCTAGATAAAAGAAATTGCCTTGGGAAAAAGAAGCAACATTTTGGTTGGTTCTTTGAGGTAAAGATTATCCCAAAAACTCTGGCAAAATGCTGGGTTGTTGAGAATTCTCATTCGCTGCTGATGTGTCCAAGAAGGGCTATCTATGTAGCCATTTTGGAAAACCAGATGGAGATTATCTAGTAAAGTTGCAAGTGTGCAAGCCCTGTGACCAGAAGTTGCACTTCTTTCTAGGGACAGTCATGTACGCAGTAGGAGACATGTACGCAGTAGGAGAAATGTATGAAATGACCTAAATCCCTGATACAGGTAGGATGTCACCCTGTGGTGTGATCACACACAGAGCAGAGCAGAGCAGTGGGGATGAGTGGAGCTGATGACACACCAATGTGTCAGTCTTCCTTATAGCAGCACCAACAAATACACACAACACAAGTTCAACTATATCCCACACAAGGCAAGTAAGGTTAAAATATTATTTGGAGGGCTGAGGTAGAATGCACTGAGGTATAAAGTCCCACTTGGTGGTAGAGTGTTTGCCTAGCATTTGCAAGGCCCTGTATTCAAACCTCAGTGCTGCCAAATAGGCAACTAACTAAATAAGTAAAAATATTGTTCGAGAATGCATACAATGTCCGCAGACTATAAAAGGAAGTGAGGGAATTCTCAACTGCAGAAGCCAGAGTGTGACTTTTTCTGGAGAGAGACACGGGAGAGGACAGTCACATGGGCTGGTCCAGGGGAGGCTCTAGGCATTGGTCTGAGTTACAGTTACAATGGTGCTTAGCTTTATTGTATGAACTATACATAATTACATTCTTGAATTTATTAACATTTGTGAAATATTTCTTAAGTAAAGAATAGGGACTGGAGAGATGGCTCTGTGTTTATGAGCATTGATTACTCCTCAAGACCCAGGTTCGGTTGCCAGCATCCAGACATGGTGGTTCAAAATCATCTGTAACTCCAGTCCCAGGGGATCCAACATCCTATTATGGCTTCTGCAGTCACAAGACGCACAGGTGGTGCATGGACGTGCATACAGGCACAAGATCATACGCATAAAATGTTAGAGATATTTAAAGTAGAGACTAAAAAAGAAATTACCTGTCCCTGGGTTCTCTACACTGCACAAAATCATGAGAAGCCCTGAACGACAGTGGGAAGGCTGAATGGAACTCACGAAACCTGGAGGCAGCATCCCGCTCTGGTGTGTGAGTGTGTGTGTGTGTGCGTATGTATGAGAGAGAGCACGAGAGCATGTGTGTGTGTGTGTGTGTGTGTGTGTGTGTGTGTGTGTGTGTGTGTGTATGCCCACCTGAGACCTGAAGTCTTTTGAACCCTTTTAAACCATCTTCATGAGATATATGTAGCTTAGTCTCTAAAGTCCCAGACACGCCCTCAGAGTTCCACAGGGTGAGGAAGGAGCCAAGTGATACTCAGTGAGACCCCAAGGAGCCTTGGCATTGCCTTGGCTTTCTGCCTGCAAGTCTCTGGGATGGGTTAGGTCCTAAACCATGGACCCTAACTTCAGACCTGGGTATCTTACACACAAGGTCTATAGAGGGTAGAGTAACTAGTTACATCAGACTTCCTGTCACTGTGACCCAATGCATGACAGAAGCAACTGAAGAGAAGAAGGATTTACTTTGCTTATGATTTCAGAGGATTCAGTCCATCATGGTGAGCATCCCAGTTCATGCTACGGCTGGCCAGAAAGAAGAGAAAGGGAACAGTTGGTAGTCTCTTGGCCCTTCTTGTTCTCTCCAGGCCATGAGTCTATGGGATGGTGCCACTTACATTCAGGGCACATTCGTAACCGTTGGTGCACTTTTCCAATCTCTT
The DNA here is from genome assembly GCA_026225945.1 of Cricetomys ansorgei. NCBI lineage: Eukaryota > Metazoa > Chordata > Mammalia > Rodentia > Nesomyidae > Cricetomys > Cricetomys ansorgei. Next base: position 376,086 of record JAMJFZ010004177.1, read on the forward strand.
AAGTCAGTGGTTCTCAACCTTCCTAATGCTGCGAACTTTTAATACAGCTCCTTGTTTTGTGGTGACCCCCAACCATAAAATTATTTTCTTTGCTACTTCATAACTGTGATTTTGCTACTATTATGAATTTTAATGTAAATATCTGATGTACAGATGGTCTTAGGTGACCCCCGTGAAAAAGTCATTTGACCTCCAAATGAGTTGAGACCCGCAGGTTGAGATCTGTTTGTTGTCCTGGGTAATTCTGAATCTGATCTTGCTGACAGTGGCAATTAACTATCACAACCAGGGTAAGCATTGCTAGAAAGCTCTGTTTCTGAGTGACCCAGGATCTTTGACACAAATGAGCTTGAGTCAGGGTGGGGAAGGACATGAATGTCCCAAAGTAGGTGGTGCTCAGGGGAGCTAAGTGGTCACTTGAATCCAGGCTTTATGCTCTTTGTTGGTAAAACATACACAATTTATTTATAAGAGTCATCTGTTCTTCTGGAACAAGAGATGCAGTGTAGGTATAAATAGAGAAGGCAGTGTCACATCCTGTCACCTTCATAGCCTTGTCTTACAAAGCGACCAAAATTAGGACTAGAGGCATGACTCAGAGGTTAAGAGAGCTTGCTGCACAGTCATGAGGACCAGAGTTCAGATCCCAGAACCCACAACAAGCCAGGCATCTCACAAAATATATCAGTATATCCATATAAACACAACCCAGGGCTTATTTTTCTTTTTTAAAAATGCTATCATATTGTCTTAGTTAAGGTCACTATCGCTATGATGAAACACCATGACCTAAAGCAACTTGGAGAGGAAGGGGTTTATTTTGCTCACAGTTCCATATAACAGCTCACCATCAAAAGCAATGGGGGTAGGAACTCACGCAGGGCAGGAACCTGGAGGCAGGAACTGATGCCAGATGCCATGGAAGGGTGCTGCTAACTGGCTTGCTCATCATGGCTTGCTAAGCCTGCTTTCTTATAGACCCAGGACAACCAGTCCAGGGATAGCACCACGCATAGTGGGCTGTGTCCTCTCCCTCAATCACTAATTAAGAAGATGCCTTTCAGACATGTTTGCAGCCTAATCTTATGGAGGCTTTTTTTTTTTTAATTGAGATTCCCTCCTCGCAGATGACTTTAGCTTGTGTGTCAAGTTGGCGCAAAACTAGCCAGTACACACAGTATACTAATTTCTCTGAGACTGATATTTTCATGATCCCCCCTTCCATATACATCATTTATGAACAGCTTTTCTGTAGCAATCAATAACTGTGGAATATTCCTCAGTTTGGATGTAGAAGCATTTAGTCAACCAGTTCCTGCTTATTGACTTTTAGGTGATTTCCAGTCTCCACCAGATGTCCAGTGCTTATATCCTTTCTGCAGAATAGATACCCACAGCTGAATTGCTAAGTGAAAGAATTCATACTTTGATTTTAACAAACCCTGACAGATCACTCTCTCAAAGATTGCAGTCATTCACACCTTCACTGTAGACACGGGAGATTCTTATTTATCTATGACCTTTCAACGTTGGCTGTTATCGGTCCTCAGGGTGTTCCTCCACACCTGCCCACCCACCCAATATGATGTCATCAACAAGTGAGCAAAGAAGAAAAAAAATGCAGAAACGAAATGCGCCAAGCGACACCCAAACTGTTATTTTTAAAGTTCACGCTTACCTGGCTGCTCTACAGGCTGGCTATCTTCTCATGTATCTGTTTATTGCTTGTACTTTCTTCTCCCGGGATGCTAACTCATTACTTTTCTGTCTTTCTGTCAAATGGTTTCTCTCTATATTACTGGTTTGCAGGAGCTTTCCGCACGTTCAGAGCATGAATCCAGGGCTAAGGACACACCTCAGTTGGCAGAGTGCTTGCCTCATGGATACGAAGCCTGGGTCCAGTCCCCAATACCACCTAAAACAGAATGTGATTGTGAACACCCGTGGTCCTAGCACTTGGGAGGTAGAAGCATGGGGATCAGAAATGTGAGATCATCTTTGGGTATATAGTGAGTTCCAGGCTAGCCTGGGGTATATGAGATTCTGTCGCAAAACAAACAACCAGGATTGTTACTCTGCTGTCTAGTGCATGATCTCTCATTTATATCGACAGGGCAGTGGGCAGTGAGTTTCCCGTAGACACCAGAATGCAAGCGTTAAAGCTAGAGAGGGCTATGCTTCTAGGTCCTCTGCTTAGGGTTATGTCTAGATCCATGCCTTAGCTTAGACCCTTAAGGTCTATTTCCTGGGAGCTATTAAAGTGGATTTTCTCAGAGTTTCATCTGAAGACTTCCTTCATCAGAAGGAACTTGAGGATCTGACTTTGGATCCCTAGCATACATGCCTGTAACCCCAGTGCTGGGGGAGAGAAGGAGGGGAGTAGAGACGGGCAGAGCTTGCTGGTCCACCAGTCTAGTTGAACTGGTGAGAGCCAATATATATAAAAGGCATTTATTACATTAGCCTAAAGGATGCAGTCCTGGCATTTCAGCAATGGCTGTCTCACAATGGAAAGGCTGTATCTTGTAGTTGTTCAGTCCCTGAGGCTGGATGTATCACATCCTATCTGGCACAGAACGGAACGTCTGGAGGGATTTCTGGAGAACTGCAGGTCTTTGGTCTCTGTTGGAATCCCAAAGAAACACTTTCTACTATTAGGCACAGGAACAAGGTACATGAACTTGTCAGTGAGAGTGAGGCAAGCAGGCAAAATCAAAGTTCTTTTCTTCGGTGTCCCTTTATATTGCTGCCACCAGAAGGTGTGGCCCAGAGTTACTGCAGGTCTTCCAGCTTCACAGGTATGCCCAGCTGCTGGGGTTTTAGTTGATTCCAGATGCAAGTTGCGGTCACATTATCTAGTATATAACTTTCATCTAACGCACACGCACGCGCGCACTCACACACACACACACACACACGTCCTGGGGCCATATGCCAAACTACTGAGCCTGAATCTCTAGAAGTGGACTCAGAGAACCGGCATTTAAAGAGAGATTTTGAAGAACATTTTCTTGTATTCACTAATACTAGAGATCTATGGCCCTAGACACTCAAGGTCCTTGAATAAGAACAAAGGGGGCTGACTGGGAAGATAAATTAGGAAAAGGACATGGTGACTCCCCCAGCACCTCTGTCACCTCACTCCAACCCCACCTCTATCACCCCAATTTCCCCATCATCTCCATCCCTCACCCCCATTTCTATCACCCATCCTCCACCCTATTCTGTTACCTTCATCCCCCATCCTACCTCTATCCCCCATCCCCCACCCACCTCTATCTCCCCATCCTCCCCACCTCTGCCTCTACCACCACCAGCAGCAACAGCCAAAGAAGAGCCATAAAGTCTGGAGCATCAAAACAGAGCTGTCACTGGGGACCTTTTGGCCTAATACCTTCTTTAAGCCATATTTAAGTTCTGGCAGCAATAGGAGTGAATCTAATATATCACTTTTCTTGCCACTATAAAGGTGTAAATGTCAACTTCCCATCCTCTTTTTGGTGAAGATTTGACAAAGCACTTAACACAGCACCCATTTTAATCAGCAAAGCAGCCAGAAAGATCACAGGGCTGCAAACATGTCGTATCCTATCTGAGCTTTGGGTAGATTTGAGGATTGCGCTTTTAATTAAAATTGGCATTTCTGAAGCTTGGATTGTAGCTAGCCATTTTGCTGGGGAATTGCAGGGTGTGAGGGAAACAGTCTAAGAAGGAGGCTTAAGAGTGCAAAGAGAAGGCATGTGTATGAACAGGGCGCTTGTTTAAATAACGAAGTGGAGAAAAGATAATGTAAAAATGCTTTTCTGTTTAGTTAGAGTTCCTCAGAGACGCCTGTAATTGCGGTTGAGCTGTCCGAAGTGCTGATGGCTGGGTGAGAGGTTCTCTTGATCACACCCAGCCTTCCCAGAGGCGAAAACCTGGCCTGTGGTCTCCAGTGGCTTGGCATCTTTCATAGGTTCATTTCTGGCCAAGGAGAAACGCACCAGTGGGTGTTATGCCATGCCATTAAAGCTGATGGTCCTCTCCATGCACAGCAACGCATGTTCCTTTGATTTGGCTTGAGAGTCTCGCTCTAGCTCAGGCTAACCTTGAACTGTCAATCTTACCACCTGTGCCTCCACGGCACTGGGATGGCAGGCATGTGCCACCACACCTGGAGGTTGCTTTGAAAACTGAAAGAATGTCAGTGCCAGATCATTGTTCTTCTGCGAGCCCCAAATCATTGATCTCGCAGTGAATCTCAGAGTTGATCTCGTGAAGCAGCAGATTTTTGTGAACTTGAATTGTGGATGACAACATTCTTAATTAATGGAAGACAGTGTTGATTAGGAACATTTAAAATACTCTCCCCCTCTCTCTCTCTGTCTCCCTCTCCCTCCCCCCCTCCCTCTGTCCCTCTCTTTGAAACAATGGGGATTGAACATGAGGTCTTGTGTTAGGCAGAGACTCTGCCACTAAGCCACATCCCAACACCAGTAAAACCTATTGACACCACTGCACATTGCATAAATTAGATCAAGCAACACTGACTCTGGCTCACATGAAAGAGAGTTGAAGGTTCCAGTTGACTATGAACTCTAGAAGGTCACTCTCAGGACTCACTGTTAGAAGAATGCAAAGCCCAAGGTTTCACTGGTAAAGACAAAGTGTCCCTGATGAAAAAACTAATGGAGACTTAGTGAAATGATGACTTCCCTGCCACTGACAACTATTTTTAATTTCTTTGTTGTTTACCTAATGCATCTTAGGTAAATGATCTACCACTGAGCTATACCCCCAGCTCCCTCACAAGGCTGACCAAATATTGAAGAGAATGGATAAAAATAAATGGATGATCTTACATGGCAAAGTGTGATGAGAGGGAAGTTTAGTAATCCTGAACCAGGCTTGGTTCCCAAACCCACCAAGCATTTGTTTGGCCCACAGAAATAATACAGTTCTTAAAGTAATGCCCAGATCTCAAGTATTCCAGGCTGCCCTTCAATTCACCATGTAGCTGAGGATGATCTTGAGCTCCTGCCTCCACCTCCTAAGTTCTGCTATGCACAACCATGCCTAGTTCATACTTACAGTGATAGGCTGGACCCAGGACTTTGTGTATGCTAACCGAGCACTCTACCACGAAGCCACATCCTCAACCTGGGAAATAGTGTCACATCTGAGCTGAGTCTCCTCAACACAAAATGGGAGTACTAATAGAACCTTGGCTAAAAGGCTGATGTAGGGACTAAAGAGATGGCTCATCTCTTAAGAGCATTGGCTGCTCTTCTAGAGGACCTAGGTTTGGTTTTCAGTATCCATGTGGCAACTCACAACTGTCTAAAACTCCATCTCCAGGGGATCCGGTACCCTCTTCTGACCTCCTTGGGCACCAGGCATGCACACAGTGCATACACATATATGCAGGCAAAACACCCACATATATGAAATAAAGTAAATCTAAAATATGTTTTTAAGGAGATTGCTGTTAGGGCTAACTAGGGTATTGTATATAATGCACTTGGTACAGTGCTCAACACACACCCCCCTCCTTGGTGTGAGTTCCTATTAGTGAGGTTGTTAACCATGAGTTCCAGAGCAGGACCTTTCTGTGTGTTCACCACCTCCATGGTGGGATACCTGGGAAGGTTCTTTTGGGAAGCAGCTGGTGATGCCATGCTATCTTTTCCAAGAGAACCAAGTTTGCCTGTTCCACCCTCACCTCCCACCACAGACCCACAAGTATCCCCAGAGCCAGTTGGGTTTCATTTCACTGCATGAGTTTCCACATTCATTGTCCCAGGAAGAAAGCCATCCCAGGAAGGGGTCTGTACAAAAGTGAAAAGATGAGGAAATCGAGACTCCCAGCTCAGGAGCTCATTGACTCCTCCCTCCCCAGGGGCCAACTCCAGCAGCTGGGAAGCCTGTCATTAACTGTCTTTACTATCTGCATTTTCTGCCTCACTGGTTCATCTAAGGAAGCAAATGGCTTTCAGTCATGTCTGGCACAGACCTGGCCTTATTGGCTTCTGGAACTTGGAAGGAGCTGGGACCATTAACATCATTCCCCATCTAGAAGGTTTCCAGACACGCAAGATGGGGAGCTCGCGTGTCTGTAATCAGGCTTGGTGCTGGGGACTAGTTTCCACCCAGTCATGACTTCTGAGCTCAGAATCTCCTAGCAATGTCCTTTTGAGGATCTGCCTTGCCATCTCTGGCCACACTCAGATGCTCACTCTTCTGGTTTTAAACAAAACTGTCTATTCGTTACGGCTCCTCGAGACCAGGGGGTGTGGCTTGAATTTTGCTTATACATGGATAAGCTGCTAAGCTATGAGAAACTTTAGACTCCGGTTCTGGCTCCCTGTGTCTGACATGGGGATGGTTGGGTTGGGTAGCAGACCGTTGACTTGGCATGTTCAAAGCCCTGAGCTTGATGTCTAGCACAGGGGTTGGCAGGGTGAATAAAATAAAATTGCATGTGATTTTTTTTATTTTTTCAAGATTTATTTTTATAGCTAGACATGGTGGTACATACTTTTAATCCCAGCACTCAGGAGGCAGAGGTTGGTGGGTGTGAGTTTGAGACCAGTTTGGTTTACAAAGCAAGTTCCAGGACAGCCAGGGCTGTTATACAGAGAAACTCTGTCTCAAAAAACCTGAATTTTTATTTTGTGCGCTGTCATGTGGGTGCTGGGAATTGAACCCCAGTCCAATGGAAGAGCATTCAGTACTCTTAACCACTTAATCTCTCCAGCCTATGCATGTGGGAATGAGGGAATACCTTGATGTTCTCGCTGAGAATTATGGGATGTTCCTCATTTGTGAAGCATTTTCCAGACCCTGAGTGGGTAAGGTCCAGAAACATCGATCCTGTGTTCAGAATAGTGGCGTAGATGTTACTGGCATCCCTGTTTTGTGGGCAGGTGCCTTTAGGGGCAAACTCCTGCATTACTACATCATTAAAGTGTCATCTTGGTTAGAGTTCTTATCATTGTGTTGAAACAGCATGACCAAAGAAACCTTGGGAGGAAAGGATTTTTTGGGGCTTACATTTCCACAGCATTGTACATCACTGAAGGAAGTCGGGACAGGAACTCATGCACAGCAGGAACCTGGAGGTAGGAGCCATGGAGAGGTGCTGCTTAGAGGCTTGCTCCCCATGGCTTGTTCAGCCTGTTTTCTTATAGAACCTGGGACCACCACCCACAATGGGCTGGGCCTTCCCCCATCAATGTCTAATTGAGAAAATGCTACAGCTGGATCTTATGGAGGCATTTTCTCCATAAGGTTCCCTCTTTTCAGATAACTCTTGCTTGTGTCACGCTGACATAAATGTAGCCAGCACAAGTGTCCTTACATTTTTCAGCTAAAACCTTGTAATAAATGCAAGCATGGGCAGAAGTGTTCCTGCCCCCATCTTCATGATTACAAGCATGCTCAAATGCCTTCCCATCTGCCATCCTAACCTTGTGAACATAAACTCCTAGACCTTGAGTTAAGCGTGATCCACACTGTGTCCTTCAGCTGTGACCTTAACACTCACATATTTTTTGTTGTTGTTGTTCACAGGGAAGGGGTTGTTTTGGAAATAACTGTGTTCTCCTTGCCCGTTGCAGCTAATAAATCTTTCTCTGCTCTTTTTAACCTTTTTTTCTGCTACTCTTTTGTTTCTTGGAGAGCTGTTTTTGGCTTTTCATTCAAGATGTGATTCTGTCGCGTTTAGATATACCATCTGTATTACTGTGTCTAATTGCCCCCCACACTCCTTTGGTCTCTCCCTGACTTAGTTGGGCTGTCTTTTCTTCAACCACTGGGAAAACTGAAAGTAGAGACTCAGAAATTCCTCGCCACTGCCTGACTTTTGGAGAGACTCTTCCTCCCCTTCCCTCACCACATCCTTCCCTTTTCTCCTCCTTTGCCCTCTTTCCGTTCCCTCCAGCTCTCCCTCCATTCATCCCCTTCTTTGAAAAGCCTCACAGGGCGCTGTCCTTGGTTCTGACCTATATTTCTCTCTTTTTGCTGGGGGCAGAAAGCAGTTTACAACGCAGAGGCATGAAATGCCACAGGGCTGAATGTTGTATCTGCAGACATTCCGAAAACTAAGTTCTCTGCCTCTGATGTGGCCAGAGCAGCCATGGTGCCCAACAGACAGTGGCCTGGATCAGAGATGCCAGCTAGTCACTACCCCTCTCACAGTCAGCTGCTTCGGAGCTCCAGTGTTCAGTCAGTGCCTTATCTAGGTGCCTCAGGGAATGCTGGGGGTCCAGTGATCGCCCCATAGGGACCAGGACATGGAACCCAAGCAGGATACAGAGGCCAAAGATAAGGCCATGAACAGATTCCCTTTGGCGCTCAGGTGCTGTTCATTAGATACATCAACAGCCCCACGGCCCTGGCGATGACAGGCTCCAGTGATAGCGTGCATGTGATCAGCGGCTTTAGAGGACAGACTGTCACTGGCTCTTAGAGATAAGGGAACAAAGAGCAGCCCCTCTACCTAGGGAAAGAGGAGAGGCAGAAGTTAAGCTAGTCTCTGACCCTGTAGAGCTGCCAGGACCCATCTTCCCTGAGGGTCCCCCTAAAGCTGCCTCCTCATTTAACCAATTATGCAGCCAAATCTTCTGGCCTCTCTTCTTAGGGATCAATCATGTTATCTCTAGAGCACAGGTGTTAATGAATGGCAATAGACTACAAGAGGTTTCCTCCCCCACATCTCCACTCTACAGAACCTGCCCAAGGAATAGAGTGGGGGGATCAGGGTAAACCAAGCAGTTTCCCAAGCTATGGTCTCAGCCTCAACAGCCTCTTCAGAATCATGAACAGGCCGGAGGGTCCCCAGAGAGGGGCTGCAACCAACATCCAACACTCCCTCCCTCCCTCCTTCCCTTACTCTCTTCTTCCTTCCCTTCCCTCCCTTCCTCTTTCCTTCCCTCCCTCCCTTCCTTCCTTTCTTCCTTCTTTCCACCACCTCCTCCTCCTCCTCTCCATCTTTCTCCTCCTCCCCCCTCCTTCTCTCCTTCTAGAGTCTCACATTGTATCCTCTGGAACTTACCATACATCCAAGTCTGGCCTCAAACTTTCAGCAACCCCCCTACCTTGGCAGCCTCTGAGTACTTCAAATTGCTGTTGTTTTCCCAGATACTAAGGATCAAACCCAGGTTCCTAGGGTCCTAGGCAAGTACCCCTTGCTGGGTAGTGTTCCATAAACTTGACACAAGCTAGTTTTATTCATTCGTTTGTTTGTTTGTTTTGAGACAGGGTTTCTCCATTGTGACTCTGGCTGTCCAAAAATTCACTCTGTAGACAAGGCTGGCCTTGAACTCACAGAGATCCACCTGCCTCTGCCTCCAAAGTGCTGGGATTAAAGGCAGGTCAGCACTAGTGTAGTTTTAAAAGAGGAAACTTCAATTGGGAAAATGTCCCCTTACCAGATTGGCTTATGGGAAAGCCTGTGGTGCTTTTTCTTGATTGATAGTTGATTGGGAGTGATGCCACCCTTGGGTTGTCCTGGGTTCTATAAGAAAGCAGGCTGAGGAAGCCATGAGGAGCAAGCCAGTAAGTAGCACCCCACCATGGCCTCTAAATCAGCTCCTGCCTCCAAGTTCCTGCCCTGCTTGAGTTCCTGCCCTGCCTTCCTTCAATAATGGACCAGGATATGGAAGTGTGAGTGAAATAAACCCTTTCCTCCCCCAGGTTGCCTATGGTCATGGTGTTTTGTCACAGCAATAGAAACTCTAACTAGGGCACACCCTGACATCCAGCCATATCACTGGCTCTTGCAACTTGCATTTTCTGGAGTCTTCCCACTAGCACTTTCTCTCCTTCCAAGGGGCTAAGCTTCTGAGCACACATGAGGGCCATAGTTGCTCCTGTCTCCCTTCCCTGTACTGGTGCCAGCCCCTCTGTTTTCTGGAGTTCTAAGAGTGAGGAAGTAGGGTGTCAGGATCGTGTGTTCTCGTCCTTTCCTGGTCTCAAGCTTGATGAATGGTGCTGAGGTCTAGATGATGTGGGTTAAACTGAAGAAAGGTGCCAGAAGGGGTAGGAGAGGCAGGAAAAGCAACAGCAATCGGCATGCACTGGGAATCAGAGAGGCGAGAACTTGGTCACAAGCAGAAAAGACCACGAAGTGAAGAGGATGAGGGTGACATCCGAGGTCCAAAGTGAAGCAGTATGGGAGGATGCTACAGAGGGCTGTGGGCTGTGGCAGGGACCGTTCCTCGAAGAAGCAGACTGTGAACAAAGAGGAAGCAGAGCAGCGAGGGAGGCATCCCAGTAGTACAGGACTGATGCGGGAAGACCCCAGCCAGGGTCCTGGCATCTCTCCCAGGCCAAGCTGAGGAGAATCTTCCTGGCAAAGGCTTGCCGTTGGTCCCCGCAGGAAACTCCAACCCAGCAAGGGCCAAGCGAGATCTGAAGGCACAAATATTTGTTCTGCTTCTGCCTTTCTTGTTCAAACAGGGCATTGCTTTGGGGATGGAGGCTGCTGCTACTGTCAGGAAGTAAGAAATCACCCAGGGTGAAATCAATTGCTCTTGGGGCCACTGATGAATTCCCCAGACTCCTGGGCTACTGGAATCCATTAGCTCAGCAAAGCAGCCAAGGAATACCAGACTCTTTTGTGAGACATCTGTTCAAACAAACCCAGCCTTTCCCCTCACACAGACTCTATCCACTCTCTGTGTCTACTCTGCTTTGGCTGGCTGAATCAGAGATTCAGGGTTGCCTGTTACTGTCTTTCTCTACCCTAGGTCACAGGGCAGCATGCCACTGAAGAAGGTGTGTTGTTATGTCATGACATAGACAAGACTTCATGTTCTGTGGGGGCTATGATCAGGGTAGGTTTCATTTTGCCAGTGTTTAGGAGTCTGTGCATGCCTCCATGGGCTTGGTCCCCCACCTCGTGTGTGTGTGTGTGTGTACTCATGTGAGGATACATGCAACATTGTCCTACTATGGAAATATATTATTGTAACAGGGTTCCAGGCCTTAGCACAATGGACTCCATGATGGAAATACCATCCAGTCTGTAAAACTCAACATATAGACACCACCTGCCTAATCTCTCAAAGTCTATAGTTCTAGGAAAGTCTCTAAATGAACTAACCTTGTTTTTTGGCTTCTGCAGCTTTACTTCTGGCTAACTTCTTGTTAACTGAAGTATGTTGATCCAGGACATGTTTTCTTTATATTTAAAAGCTCGCCCTGAGAAAGGCTCAGGGCTACCCTGGGTTCCCTAACACCCAGTGTAGTCACCAGCCAGCCGCTAAGGACTTTCTATTGGCTCAAACCCATGTCGGAGCAGTCTTCTCTGGTGGCTACCCCACAGCTTTATATCGTGTGTAACTGTTTTATCACAAAACCACAGGCCTAGAACCGTGTACTTTTCTAACAGAATTCATTTCGATGGTGTGATAAATTGTGAGCTTGTACGTTACGTGAAACTGCTCATCACAGGGTATGATTTGGTGGTTCACCTTTGTGTGTGCATGTGTGTGTTTGAACCACTGAATTTGCATGACTAAATTGTGTTATCTGGTCCTGTGCAAAGGCCCCTTCTCAACAATGCAACCATGCGATACTGTGAGTTGTAGACTGAACACTGAAGCCGGGGAACACTGTGCTTTGCTGCTTTGCTGGGACTCCTTGCTGCCACTGCTCTTGTGAATAGAAGAACCCAAGTCTCTGTTTCCCAGTGCACCAGGGATATTCTGAGGAGCATCTGGCCAGATGTGCATAGGCATTAGTGGGGTGAAGAAACACTCCTCTTCACCTGCTGGGTGAAGAAGCAAGCCTAGGATGGTCCATCCAGGGCAGAAGCGACACCCAGGAGGTAGCAGACACAGAGGCTGATAGAAAGAAAAGGCCTGTAGGGAAAAGAAAAGAGGGGATCAATGGCCACCAAGCCCAGGGCAGAGCCTGGATACTTCAGTATGCAATGAATCCTCAGAAGCAGGGATGCTTGCTTAAGACTTCAAGGCAGGCTACCAAAGGGTGTGACTTGGTGGGAACTAGGGTAGGGCTGTGGTATCTACATTTCTTTTCTCCTCCTCCATCTCCTCCTTCTCCTCCATCTCCCCCTCCTCCTCTCTCTCCTCCTCCTCCTCCTCCATCTCCCCCTCCTCTTCCTCCATCTCCCCCTCCTCCTCCATCTCCCCCTCCTCCTCCTCCATCTCCCCCTCCTCCTCCTCCATCTCCCCCTCCATCTCCTCCTCCTCCTCCCCCCCTCCTCCTCCTCCATCTCCCCCTCCTCCTCCATCTCCTCCTCCTCCTCCATCTCCTCCTCCTCCTCCTCCTCCTTCTTCCTCTCCCAGTATATGCAGAGACAAAACACATGGGAATTCAGCTCCTGGGAGCAGGCAGCCCTCATCTGACTCACAGGTATATTTTATGCTGTCTCCCAGAGGTTCCTAGTATGACTGAGTCCCAATGGTCCAAGGAAGAAAAAGAATGGCTCAGTACCCCCTCCCCGGTTTATTCTGTGGCTCTCTCCCCCCTCCCCAACTTGCTTTCTCTCCTGCTAATATTTTTAGAGTCACAACAAAATACCAGTCTTTCATTATTGCCTCAAGGTTGACTCCTCAGGGCCCCAATCTTAGGACAGGTGAATAGAAGAGCCCACAAGGCCCCTTAGCCTGGAGGCCCAGGGAGTGCTGGATGAAGCTATCAGTGGGAAGAAGGTTGTGAGAGCACAGCTCCACTCCTCTCCACAATGTCTGAGACCATTCTCCACTGCGGAAAGTGACAGCTGGCTGCTCAGCCTCCTGAAGTAAAGACTCAATAGTAAACGTCCTTTCGGTATAGCTGCTTCTTTAAGTGTGTGTGTGTGTGTGTGTGTGTGTGTGTGTGTGTGTAAAACAAATACACACACACACATATATAAAACAAAACAAATACCAAACCAAACAAAACAAGAACCCAGGGTCGTATGTAACCCCAGGCTAGTCTAAAGCTCATTATGTAGCCAAGGCTGTCTTTAAACGCCTGATCCTCCTGCCTCTACCTCCTGCATGCTGCGGTTACAGATAAATGTCACCAGGCCTTCTCTGATCTATAAGGTGCCAGATCCAGTTGATCTATCTATGAAAGTCTCCATTTCCAAAGTGGTGCTCTTGAGGTCCCAGGCTGTTTCCACCCGACCCCCAGCCCCTAGCAGCCAGCACTTCCTTCCACAGTCATCACCCTGCCAGGGCCACCCATGAAAACCCAAGACTGGAAAGCAGCAGCAGACCTGGCTCACTCTACCCAGACTCAAGCAGCTGCAGCCCTGGCGGCTCCATCTGGACAGGATTCCTCTACTCGGGCTGGGCGGGAAGCAGTGTGGACACCATCAGATGGCACTGCTCTCTGATAAACCATGCCTGCCTCCCTCGGGCAGCCCAGCCATCTGCTTTGGCAGTTTCCTGCAGGACTGTGTGACATAAAAAAGACCCCTTTTTGATGGGATCCAGCAGCCTGAAGGTCAGCCCCTGTGATTAGAGTTCAGGCTTTGTCTCGGGGTCAGCTCTGTACAGCCTCTGAAGAGTGCCACTTTGTCTGACCACACACAGCACCGCTCACTGTTCTAGTCCTGCCCCATTGCTCTGGGGCTCATCCATGCATAGATGGAGTCCTAGAGCCTCAAACAGACTTCTTTTTGAATGTCCCCAGTGAACATGTGACTGTCTCAAGCACCACCACAGTGAAGGATTCTGACACTGTCCGCTGGAAGGTAAAATTGTGGACTGACTTGGTGGTGTCCTCAGGCAGGCAGGCTATGGGGGCCCCCCACACTCCCACCTGATCAGAGCCCCCTGACCCATCCCCATCTTAGGTGCCCAGTTCACAAACCAGCGGACACTGGAGGAGAGAACACTGTAGGTGTGGGGCACAGCTAGTGCCGATTCCTGGAGCACATGAGAAGCAAGCACCAGCAGGCTGGGTGCAATGAAGACAGAAGATGTCAGAGGAGGGAGACCATTCGGGCCCTTGAGAGGTCCTCAGGAAAGTCTCTGGCCATTGCTCTGAACGGAAAGGGAACCACAGAACACAGGACAGGGTCAGACTTGCAAAAGTCACCCTGGCTTCTGTGTGGAGTGGGAACTGTGAGAGGGAAAAGGGGGTCTCAGAGCAGAGTCTTTGGCAAGAATCCAGCTGAGACTCAGTAACTCGTAATGGACATTGGAGAGTGAGAGGCCTCACTGTGTTGCAGAATCTTGAGTCAAATCACAAACCTCATTCTGAGGATGAAAGATGTGAAGCCATCCAGCCATCAACATCACAGGTTGGGAGGCTCAACCACAGATCTCCGGGCCCAGCTGTGTCCAGCTGTCCTCTTGTGGACTTCTTGTCTGTTCTTCTTTCCAGGATCACTCTAGCTGTTAAGAACATAGCAACCGTGGTGGTGGTAACCTCCTAGTGCTCAGGAGGCATAGGCAGAGGGAGCTTTGTGAGTTTGAGGCTAGCTGCCTACACAGTGAGTCCCAATCCCCAGGACTAAATAGAGACCCTGTCTCAAATGAAAACAAAAACAAAACAAAAAAGAACATATGCTAATACTCAAATTCAAGCCCCCACCCCACCTTTGGGAAGGGAGGACTCTCATGAACTCTGGCTTTGCAGAGGTAAAATGAATCAGGCCTGCATCCACTGAGCCCTATTGTTCTCTAGTTTGGGGTCCCACATTTACTTCTAATACCAGAAGCGCTGCTTTGGTAAAGATTCGTTTCTCTCTCTCTCTCTCTCTCTCTCTCTCTCTCTCCCTGTGTGTGTGTGTGTACATACATACCATGAAGGCCAGAGGTATCAGATCCTCTAGAGCTGGAGTCATAAATGGTTGTGACCCATCCCATGTAAATGCTGGGAACTGAACTGAGCTGAGCCAGCTCTCCAGTCTCCATGCCCTGAGCATTTTTTAATACAGCATGCCCGTTGCATGGTTCCTCACCCCACCTGGTACCCAGGGCAGACATTACTAATTAATCATGATAGTTCTATCCACCCAGAGGAATTTGGACTCCTGAAAACTGCTTCCAAAAGACTGAGAGATATATTTGTAATTTAGTAAGTGTTTTTTGGGCAGATGATTATGATGATGATGGTGATGATGATGATGATGATAGTGATGATGATGATGATGATGATGATGATGATGATGGTGATGATGATGATGGTGATGATGATGATGATGATGATGGTGATGATGATGATGATGATGATGGTGATGATGATGATGATGGTGATGACGACGATGATGATGATGGTGATGATGATGATGATGATGATGATGGTGATGATGATGATGGTGATGATGATGATGATGGTGATGATGATGATGGTGATGACGACGATGATGATGATGGTGATGATGATGATGATGATGGTGGTGATGATGATGATGGTGATGATGGTGATGACGATGATGGTGATGATGGTGATAATGACAAGGATGCCAACAACGACTACAGATATGCTTTGTGGTTTGAGACCTGCAAAGCACAGCCAGTGTTTCTTTCTTTCCACAGCTTAGCCTCACATTAATCAAGGTCAGGTAATTGTATTGGTAAGGCTTTGTTGTTTTTAAATAATGATTTTTATTATGTTTAGTTGCGTATGTGTGTGTGTGTGTGTGTGTGTGTGTTTGTTTGAGTGAGCATGTCTGTGTCTGCATGCATGTGCACATGAGCGCAGTGTTCTTGGAGGTCAGAAGAGGGTATCACGTGCCTGGAGCTGGGATTACAAGCTGTTGTGCGCCTCTTGGCATGGAGAGTTAGAACCAAACTCAGGTCAGTCAGGCCTTTGTGACTTGAAAGTAACAGTAGTCCCCTCCCCACCACCGCACACCTTGGTTTTGCTAGAAAAATCCCCATTGGTGGCTAAGCCAGGGTACATCTGTCCCTGAGGCCTCTAGGGCAGACCCTACTTGGACCACATGGATGGAGGAGGATCAGTGTAAAATGGAGCAGGTGACGCTCCCAGAGAATAGACTCCGAGTGACACGAAACGCAAGCCGGCGAGAGTCAACAGCCCGTTTGTGAGGGAGACTTCCAGGGCCCCAGTGGTTGCTTAGATTATCAGACAGTACTGACCATGGATCCATACACAATGTCTTTCAGTGTGCATACATAGTATAGGACAGTTTAGTTTATAAATAAAACACAAAGAGATGAATTACAATAACTATCAACTTGGACAATTCTAATGTATATTATAGCAAAAGTGAATGGAATGTGGTCTCGTCTCTTGATAAAGTCAAATAGCATTTTCAGGGCTCAGTTGTCTGCAGGCAACTAAACCCCAGAAAGTGAAACTTTAGACAAGGAGGGCCTGTTGTCATTACTTCCCCCATTTCACAGAAGACAGTGACCATCCAGAGCCAACGTGTAAAAAGAAATCAGGACTAAGACTTAGGGATCCAAATATTTAGGGTCGGGATGCTTCTAACCTCGGACAGAGAACTGCCCTCCTGGCCTTCTAGAAAGCCCCATGGTGGGTGGAGCTCTCTGAGAAGGTAACCAAAGCAACACTAGTGAGAGCTTTGTTGACTTTTCCCCAAGTGAACAGATGTGGCCTCAGTGCTGCCCGGGTCCCTCCCAGCCTGGGCATGGATTCAGAGTGGATGGCTGTGGCGAGATGAGCAGGGACCCTTGCTTCCAGATCCAATGGTCTGAGCCCAAGAGGGAGCTGTCCAGCATCCTCCCTTCAAGGCTCGCAGCAGGAGTCCAAATAGGCAATTAATTACTGCCGGCTGGCCGCTGGCTCCCCTTCGCCTATGCTCAGCCGAGTGTGTAATAGAAACGGGACCAGAACAGACTCCCCTGCCCAGAGGGAGCCTAGCATGCCAGCAGAGGATCGGCTCTGGGGAGGAGGATTGAAGTGGAGAGCGAGTTTATTAAAACAATGAGCTTCCCTCGCCCCTCCCCTTCCCCACCTCCCGGCAGCAAACATGGTCTTTTCAGGGCTCTGCCCCTATGTGACCCCTTCCCAGCAGTCTGAGAGTAGTGGCGTTGCTGGTAATAATCTCAGTTCATATTAATAGCAGCCATTAGGCCGGCTCCTCTATGCTCCAAAAACACAGTCACTTTAAATCCTCAAATCAACACTTTGATGTCATGTGAAATGCTGAGGCCCAGAGAAGTGGGCCTCATCACCCAGGACAGGCTCTGGAATCAGAGGGACCCATTTGTGCCACTCACTGGTCATTTGGCTTAGGCACGGTACTTATTCTTTGTACTTCAGCTTTCCCCATCTACAAAGTGGGGGTGACAAGCAACCTCATAGGTTGCTGGGACACTAGTTGACTCTAAGTATCAACAAACAGTATGCGTCTTCAGAGGGTAGGTGCTACTGTAGCCTTGTTCTAAGTAACATTAGAGTACCAGATGTATCAGGTGCTCCCGACAGGAGATGGCCATCACACGTGCCTGAGAGACTTCATTCACACAGTTTCAGCCCCACAGGATTCCTCTGCCCCGATCCTTTGCATCCCTCCCCAGCCAGCAAGTGTGTTTGGGTACCATTTTCTGTTCTGTGTATTAAGAACATAACAGAGGGCAGGAGAGATGGCTCAGCAGGTAAAGGTGTTTACTGGGCATGATGCCCTCCTGGAATCCACACAGAGGAATGAGAGAGCCAACTGGCTCCTGAACATTGTTCTCTAACCTCCACACACACACCACGGGACACATATGCCTGTGCACATGTGTGTACGCCCACACTAGAATGAAGGGATAAAATGGGTTTTTTATTAACACAGAGACCCATTTAAATTCTGATAATGAATTTGCTTTCATAAAACTTAGAGCTTGGGAGGTATAGGTAGGAAGGTCAGGAGTTTGAGGCCAGCCTATACTACCTTTGCTCCAGGAGACTGTCAAAAACAGAAAGGAAGGAAGAAGTGGATTATCTTGTGATGAACTTATGCCAGGTGTACAGCACCCCAAGGTGCCCACAGGTGGAAAGTGATTGCTGAGAGGGAGGCTTTGCTGCTTGGACAGAAGTCATCTTTCCCTATTTCACTGTCTGCATTTTTTTTCTCACATTAAACCCTAAAATTTCAGCACCCTAAAAAAGTTAAATTAAAATCATCTTAGACCCATCCCCCTGTGAGAGGTCTTTAGAGGTCTTTTAGCCTACCTGAAACACTACTGGCTCTGAATGGGGGCAGTTGACTCCCCTGGACACTCTGGTGGGCAGGTTGACACAGAGAGTGGAAGAGAACTGGAGAGAACTGGAGAGAACTCCAGTCACATCGATGGCATACAAGACACAAGCACAGATATGAAAGGAGGTGAGGGCTTCCTCTCCCCCCGTCACAGCTTGCTAGGGTGCTGTGTCTTCCCCATTTTCTCCAAGGAAGGGAGATGAGTGGATTTATTTTTGTAACCTCAGCATCAAGCACAGTGTAGGGCAGAGCATTGAAGGAAGGAAGGAAGGAAGGAAGGAAGGAAGCAAGGAAGCAAGGAAGGAAAGAAGGAAGGAAGGGAGGGAGGGAGGAAGAGGGGAGAGAGAGAGAAAGAGAGAGAAAGGGAGAAAGAAAAAAAAAGAAAGAAAGAAAGAAAGAAAGAAAAAGAAAGAAAGAAAGAAAGAAAGAAAGAAAGAAAGAAAATTTGTTTGGAGAGCTACAGAGTACAAAGTTTGTAAGAGGAAAGGCGAAGAAAAATAGAGAGCACTGTTTATTCTCTGCTTTGTGAAAATGTTGAATAATTTCTATACTTTGAAAATTTTGCTTGGAAAGAGTTATTATTTTTACTTTGCATGTTGAATGAATACTTGAATGTTTTGCTTGTGTGTATGAATGGGCAGTGTATGCATGCCTGGTGCTCATGGATGCCAGAAGACGGTGCTGGATCCCCTGGAGCTGGAATTGAAGACAGTCGTAAAGTGCGCTGAGAGCCAAACCCAGGTCCTCTGCAAGAACAAGTGCTCTAACCTCTGAGCCCTCTCTCCAGCCCCACCCCCATTTCTACATTTTTAATTAAAGAACTCCAAAGATAATTTTTAAAAAGCAAAGTGCACAAAGGGTGGGGAATGCTGTGTTTTAAATAAATAAATAATAAATAAGGACCAGCAGAATAATGGTCCCATCAACCTCCTGTCACTCAGCATATGGCTCCACGCCTCCGTGAGGATCTATGGCAGATAATGGCTGCTGGTGAAGAGATTTTCTTCAGTGGTATAGCCAAGGCTAAGTTGCTCTCAACCCATGCCAGTAAACGATTGTAATGAAACTCTTCAGTTTACAAAACAAAACAAGCTGGGCGGGGATGGTACACACCTTTAATCCCAGCACTCGGGAGGCAGAGGCAGGTGGATCTCTGAGTTCAAGGTCAGCCTGGTCTACAGAGCGAGTTCCAGGACAGCCAAGGCTACACAGAGAAACCCTGTCTCGGAGAACCAAACCAAAATAAACCAAACCAAATTTAGAAAGATATCAGTGTCAAAGGAGGACAATATCAGTGGGAAGGGGACAAGAGAGAGACACAAGGGGGAGGTAAGTAGGTCAAATACACCATTTGATCCACATTATTGTGTATAATTAACATATGCCAATGAAAACATTCAGGACCTGCAAAGATGCTTCAACAGATAAATGCATTCACTACCAAAACTGGCGCCACTTGAGTTTGATCTTTGGGGCCCATGTGGTGAAGAGTCAGAAGTGACCCCTGCAAGTTGTCCTCTGACCTCCACACATGCACCGTGGCGTGGATACATATGTACACATGCAACAAAATTTTAGAAAGTTGTCTTAATCTAGAAAAAGAAAAAGAGCAAAGCAAATACAAACAAACAAGCAAATAAATAAACAGACAGATGGAGGAACGGGACACCTGTCTGGGTGGCTTACACCGTGTTCACAGGCAGAAGGCGTCTCCCCGGGCAAAGCTACAGATAATCTGAATCAGGTGTGTAGGAAACTGGAGTAAGAGGAAAGCTTTTCACCATATGTATTCCATAGTGTGAACACACAGGCTCATGCATGTCTGAGTCATAGGAAATAAAAGTGAATTTGGAAAAGGAGGAAATGTAGAAAGTTTCCACTCGGAGAAAAAGGCTAACTAAGAGACTGTGTCCCTTGTCTGCTGCTCAGGATGCTGAGTAATACCCCCTTCCAGCCCCTCTCTTCAAGAATTCAAGCTAATTATGGGCTTGGTGGTCTCTTCACTTATTGATCGTGGACCAGAAACATTAGATGGATTCCCAGGAGCCTATGGCTTTTCAAAGTAATTTCCCTGAACTGCACATCTCTGTTGTGTGTCCCTGTGGTCCCTGAGTGTGTGGTGGTTGAGGGGGAGAGCCGGTGGTAGCTGCTAGAAATGAAGACAGCAAGAAAGACCTCTGCAGTGAGGGCAGAGGTCACCCTGGGAAGGAGGGTGAAGAGGAGAGGAGCGAAGACCTGAACACACTGGAGGCTGAGAGGCAAAACCCTGTCCCTGACTTCGCTGAATCCTAACCGCACCCACCTGGAGAAGCAATGGCAGAACGCAGATCTTGTCGATAGACTCCCACACTCCTGCACGGCTCTGGCTCTGACATCGGTGACACTGTGGGTACAGACGTAAACACTGGGTGCTGGAGCCTCACGGGTGAGTTCTTTTTGATTGTCTTAGCAAAGTATCTTTAAACTCAATGCTAACTATTCCTGAAACTTCCATTCCAGAGGCAACTTCCCTGGGGCAGGACTGTCTCTGGTCTAAAGGAGTTTGGCCAGCTGGAGCCAAGCATCCAGCTCTGGTCCAATCTCTTGTAGTCTAAGAGAAGCAGAGAGGGACCCTGGTCCCAGCTCTCCTGAAGCCATGCTGCCTCTGCCCTTTCTGCAGTGCCCTGGGGCCTCAGGATCTTTCCAAGGATGCTTCTGTGGACCGGAGTTAGTGGCTGAAGTTGAGGGTACAATGGGGTGATACATGGGGGACACTCAGCACACTAGATGGGAAGAATTTTTGATCCATGAGAATGATCTATGATAAACGCTGGGAAGAGAACACAGAGGAGGCCCATGTGCATCCCAAGAGGCAGTCTATGGCAGGAGAAAGGCAGGTTCTAATTCTACAGACCACTGTGATCTGGATGGTCCAGCAAGACTCCCTGGGTATAAGACATGTATAAGAGACCCAAGGGGAGAGGAAAACATCCCAGCAGGCGTGAGAATAAAGAAGCAAGTCTTGCTGAAGTACAGAGCTGGGTGGCTTAGGGACTCACTCATCGCCACCTCCCCAAGTCCAGGCTCATGTGAACTATGCTTCCAATGAGCACTTAGCATCCTCATCTGTTCCTTGCTTGGCTGTGGGCACAGTAGTTTCTCCACAGGACTGTGAAGGGCCTTTCCTCTTTGGTAGGCTTCATGCCGAACACCTGAAGTCAGGGCCACACCCACAGGTAGGTGCCACACACCTGGGCAACACACAGAGGGTGGCAACATAGGTAGGATAGAATACATATTCAAAACTTGAAGAATCCAAGGGAGCTGACATGGAAGGTGGAGGTGGTCTCTAAGCAGAGACCTGAGAAAGAGCAGCGGTCCTTTGGAATATGAATGAAAGCCATATTAAGACGTGAGTACTGTAGATGTGAGTTTCCTTTAATCCTCTTGGCCACTATGATGGGGAGGTCTGATTATGCCCAATGAACAGATGAGGAAACTGAGATTCTGTGGGTAGACTGAGTCCCCTGGCTGCAGGGAAGATTAGATTTGTCCTCTGCTCTGCTCTGCTCTGCTCTGCTATGGGGCTGAGGATCATTTGCTCTTCTTTGAGGGTTGCCTCAGTAATGAGGATCAAACTTGTCATTGAGTGACATTGCAGCCTGAAGTGGTGGCATGGAAGGGGATGCCAGCTACAAACCAGGAGGGCTGACAACGTCCTGGGCCACTTGCCTGGCACAACCCTCCTCTAGGGTGTGTGCTGAAGGGACTTGGACCCTCTTCATCTGGAGTGAGGTGCATGCTGGGATTTTCAGGCAATCTTTGAACAGTCCTTAAATGAGCCCTGATGACTGCTGATTGCTCCTTTGTCACTGGGCTGGCTGTCAGAGCCATTTCCATCTGCTGCAGCGGGGGGAGGGTGGGGGATGGGGACTGTGCAGACCCCTGTGCATACCAGCTTCCTATTTAAAAATGGACAAACACGTGCAGAGGGAGAGCTGAGCGGCTCTCCCCGAGCTTTGAGAAATTCAGGCACAGGATGCACGTGGGGACATGTAGTGACCTCTCCATGGACGGTGCACGTCTCTGACCACTGGGACAGGATCATTTCCCTATGAGACGAATGTGTAACAGATTCAGAGGTCTGATAGCAGACAACAGGACCCAGGTAAAGTTTCTCCACCAACTCAGTAAGTAGTTACCGAGAACTTACTGGATGATGAGCACGTGCTGCTTACTAAATCCAAACCCCGATGATCTAAATGATAACCAGCATCCACTGAGCCTTCTGCACAGTGACTTCCCACAACTCCATAGGAAGAGAGGCCATCACTCCTCCCGCCAGCACTGTGAAGCCAAGTGGAGCAGGCACTAGGCTGAGTGTGAGTGTTTCCCACCCTACAGGCCATTTATGCTGAGAGTGAACATCAAACGGGGAATTGGGAGGCAGTAGGGACTGAGGGGCTGAGGCAAAGGGTCTCGAGAGGACCCATGGGTGACTATGGGAGATCTGTCAGAGCTCGCTTCCTGTGGACGGTGAAGGCCAGATTAGCCTCTAAAGCCCACCACAAACTGAGATTGCATTGAACTGCAAGACACCACTGAAAGGCTACATAAAGCCGCCACCCAGGTTCCTGAACTGACGTTCAACAGTGAACCTCTCCTCTCCATCGGGGCTGGGGAAATGGCTCACCAGGGTAGAACGTTTGCTATGCAAGCATGAGTACCTGAGATCTGCAGCACTCACTTAAAAATAAGGGGAATCTCACACCTGTAACCTTGTGCTGGGGAACAGAGACAGGAGGATTCCAGGGACTGGGACAGTGATCTTAGGAAATGACTGAAGAAGATATTCTGACGTCACATCACCCTCTTGCCTCCACACGCACCAACACAGGTGAACACACAGGCAAACACACGCACACCAAACAAATGAATGCATCTTTTGCCCGCTGTCGGGGCACAGTTCAGGACGATCACCCCATTTAGCAAAAGAGGAAACTGGAGCCAAGAGAGTAGGAGTCACTTGCCCGGGAGAAGCCCACCAGCAGCAGCAGGGTTGACTGTAGAGCTTTGCTCTCAACCAACATGACCCTAGGGCCGTCCTTGAGGGCATCCGGGTGCCCTTTGCTGCCTTACAAGGTACTAGAGTAAGTTCAGCCCCTCACTGTAAACAGCAAGCCCCCTTCCCCCTCCTTCGCTCTGTCCTCCCCACGGCCCTACTCAGAGCTCGGAGCTATTAACCAGGTCACGCTGGCTTGTCCCAGTCTGATAGTTCCCTTAATTGCCTTTTTATAGCACGTCGTACAACTGTTCATTACGCTGTCATATTTCCCCTCGAAGGCAGCAGTGGGGGAGACGAATGGAGGATGGAGTCCCGTCTAGGTGGCAGGGGCAGTGGGGGTGTGTGTGTGTGTGTGGCACCAGTGTGTGGAGCTTATTTTCTACTTGGTCAGACTGAATTAAACGCATGCTTCTCACAGCCGCCTAACACACAAGCCGGTCTTAAGCGGGGAGAAAATCCACAGACGCTTGCTTCCCAACAGTTGACACATGATCTTTATTATGATGTTACTGGAATGGGCACACGCAGAAAGCTGGGTACGGACATCTTATCCTTCTAGCAACATACAGCTGGAAATGCAAATACAGTGTAGTTCTGCAATACAGAGAGCTACGAAATCGGAAAATTCGAAATAACGCAATGAATGCAATGTGATGGATGGGGGTGCTGTTGAAATTAAATTGCCCTCGCACAGTGACTATGGCTCCCCGTGCTTCAGTGTTCAGCCCACCTCTGTTTCTTTTGTCGTAAGACCCAAGACAACGGGAGCAGACCCATGACAATGGGAGCAGTTCTGGGCCATCCAAGAGTCTTAGAATCTGCTGGCAGATGTTGTAGAAATGAAATCATACAATAGGAAATTAGTCAGTTCTCAGAATGAGCTCACACATGCCATTCTAGGAATCAGCAAGTATCCCAGAATCCTCCATGAGGCACAGACATCTAAGCTATCCTGTGGGAAGAGCCAAGTCTTCTTGAAGCCCAGGACATAACATCCAGCCACTGAGCCCAGATGTCTACATATGCTTCTGAGCATCATACAGTCCGTGCAGATAAAATGCCCAAGAGCTGATGTGTTTCGCCTGAGGGAGCATACCAGGTTGCAGCCTCCTCCCAGAACCTTGAAACCAAAGCTCTTTCTGGCAGACTTGCCTAGAGTTCTGAGGCTATGAAAGCTATTCTGGTCTTGGGTTTGAATCTTGGACCCACCACCACCCTGCTGCGATGTATGGGGAAATTACTTAACCCTGTTTTCCAGTGATCCCATCTGTAAAATGGACATGAAACTTATTCACACTTAAGGCAATGTTGTGAGACTTGTTTATGATGCTGTAACCCAGAATGGGTACTTATTCTTGACTTAGTGGAGAATGAACATTTGCTAAATATTACTTAAGGTTATTATTGGGCTGGAGAAATGGCTAAGTGGTTAAGAACTTGTGATGCTCAAGCAGAGGACCTGAGTTCAATTCCCAGCACCTATGTGGTAGTTAACAACCATCTGTACTCCAGTTCCAGGGTATCTGATGCTTCTTCTGACCTCTACAGGCACGAGACATGCATGTGGTGCACAGACATACATTCAGGGAAAAGATCCATACATATAAAATAAAATAAATCTAAAAATTCTTTTTTTTTTTTTTGAGACAGGGTTTCTCTATGTAGCCCTGACTGTCCTGGACCAGGCTGGCTAAAATCTATATAGTAGTGTTAGTGTTAGTGTGTGTGTGTGTGTGTGTGTGTGTGTGTGTGTGTGTGTGTTTGTGAGAGAGAGAGAGAGACAGAGACAGAGAGAATGCAGTGATCCAACACCCTCACACCCCTATCCTTTCCCTCCCAACCTTCCTCTATTTGTGCCATTAACCACCCAACATCATCTCCCCATGTCGAGTTCTTCAAGCCTCGCCTTGAAGCCACCTGTGGTGGCAGTGAACTATTCTAGCAAAAGGACATGAAGATATTGACAGTCACTGATATACTTGAGTGTGTGTCTCCTTGAGACAGAAAGGGAGCAATCCCCAGAGAGTACTTCCATTCACATCAAGCACATTCAAAGCTTCTGGATAAAGACTAACTCTGCACCTGCAGGCCCAGGGCTGTAGGAGGCCAGACCCATAGTGCTTTTGAACTCCTGGATTCCAGGGTCCTTGTCACGGGGCACACTGGGTCAGAGCCTCTGTCTTGTTTGCTCTCTCAGTTGTTGTACCTGCTGACTCCAGGTTAAAAAAGGAACTCCTTGAATCTGAGCATAGTCCCCAAGCTTGACTAAACAAAAATGACATCTCCTATGCATGGGTATGACTAGCTTTGAACTACACAGAAGACAGTTTGAGCATAGACACCACATCTACCTCGAAGAGCTGGGAAGTCAGAGTTCAGGGCCGGATTTAGGCCATTAGGTTACATATGTTTCCTTGATGAGTTAAAGCAATCCAAAATGAATAGTTATGGTGTGTACAGGAGCTGACATGTTTTTATCCTACCCCCTCTCTCCATGACACACATATGACAGGAGGGCTGTGTGTTCACAAAGGAGAGCATCATTGGTCTAACCCGCCAATCCCAGAGCTCTTCACTTTGGGTAGTTTCCTGTACCCTTAAGAGCTACCAAGGGCAAGGACGATGCCCACATGTCCCTTGCTCCCTGGTTGCTTTCCAGAGCTCTCAACACAGAAAGCATGAACCCAGAAGCCCAGCAGTCATGAAACCTAGTACCCCTTGGGCATTGCCCCTGATAGGACTTTCAGCTTCTGCCTGGATGTCCTCAGGGGAGGATATGCCCCTACCCCAGCAAGGACACCTTCTAGGTTTACAGTCACTAACATACTTGAATGTGTCTTACCCTGAGCCAGCTAAGGCAGCCCTTACAGCCTCTAGTTTGTCCTGCAGAAGGCAGAGAGTCAGGGCCTTTGTTCCATGTGTGCACTGCCCTTCTGTTTATCTGTCTGCCTCCTCCTTTGTGCCCATGGACATAGCATGAGGAAACCAGATTCTGCAAGACCACAAGGCTCCTTCCTACTGTTAGCAAAACCTTAGAAGTGTCAACCCCAGGCTGTCAGAACCTGCCCCCCTCAGCAGGAAAAGGCTCATGAACAGAAAAGGGAAAGGAGGGCTCTGAGCTGCAATGGGGGCAGGGAAAGGGGGATCTGCCTGTGATCATCCAGCCCCGAAATGATGCTCATGATGATGACTTTCCAGGCCATTAATTCAAGGGCTGCAGCCCCCCTCCCCCATGTTACTGCCTGCTCTGGGAGATAAGCCCAGTTCTATTTAACCCTACCTCTTCCCCCAAACTGGCTTCCATCTCTGCTGGGCAGACATTTAACTCCCTGAATACCAAGAGGCAACGATGACTGAGGGTGCTCATGCTTGTCAACAGAGGAGGTGCATTTTACTTTGGCCCCAAAATCCTGATCCATAGTCCTGAATTGCCAGGCTTCACAGGAGTCCTGTGAGCCCCCATCTACACTCTGTCAGGGAGCCCAGGCTCCCCTAAGGCAGTGGGACCCCATGGTGGCCCTAAAAGAAGATACTCATTCCCAGACAGGATGCCATAGCTTCAGCTCTCTCCCCACAAGCCCTCCCTCCCCATTCCTTAGTCACAGGATCTGGAGGTCAGAGGGAAAGGCTGGTGACTCCGCCTGGCAGTCTCTTTCCCTTCTTGTTTTCTCTTCCCCTTCCTCTCTTTTGTTCTCCTTTCTTCACAATCAGGGATCACATAAGGATGTTCCTGAGTGTTGGTCTCAGTGTGAATCATGTGTCCTCGTGCCTGGAGCCTGCCTGTGTATGATTCTCCGTGTGTATCTATCCTTGTGTTGATATGAGTCTGAGCCTGTGATAACAGGCTATGCCTATGAGAACGAGTCCTGGGAGGTCTGGTTTCCTTTGTATGGTGGCCAGTCTTGGCACACATTTTGCATTGTCTGTGTGCTGGTCTGTTCCTGACCTGTATGTAGTTCTGTTGATTGCTCTGTCAATCTGCACCAATCTCCCAGTGCACTTGCCTCTGCAGGTTGGTCCTCATTTCTCCAAGTCTCTGTCTCTTGGTTTGTCATTGTGTGTGTGTGTGTGTGTGTGTGTGTGTGTGTGTGTATGTATGTGTGTGTGAGAGCATGAATGTGTACATGCTGTGTTTGTACTAAGGGGTACAGGCCATGCAGAGTCCTCTCTTGGAATGGGGGACAAGAGAAGGCATGCAGGAGAATCTAGAGTCAGATGGTTTCACTAGGGCACAGCCTCACTCAGCATCAGCTAGCTCAGTCTTTTGGCCTCCTGAGGGCACCTGCCAGGTCTCATGTCTTTGGCCTCTCTCTGACCTCCATTCCCTTGTCTCCAGGTCAGCTTACAGCTGGAAGGGGCAGGGACGGAGACAGACGGGGCTAAGACAAAAAGTGTTCTAGCTCAATTTGCTCAAGACTCTCAGACCCAGCCACATGCTTTTTTGTTTGCACACCGCCCCCACCCCTGACAGAATAAGTAGCAATTGGCTCCAGTTACAATACCACGGGTGATGGCTGCCACGTATTAGGTACATAACACACACAGGAAGCATTTCATATACAAGAATTCTCTACATAATTCTACAAAGCTGTTCTCACACATTAGGGATGAGAAAGTGAGGATACAAAGAATTAGGGAGGTAGTCCAACACCCCAGAGCTGGGATACGACTGGGATACTTTGAAGCAGGATTATCTTGTAATTGACAGGTTGCTTGGGAGCTTGCCACAGCCACTTCCAGCCTGGGAAGAGGCATTTATTGCAAACAGCAGGAAAAAGGAGTTCCTTCCCCAACAGCTGACAACTCATTTTAACCAGAGGAACTGGGAACAGATTTTGGATTTCATCTGTCTGGGCAGTGAAGGATCATAGACCATAGGGAAAGGTCTGGGGGTTTTCCTAAAAACTTCCTGGGTTTTAACCTGGCTTTCTCTTGGATTTTGGATGACCTTGAGCAGGACACTTCATTGCATTGCAGGGATGTGGGTTTGCATATCTATAAAATTAGGAATGAAAAGCAGCTCATGATATTTGAAGGCAGAAGACTGGATAAACCAAGTGCTCTCTGAGTTGGGTCTAAGAGCCAAGAATTGGGATGAGGGATACAGACAGGCACCACACTCTGGTAATTCCAACAGAAAAGCCACATAATATATGGCAAAAAGGTGCACTAAAAGAGTTGAATAAATAAATGGCCTCATTTCTCACCCATGAGAGAACCCTACAGTCCCATCCAAGAGAGAACCCCAAAGCCCATCCTATAACAAAAACACCCTAAGGAGAACAGAAAAGATGTTAAGTACTCCTTGCTTGTTAAAGAAGGCATCCGTGCCCATCTTAAGATGTGCACTGAGGGGCACAAGAGGGCACTACAAAGACACTAGGTCTCTCTGCCTAGATACCTCAAGTGGACCACAGGAATTCCACCAAGAAGAAGGAGCAGGGGAGGGAACGGGTGGGGGTGGAAACCCTTGTCTGGAGGAGTCTGTAGGGCAAACCTCTGGGGTGAAGGGTCCTTTCTGCTCAAAGCCTGCTTGGAAGGGAGAATATTTGTCCTAACTGCTTACCTGGAAAAAAAATCTCTGACCTGCATTCATTTCTATCAAGTGGCCGGAAGTGACCAGAATTCGCCACGCTAGGGGGAGGGGCTTTGGTCTTGGTTTGGCAAGAGGTGGGGGTTTTGCAGTGGGCCTGTGAGGGAAGGGGACCCTTAGGGAGAAATGAGGAGTACTCTGTCCGATGTCCGGAGTCCCCCTTCCTGGGGCAGAGACCTCTTTCAGAGACTGTGAGGTGCTTGAATTTAAGGGGGAGGGGCTAGGGGTAGCCTGTCTTGTCCTGGTAGCTCCTACTAGCTGGTCAAAGCCCTCAGGCCGCCCTACTTGTGCGCTGACCTGAGCTAATCTAAAAACACTGCAGGGGAGGTAAAGACTGGGGTTCCCAGAAACAAATAGTCTCCAGGGGGGAGATAACGGGTGGTAGTCATTTTCCTCGGCCCAGTGACAACGCTACTCCCCCTTTTATCTAGTCTGGCACTGCTGCAGGTCCCATCCCTGTGTTTACTGCTTAGAAGTTCCAGAGAGAACCCAGCTGGGGACATACCCAGGGGCCCGCACGAAGCTGCAGCAGCCGACCTGCACCACGCGGAGACTACAAAGGGGCTCAGGCCAGCACACACACAGGCAACTCCATTCAGGAACACCGGCTCTGCACTGAGACTCCGCTGCGCACAAAACCACACGCGGAATACGCACGGTTACCAAACCTCAGGCTCAGAGTTCACACAGCGCCAACCCACAGCGGTATCTGATGCGATGTCTTTGTCTCTGGATTTCTTTCGTCTTCGCGCTCGTACATACACGCACGACACTCAACAGAAACATCCAGGCTCTCATAACCTCCTCCCTCAGGAGGGGGGTCCGAGCCTGGCGGAGCGCACCCGTGTATCTGCGGGGCCGCAAGCCCGCCTTTCCTCCATCCTGCCCTTCTCAGCATAAGCATTTGCTACTGAGAAGCATCCTCAGAGTCCTGTTCTTTCCATGCCCCCATAAGAAAGAAAAAGAGAAGCGAACGCCCAGCCTTTCGTCTCCACTCTGCGCCCATGTGGACAGCAGTTGGTGGCGAACTAACCCCTTCCATCGCGGCATCCCTGGACGGCGGAAACAGCTCAGGTGGTCCAGCCCCGGGCTGAGAGTCTTTAAAAGTGATCCAAGACGGCACTTCTGTCATCAAGGTGGACTTGCGGCCAGGTTTTAAGAGCGAATAATAGATGGCAGGGAGACAAACAGACGCACCGCTGGCCGGCTCCGCTTGAGACCCGCAACTGTCCTGCCGGCTTATCCGGACGTTTAGCCAGAGGATGGGGGGCCGCACAGCTCGGGGACTCTGGAGGGTTGGTCGGAAGGTGGGGGGCCTCGAGAACCAGCCCACACCGAACTCCTCCCTCCTTGCGGCGGCGGCGAGGTGGGACGGGCCAGGACGCCCGCTTAGCACCTCCTCCAGAAATGCAGCACTTGAGGGGCCCCCACCCCGGTCTCCGCGCGCTCTTTCCCTCTGCCTTCCCAGGGGTGCCCCTCTCCAGCCCCTGTCGCACTTCCGAAGCCTTCCGTGCCCCCTTTCCCTCTTCTCGGCCCTCACCTCACGCCCCCCGGCCTGGACAGCGTCCCCTCTCCGCCCTCCGCCCACGCACCGCCTGACTCCGAGGGCACGAGCGCATTGGGCTGCGCCCGCGTGGGGGCGCCGCGCCAGCCTCGCGTAGCTGCTCTGACGCCGCCGTCGCCGCCGCCCTCCGCAGCCCAGCCGGTACCCGCGCCAGCTCCGCAGTGCACTCGTCGCCTCTCGGGCCGGTCCCACCGAGGAGCCGGCGCATCGCTCCCGAAGCCAGCCTCGAAGGCCGGCCGCGAGGGTCATGAGCCAGAGCGCCCCGGGGCGCCGCGCCGAGAGCCAGCGGAGATAGCGGCCTTCGCTGCCTTGACACGCGCCCGCGGCGTCCCCAGACCCTGCTGTCCTTCCCTGCCACCCCGCCGCCGCCATGGCCACCCTGCTCCGCAGCAAGCTGACCAATGTGGCCACGTCCGTGTCCAACAAGTCCCAGGCCAAGGTGAGCGGCATGTTTGCCAGGATGGGCTTTCAGGCGGCCACGGACGAGGAGGCGGTGGGCTTCGCGCACTGCGACGACCTCGACTTTGAGCACCGCCAGGGCCTGCAGATGGACATCCTGAAATCCGAGGGAGAGCCCTGCGGGGACGAGGGCGCCGAACCGCCCGTCGAGGGAGACATCCATTACCAGCGCGGCGGCGCTCCTCTGCCGCCCTCAGGCTCCAAGGACCAGGCCCTGGGAGCGGGTGGCGAGTTCGGCGGTCACGACAAGCCCAAGATCACGGCGTGGGAGGCGGGCTGGAACGTGACAAACGCCATTCAGGTGAGCGCGGGATCCCCAGCTCTGCCTGCCACCCCCTCCCACCTGAGCTGGAATTGCCAGGCTCTGCCCCCACACGAACCCCGCAGAGGTTTGGGCTTCAATGCCCCTCCCCACCCAGGACTCGAGAATTTATCTCCCCTCCTCTGACCTTCCTATCTGTGTGGGGAATCTACGCCCCCAGGTGGTGTCCTGCTCAGATCCATATACCCCCCTCTTACTGCCTTAGATGCAGGACAGCCTGGGTCTCTTTTTTTGGGGGGGGCACAAATCCTGAGACTCTGCAAAAGCTGGAGAAATGGGGAAGGGCTTGAGGAGAGGGGAGGGAGAAAGAAAATCAGGATCTAAGGAAGAGTTTTGCCTTGGGCTCCGGAATGGAGTCACAGCTGCATTTTCCGGAGGAGAGGGGAGGGGGAAGCAGCTGAGAGGAGTCCCTTCCTGACACACGCGGAGGTCGTGCTCGCATACAGAGGCAGACACGTGCCCACAGCCCCCTTCCCCGTGAGCAAGCCGGCAAATGACGTGCATCTATTTACAGTTCGCAAGGTTACCCCAAATGCACTTGCCTACACTCCAAGATACCACCCCCCAGTAACAGCAATACCTTTATGCATTAAGTACCCATGTACTAGCTTGTGCACACACAACCACACACTCAGGCGGACAGCACCCACTTGATTGGTGCAGCTGTGTTGGAGATATACAGGCTGGTGGGTACACAGAAACACGTATGATCAGAGGGATTCCGCGCTGCGCAGCTGCTCAGACTAGCTCCTCTCGCCCGAAATCCCGGCTGCACCGCAGAGGCCTGAGCGCTTCCTCCAAATGCGGGACAAGCCGTTCCAGAGGCGGAGAACTGCCCTAGGCCTCCAAACGCGCCGCCTATAACCTCTAATCCCAACCACCATCCCAGTCGATTCCCGTTAGGCGCCCGGAACTCCTCTGCTTAGGGATTTGGAGCTCTCAAAACGACCCCGGGAGCTGGCAGGGGTCGGTGGATCCCAACTTCTGGGAGGGAGGGAGCCTCGATTCTGGGCGCCCCTGGGCTCTGTAATTTTGGTTCCCTAGCATCTCTGGAGTGTTGAGTCGTTGAGACAGAGGACATGGGTTTCTTAAGGGTGAGATGCTACTGCAGGGTTGCCTCCGGACTCAGCGGGATACCTAGGTGCTTCTACCCATGGCGGTTCCCGCCGCATGCACGACAGGCGAGGCAGCTTTGACAAAATACAGGGCAGGGTTGGAGTCAGGGCAGCCTTCGCAGGTGCTCCGCGGATGCTTCTCCCTGGGTCTTTCAAGGCTCTGCTGTATGGCTCGGGAAAGGGCCAGGGGGTGGGCTGGAGGTGCGCAGGCCTTGGGAATCTTATATTTCGTTAGCTTTTCTTCCCCGTGTAAATTATAAACCACACTGCGCACCTTTGGCCCTTCCATCTCATCGGGTTCTAGAAACCTGCTGGTTTTGGCTTCATGCAGCAGTCCGGCTCCTGGAAGGGTCCCTTCTCTGGTCTCCTCCGCAGATCCCATCTAATACCCTTCTTAGGGTTTGCCCTCATCCCAACTCCAGCCTTGCCCTAGGGTTTCTTATTTCCAATCCGGTGTCCCCGCTCTCTCTCCGTTGTTCCCCAAAGCCCTGTGCCTACACAAAGTGTCTGCGTATTTCTTCCTTTCTGGCTTCCTTCTGTATTCAGCCCGTTCCTCTCTATCCAACCTCAACTCGTGTTTCCCTCCTTAATGAGCACCCCATTCCAGGTCACCTTAACTCTGGTGCCCAGCTCTCCAGACCTTTTCGAAGCACCCTTCTGGGACCATGCTTCTAGTCCCTGCTGTACATACCCATTTCCGGTTGTATCCCCAGGAACCATCTGCTGGGACCTCTATATTCCTCTCTACTCTTAGCCTTTCCATACTCCCCCAGGTACCAGCCTTCCTTCTGACTTAACACCCAGAGTCTGCATTAGGGCTCCTTTCACGAGGATTCACCCCTATTCTCTCACCCTGGTGATTTAGGCACAAATCCTCCCTAGCGCCCCCTAGCGGTAGTTTTGGGCTACACTCCCAGGGTCCTCCTCTTAGGCCTTGTCCACTGAGCTCCCGGGTCTGGTTGCCTGTTTGTACCACAGGGCATGTTCGTGCTGGGCCTACCCTACGCCATCCTCCACGGCGGCTACCTGGGGTTGTTCCTCATCATCTTCGCCGCGGTGGTGTGCTGCTACACCGGCAAGATCCTCATCGCGTGCCTGTACGAGGAGAATGAAGACGGCGAGGTGGTGCGCGTGCGGGACTCGTATGTGGCCATAGCCAACGCGTGCTGCGCTCCCCGGTTCCCCACGCTGGGCGGCCGCGTGGTCAATGTGGCGCAGATCATCGAGTTGGTGATGACGTGCATCTTGTACGTGGTGGTGAGCGGCAACCTCATGTACAACAGCTTCCCGGGGCTGCCCGTGTCGCAGAAGTCTTGGTCCATCATCGCCACGGCGGTGCTGCTGCCCTGCGCCTTCCTGAAGAACCTCAAGGCCGTGTCCAAGTTCAGCCTGCTGTGCACTCTGGCCCACTTCGTCATCAACATCCTGGTCATCGCTTACTGTCTCTCGCGAGCTCGTGACTGGGCCTGGGAGAAGGTGAAGTTCTACATCGACGTCAAGAAGTTTCCCATCTCCATCGGCATCATCGTGTTCAGCTACACGTCGCAGATCTTCCTGCCCTCGCTCGAAGGCAACATGCAACAGCCCAGCGAATTCCACTGCATGATGAACTGGACGCACATCGCCGCCTGCGTGCTCAAGGGGCTCTTCGCGCTCGTCGCCTACCTCACCTGGGCGGACGAGACCAAGGAGGTCATCACGGATAACCTGCCCGGCTCCATCCGCGCCGTGGTCAACCTCTTCCTGGTGGCCAAGGCGCTGCTGTCCTACCCGTTGCCCTTCTTCGCGGCCGTCGAAGTACTGGAGAAGTCTCTGTTCCAGGAAGGCAGCCGCGCCTTCTTCCCCGCCTGCTACGGAGGCGACGGTCGCCTCAAGTCGTGGGGGCTGACGCTGCGGTGCGCGCTGGTGGTCTTCACGCTGCTCATGGCCATCTACGTGCCTCACTTCGCGCTGCTCATGGGCCTCACGGGCAGCCTCACGGGCGCCGGCCTCTGCTTCCTGCTGCCCAGCCTCTTCCACCTGCGCCTCCTCTGGCGCAAGCTGCTGTGGCACCAGGTCTTCTTCGACGTGGCCATCTTCGTCATCGGAGGCATCTGCAGTGTGTCCGGCTTCGTGCATTCACTCGAGGGCCTCATCGAGGCCTACCGAACCAACGCAGAGGACTAGGGGGATGGGCCCCTCCCCCAACTCCCGCCCCGCCCACCCCCACTCCCCCTCACTCCCCACTCCCACCCCAGCCCCGTGCGCCGCTGCGCTAGGGTGGCCGAGCTTTAAACACCCCCGGTTCCTAGTTGCTGATATTCGGGGACGGGGCGGGGGAGGGAGGGCTTTAGACATCCAAGGTCCACCGCGTCTGCGTTTTTGTTGTTCTTTCTATTCCACACCGCCCTGGTTCTGGGGGGGAGGGAGCGGAACGTATTTATGGAGAGCGTTTTCTGTCCTTCCGGTGACCCCCTCCCCTCAAACTTTAGCTCCAGTCACCGATGGGGGTGGGAAGGGAGGGGAAAGGGGAGCACGCGGCTCGCAGGCTCGGAAACTTGACCTTGGGGGTGGGGGTGGGGGACATTTCACAGCCATCCAGTGCTTGGAATCTACAGCGTCCAGCCATTTCCAGCAAGAGCACTCCCCATGTCCTAGACATTTCAACCCTGCAGCCCGAAAGGCTGACCGGGAAACCCATTTCGGGGCGGGCGGCTTCCTGCTGGAGAAGCCACGGCAGGAGTCCGTTTGCTCGCCGATTTTCAGGAACCCAAACTCATCTTGTGCAATGTATCCGGTTGTTGAACTGTATACTGTGCGTGTGGTGTGCTCGTGGTGAATAAGATGAAATGTATATCAGAAAAAAAATCTATCTCTAATTTAGAGTGCGGTGCATAATTACATCCGCAAATAAAGAAGAAACAAAGGCGTTTCTGACCTCCTGTTCGGTAGCAGCGGGGCGCGGTGGTAAGTGGGAGACAGGTGGCCAGGGATGCCAGTTCTGGCCTAGTACATCCGGGCGGAGGGAGGGAAGGAGCAACTCTAGGGCTAAAAGGTTCCGGGAAGAGTAAGTTGTTTCTCACTCAGTTGTTAAGATGCAACAGCGAAGGACCTCTTACCCCTTGGATTCAGATACGTAGAGAATGTGGTAGGGTCTTTCAGCTTCCAGCCCTAAAGCAAGTGGGTGCAAGTTTACTGGACAAATGATTATTAGGGTTAGGGTTATATTGGGTAACAAGGCAAACTCCTAGCTTACAGTAAGGGGTCGGGGAAGCATTTCAGGGAGAGGAGAAAGCCAGGCCAAAGGACCAAAAATCCTCATGTGGTACTGCAAACTTCGAAGAGAAAGATAAAGGAGTGGGTTGTGGATTTTCCAGGCCCTCAGATCCAAGCACCAAACCCATTGCCTCGCATGCACCTGATACCCAAAAGCACCCTGCCTCAAACCCCAGCTGAAGATTACACAGCCACTGCAAAGCGACTGGCCGTTTATAATAAGCCATTGGAGCATGGTTTTTCTTTGTGCAGCTTGAGAATGCAATTGCCTGGTTTATCCAAAGAATTGGGGTAGGGACCTGTTTGGGTGTTTTTGTTTTCTGGTGCTGCCTTCCAGGGGTGTTTACCTGGGACTTTGGGAAAGGTCAGGGTACTCTTTCCGGATGGGAGCTGGAGAGATGGGCTGCTCTAGGGTTCTCCCTCTGTGGGAGGAGCCATCATCTAGGTGCAGGCTTTTAGAGCAAGTCTAATGTCTAATCTGGGTGCTGTTTTCTCGGAGTTTCTCTCCTCAAAGGGAAGGAGGGCAAGAGAGGAGAGGAGAGGAGAAGAGAGGAGAGGAGAGGACAGGAGAGGAGAGGAGAGGAGAGGAGAGGAGAGGAGAGGAGAGGAGAGGAGAGGAGAGGAGAGGAGAGGAAGAGGTGTATCTATGTCTCTAAAAAAACCTTGATAAGCGTGTGCGCCAGTGTATGTGTGTGTGTGTGTGTGTTGTGGGCTGGGTCTGTGATGCACCTGTGACGGAGATGATCTCAAACCTCAAACCACTGTGATTCTGCAGCCAGAGAACAGGAGTAGGAGAGAGGAGGCTGCCAAACAGCTCTGGTTCTAAGAAGGCCTTTTGAGACTCCCCCCACCCTTACCCCCCCCCCCCCCCCCTCATTGCTTTATTTCCCTTTGCTCAGGCTCCAACACAAACCAAAGAATTCCATTTCCTGTCCCCAAAACCACTGACGCCTCCCACTCACTGGGCAGCCTCCGTCCTTGTGTTTGCTTCTCAGTGAGGCAGGACTGTGTTCAGATCCAGAGCCCGCACTGCAGCATTCAGAAAACACTAGAAAGAGTGGGAATCCGAATCTGTGCCAGCTATGTCCTTCTTATCTTTGGGAGGACAAATGAGATTGTGGACAGTGGCAGCTCTGGGGCTTGCTTGCATTCCTCCAGTGGGTTTTGTCTCCAATCTTCGGGCTCAACTTGCAGGAGCCCAGGTCCCCAAGAGCAAATCCTGATGGTGGCAGTGGCAGAGAGCCCCCTAGAGTCCTGAATGGAACTCTGCACCCTAGTGAATGGAACTCTGATTATCAAATTAAGAGTCAGGTTCCTGGAGGAAATGCAGGGCAGATGCGGCCCATCTCCACACCTATCACTTCTTTCCAATGTGCCTAAATAGAGACTGAAAAGAAGTGCTAGCCGCAGTGTGCTCACCTCGGGAGTCTGAGTCCTAGAAGAGCAGCTCAGAGTCAAAGATGAGGACTCTGCATCAGCACCCCCCACACACACCCTGGGTAACTCTGCATCAGCACCTACACACACACACACACACACACACACACACACACACACACATACCTTGGGTGACTCTGCATCAGCACCCTCCCACACACACACATCTTGGGTGACTGCATCAGCCCCCCCCCCCAGAAAAAAACACACATCAGGGTTCTCATCAGTTCTTACGACAAACTCCATTTGTTGTTAGCTCTAATAAGCTGCCCCTGTCTGCAGCAGATGTATGTAGGTGTGCCAGTCTTGTCCCCTAGAGGAACTATGAAGACCCATGTCTGCCAGCCACAGAGTCTGGAAGTGACCCTGCCTCACCTCCCCAGTGGTCAAGCACAAGCTGCTTACTCTCGAGGAAGCTTTTTCCTTTATGACTTGGCTAACTGTTTTGGTGCAGGCCTCAGAGTTCTCACTGCTTCTGCCCCACCTCTACAGTTCCCCACACCCTTTGTGCTCCCCACCACCCCCGTGCTTTGTTTCAGTATCACATTTCAAAAATGGACCTCTGGTGATCCATTTTGCCAAACTGAGTTGATGCTATATTATGGGATATTTTGTTATATGATGCACCCTATCCTAGAGATGGACATGCTCTTTGTTCAAGGACCTGAGAGGGGTGAAGGGATCCAAACAGGTCCAAGGGGAACCATTAAGTAGTGGAGAGGATTCAGGCTTTTCTATTGGGAGGGGGCTCAGAGGAGACAAGACTCAGAGAGGGACTTTTATGGAGAAAGAAGCTTAGTCCTGGAAATGAGTGGGCTTGGGTGTGGGGTAGGCTGGACATCCAGGCATTCCAGGTGGGGCTGGGTTGACATCAGGGTGCTAGACTTGAGTTTTCCCCCAATGTTCTTTGTTTTTCCATGTTGAATATCATGTGATTTCTTAAATACAGAAAACATATTGGTACCCATCACCTAGATGGAAAGATGGCCATTTCACATCACTATATACTGAACATCTATCCATCCAATAACTCTTTGATAGCAATGCCCTCCAAGCTTACAGGCATCTACCTGTTTTCCTCTCTGAGGCCAGGGTCTCCCCTGAACTCCTGAACTATCTATCTCCTCGAGGGCTTTCTAGGATACCTTGAGACTCAATTTGGAGTTGAGGAATTATCCCCCAACATTGGGCTGATTAGTGATCCTGTCTCTGGTCCTCCAATGGGATGGCTTCAGGCATGTCCCATAAAGATATCCCAGAGGAGTCTGCTGGTCCAGGAGACATGTTTTATTTGACTCTCTCTGCCTTCCCTGTTTCCTTACTGCAATGCCTGGGATCTCCTCCTAAACAAATTAAATGCACCTGAGTCTTTGTCTTAGGATTTGCTTTTGTTGAAAGCTAAAGCAAGATATTTTTTACAAGGCTTTTAATCTAGCACAGATATCTACCCACAGATATGGGCCAGGCTGGAAGATGCAGAATCAAATGGGAAGTATTTTAGAGACTTCTCCCCAGTCAGAGGTTCAGAAGTAATAAACCACCACCATAATCCCTGTCTCCCTGATGTGCCACTGACTGGGACCCACTGGGGTGAAGAAGACTGGGGTGATGGGTTGGTGGATGGATGGATGGGCCAGAGTGTGGGTGCTTCTATGAATGTCAGTGGTTGGGTGAATGAGCAAATGGGTAAGAGGGTGAATGAATGGGAGGGAGGGTGGACAGATAACGGGTCAATGGAGGAGCTAAGGAAATGGGAAATGGTTGGGGCTACATCAATGGATGAAAAGAAAGGAAAGGAGAGGATAGATGCGTCCACAGCAACCATCCTTTTTTGTTTTGTTGACAAGGTCTAACTATGTAGCCCTGGCTGGCCTGGAACTCCCTATGTAGACAGGCTCGCTTTGAACTCACAGAGATCTCGACACTTTTGCCTCCTGAGTGCTGGGATTAAAGGCGTGCACCACCACACCCAGTTTGTTTAGTTTTTGAGACAAGTCTTACCTAGTCCAGGTTGGCTTAAATTTACTATGTAGCCAAGGCTAGCCTTGAACTCTCCCTGGTCCCTGCTTCCACCTCTGGAACACTGGAATTTCAGGCATGTGCCACCACACCCAGCTCATGGTGACAATCTTTAAACATAGGAAACGCCCAGGGAAGATTTTCTGTTTATCTCTCAACTGTACCTTCACTAACACAAATCTCACACTTAAGAGTTTACCTAAATGTGTCTTATAAATTATTAAATAGATCCGTATATTTACAAAAAGATTATCAGCACATTGACACATCAAAGCCACAGGAACACAAACATGCTGTGAAGCCAGTGAAATATGTGGAAAAAAAAAATCCTAGGCCAGGGCCCTTGGCTAATAACAATATTTAAAGATTAGGCAGAAGAAGAAGAGTCCAGACTGGGGAAGGGTAGCCCGAGAGGTAGAATTAAAACAGGCTTATGCACGGGAACTGAAGTACAGGCTCCCAGGAAGAGATTATAAGACTTTGTTTTTTTGGACAAATGGCATCTTAGGACAGACATGGAGGCGTGGACACCCTTTGTCCCCAAGTCCTAGAGGCAAAGAACCATAAGAAGAAGCTTTTGGAAGAGCATGAGGGGAGCACTCGAAAAGCATTGCGATGGAGGTCCCATCTCTGAAGAGGGTTCTGAAGAGGGGAGTCGAACAATACACAGAAGTGAAGCAGGAGGGGACGGGGAGAGAAGAACAGCTCGAGTACACAGGGGGCTTGGCTGTCTGCAGTTGGGGTGCCCCTCGCACCCTTCCCCGCCCCGCAACAGACCAGGACGCAGGGGTCACATTTGAAGTCTTTGAATGGGGACGGCACACGTAGCAAAGCGAGGGACAGAAAACGAAGATCAATTCACAGGGCACCACAGGCAGGTACACGGCTTTGGGAACTTGGAGCCGTATTTGAGGAGCAGAGGGTGTGAATTTTTATCCTTGAACCTCCACCCAGTTGGGAGGTTCACAGTCTGTGGTTCAAGGAAATGGCGGTAGTTACTGGGCACTTCCAGCCTGCTGTGCCCTCAGTATGTTCCTGCAGTCACAGGAACACAGATGTTGATGGTGAAGAACCAAAGTGCCACTGTGCTTGGCAGCTGTGCCTGGCAGGAAATTCCCAGGCTCCAGTGACATTTGTTACAGAGGCTTTGATACGGGCCCCAGAGACTAAAATGAGAACCAGGTCATTTGACCTCAAGCTCATGAGGTTCCCAATGGTAACTGAGAGTCAAGAGAACCCCAGCATTAAGTAGCTTTTACACTAGCTACTCATTGTAGGAGAAGCTGGACAGGAGATCTAACAACAACCTACAGAAATCCCTTACTTTGGAGCCTTTAGAGGAGGGGTCTCTGGGCTTAGGTTAGTGAAGGTTCTAACAGATAAGGTGGTAATTTAGGGGCTTGCTACATGCTAGAAGTTCAGAAGTCTTAGGGAAAGTCTTAGATCAGTGGTTTTCAGCCTTCCTAATACTTGGAGCCTTTAATGTAGTTCCTCATGTTGTGGTGACCCCCAACCATAGAATTATTTTTGTTGTACTTCATAGCTGTAATTTTGCTACTGTTATGAATCGTAATGTAAACATCTGATATGCAGATAGTCTTAGGGGACACCTGTGAAAGGTTCATTCCACTCCCAGAGGGGTCATGACCCACAGGTTGAGAACCACTGTTCTAGCCTATAGCCTATAAGGCATGGCTGATGTCCTCTTCAGGGGCAGCATCTGCCATCTGACATCGCACTGTGTGAACCTTTGAGGGAGCTGCTGATCTCCCAATCCAGATGGATGTCCCATTTCCCACAGCTGGAGAGCATACCCTGTCCTGCCTTCCGGCTAAGAATCCTGGTGGTGTGACCATGACTAGTTGGTTTGGGTGAAGTAGTGGGGACGCTCCTGGCAGAGAAATGATTCTCAGGAGAGGGGCAGCAGGAAAGGAAGGTGTGCAGCGGGGACATTCTAAAATCAACACTGCACCTGATGGCATATGTACTCTAGAAGATAGGGTTGTGGCTGGCTCTAGGAAGAAGGGGTATTTAGAAAAGCAGAAAGCTGTTATGTGTAAGCCTTGTCATACAGTAGATGCCAAGTCATGCTGGCATGGGGCTCCAAGCAACAAACATAAGAGACCATCTGTCTGCGAGGATAGCTGTGCTGACAAAGAACTTCGTGGACTCCATAAGGGATGGCAAAGGCGCCTTAAGGATTCTGGGGGAAGAATTGATTGAGGCACGTCTGGAAGGTCATCTTGTTAGGGGCAGACGGAAGGAGACCCCCAAGAAATCACCAGGACTCAAGATCAATGCAAAAGCAGGAGGTTTATTTCCAACACGTTGGGGTACGCTCCCACAGATGCCTCAAGTGACGCAGGTGGGAGTGACAAATTAGCACATTCTGAGTATGATTTATATATGTTTTTCAAAGGCATATAGCAACAGATTATCAGGCATGAGTCTATAGTGATGTGAGTATTAACCTTTAAACTGATTGG